>BDSI01000002.1:15000-577584 GCA_003117195.1 Eudorina sp. 2006-703-Eu-15 | reverse complement strand
GTCATCAGTCGTCAGTGTGGCCCAGCGTGGCTACCGATATCGTCGTGTCGTTCATCCTAACACAAAAATATATTTAAATAATAATTCCGAAAAATTGTTGATTGCAAAACGAGCTTGTTCAGTTGCAGTTTCCTGCCAATAGATTTCCACTTGCCATGAAATGCGGCGCAGTTGTTTACATTATTTGGCCATAAAAATCTTGTAGCTATGCATCAATGCGCACGATCAAATCGAGCTGTACGCCCTATGTACGTCACGATGAAGGTACCCCAGCGTGCCAGAAGGTATACGGTCAGCGCGAACACCGTTCTTTTTTGGCCGCTTCCGTGCAGATTGATCTGCAGTCATCACAGGATCCTGACTATACCCTTTCGGAATTCGAACAACTGCGGCTCGTGTGGCGGATCTTGGACAATATTGTTTGGAGCCGCAAAGCCTACAATACCACATATAAATTGACCGCAAAGCGACATCTATCACCAATGCAGCTGAGCGACAAGCAACTTGCTCCGCGGTGGGCCGACCTGCCGTCGGAAATCCTTGACGGCGTTGCAGCGTCCCATGCGCCAAATGTGGTCGCTTGCACCATGAAGTTGATCAACAAAGCAGCGGCGAAGCAGCTAAAACGCTACGCCCAAGTCAAGCTGTCACAGCCGGTGCCGCAGCACGCGTTCGCCTGGCGCTGGGGCCGGCCGGACTCCACCCGGGACATGACTCTGAAGCAGCGGCGTCAGCTCCTCGCCCTCACGGCCCCCAGCGGCGTGCTCGCCAACCTGCAGCTCGCCCACATGGCGGCAGACTGCACCCTGACGGAGGATACGGTGTTTGGATCCGCGGGCGCAAGCGGCTCGCTCGAGGTGTGCCACTGGATGCTGAGCATGAAGACGTGGATGATGCTGAGGGAGGCGATGATAAAGTCGGCTGCCAAGGCTGGCCACTTGCGCCTCGTGCGTTGGTTGCTACAGCAGGAGGGCGCCACGTCGGGAACGATTACTGCTTTTCCCGGTTTGCCATGGTTGCTGCAGCCGGCGCAGATCAGCGGGCCGTGTATGAGGGCCTGCTGGCCGATGGAACGCCGGTGGAACTTCAGGCTGTGTGCGCTGCGTTTGAGGAGGGACACTGCGCGATTGGGGAGTGGCTTCTGGACAAGTACGAGCCGGACACCGACGATGAGCACCTGGTTTCATACCTGGTGTCATCGGCGGTCTCCGGCTTGGACCTACCTTCCTCCAGCGGGTATGTGCCTCACTCTTCCGCAGCAGACTTTTCTCGCCTGCAGATTGAGCTTCTTGACTGGGCCGTGTTCAGCCCCAACCCCGACTGGCGGGCGAAGGTGGCGTGGCTGGAGCAGCAGGCCGGGCACATTGCGCCACTTAACAATTACACATTCGGTGTAAAGGGAAACATGCAGACGGTGTTCGAGGTTGGGCCGGACGCCCTGGAGCGCGTGCAGCTGCTGCGGGAGCCGACGCCGAGTGCTTTGTGGATGTGCTGAATGCCGCGGCAGTTGGACGAAATCTGCCTGTTTTACAGTACCTGGCAGAGAACGCGATGCGGGCCGATGTTCTAGACCCGACGCGTATGGACGATGCATTGACGTGCACCGCGTCCAACGGCAGCTTGGACCTATTGGCAGAGCTCAAGGTGCGCTTTGGTCGGGTGACGGATGTTGCTGCCCTCGGGGCCGCCCGTAACGGTCACCTGCACGTGCTGCGGTGGATGGCGGGGCCCGAGGCTGGGCCAGAGGCGCCGAGGCGCTGCGCCAGGCAGGGGACGAGCTGACGGGCGTTGCTGCCTGGTCGGGCAGTGTGGAGCTGATGCGCTGGCTGCGGGAGCGGGGCTGCCCCTGGGCTAGGGGAACCTTCCGGGGAGCCATCCGATCTGGCAGCGTTCCTCTCCTGGAGATGCTTGCGGCCGAGGGCTGCCCGATGCAGGTGTGTTACCACGTTGTTGCTCTGGGTATGCCACCTGCAGCTGGGATTTAGCAGTAAGCTTGGCACCCATGCAGCCGAATGTTTTCTCGTTGGTGAAGACTCAAAGCCTAAGAAGTGTGGAGCAAGTACGGGTTGTGAAGCAAGTACGGGTAGTGTGTGCAAAGCAAAGCATTGCGATCTGGAGGCATGGAGTCCCAGCCAGTGCATCACGGTCGCTGACGCTTTGGGGATGCCCCTTTGCTCCCCCTTGCGTCCCCGACTAACAAGCAGGATTACAGGGTGGAGATGGAGTGCGCCTGCTCTGGGGACCTGCTCACGCTGACCTGCCTGCATCAGCTGGGCTGCCCCTGGGACCCGGCCGGGGAGACCTTCATCAGCGCCATCGAATACGGGTGCAGTCCGCAGCAGCTGCAGCGTCTCCTCGACATGGGCTGCCCGGTGGACTGGCAGCAGGCAAGGAAGGCAGCCCTAACGGTGGAGGCCGAGGGGGTGCGGCTGTGGGTGGAGGCCCAGATGCAGGCAGCGGGTATCTTGCCGGATCCGGATGAGGGTTAGGGGTCGTGTGATGGGGCTGTAGGATTCGACCCTGAGCCCGAAGCCGTGTTTGTGTTGCTGGGACCTCCCCAGGGCAGGCCGCCGTATGGGACCCTCGCACGGCTACTTCGCGCACATGCACTGCAACCGTGAAACGCCGGCAGGGGGTGCGGGTCACATGCGTGGGTACGACGGCCTTGGTTCGGGTCAGGCGGGCGGGATGAGGCCGCTCCTGGGACGGAAGCTGTGGCATGGCGTGCCGTCAAGATATCAAGGGAAGTTGAGGCCTGCGACCGGAAAGGTGTGGGTGCTGCAACCTGCAACCTGCGGGTGCCGGCGGAGCGACTGTCCGACAGGCCTTATGGGAATCACGCACCCCCCACAATGGGTACGGAACAACGGGTCCTAGCTAACCTGATGCGATTGCGCTGCACTACGAAGCAACGAGGCGGCGATGTTGCTGCAGCGGTGGTGAACCTCAGCTGGGTGGGACAGGGCGGCCAAGGCCGTTGTTGAGCGGGGGAGATGGCTGCGGTGAGGGAGTAGAGGGAGATGACGGCGGTGTTGTGGAGATCTTTACGGTGATGGAGGGCAGCGGTGGTGCGTGACTGCCGGGTTGGTTGTTGAATCGGCTGCAATGCAGCACACTGCCGGGAAGGTTGCTCACCTTCGCAAGTGGTGGCGCCCAGCGACCGGGTGATCTGACGGGCCCAGACAGCTTCATGTTATTGGAGCCTCGCAATGCCAGAGGCCATACCAAGGACGGGGCACCCAGCCACCTCCACCTTACTTGGATCACACAGTCGGAATCAATTAATCCGTACGTCTCAGAGGGTTCGCGGACCTGGGGGTGCCTAGGCGCAACTGGGAGGGGTGGGGGCCGAACCACTGGCGGTGATTGACGGACGTCTGCAATGTGTGCAACTCATGATAGACTTAAGACGGTGCAGGTGACAAGTAAGGTGGAGTAAGGGCCAAGGAGGGATCGGGTGGGGCCCCGGCACAGACAGCGAGGGACGACGGGGGTGACCAACGAACAGGCAGGGACAGGTTTCGGGACCATCCAGGGAGGCCGCCGCGAGTGAGTCTGAGTGTTGGGGCTGGCTGGCCGGATCGATCGGCGCTTAATAAGTGCAGGCCTTGCAGGCGATGGCCGCCACGGGTGAGCAGCCCTGTCGTACAACCTATCGTTCTTATTACCTGTCGTCAGTCGCTTCCCTTCGCGCCTCCCTCCTTCCTACGCAGAAAGGAATGATTAAGAGAATTACTTCTGACCAGACTGATAATAGTTATAAAGCATGATTCCGAACAACCGGTATATCGCTCGTGTATGTACCTGTCTCCGCCTGCGTGACTCTGCGCGATGACCGGATTGGACGAACAGCACGCCCGCACTTGTTCCGGTAGTAGTCGCCATCCTATCTACGTAGGCACGTCTATCTATCTATACATCCCCCGTGGCCACGCACTAATAAGCCTGGCAGTCCCTACCGCGCCCACAGCCGGTGAGTCCCGATGTTTCGGGGCACCCTCGTTTCATGTAACATAAAAGTTTACATACAGCTTACGACGCAGCCAGAAGTCTAGCACCGCGCGCGCCACAGCCACTTCAACCGGGGCTGCTGGTGGACCCGGCTGTGCCGCCGCGTGGGTAGTGATGGCGTTTCGGGTCGCTGCCCTCAGTCCCACCCGCGTGTTTCCATGCATGGCTCTTAATACTGATCAGCTGACGATGTCCCCCATACACGCACTGCTGTACGCCTTGCGGCGCCTCCGCCAGCCACACCTGCGCACGGGTGATTGGTCGAGGACTCGGGGTACGTGGCCGGCTATCTACTGGACCACGGCCTGTGTCACTGGGCACCCCCCGAAATGGTGTGCATGCACGCGACGAGTTTGCGTGGTGACCTGCCCCTCCGAAGCCACCGCACCCGCACTGGTCCGGTTGGAAGCCATACACAGAGATGTATGGATGGGTGTTGCCGGGTGCGGGGACCCCGTCAACCGCCAGGCGGCACAGTGTCTCTTTGTGCTCCTGGGCCACAGCTGCCGCAGGTAGCAGCGAGGGCGGGCACAGGCGTCACCGCGGTTGCATCGGCCGTGGCGGCGATCTGCGCGCTTTGCGGCTGCTGCTTTGATTTCCTGCATAAGGGTAAAAGGTCAGAAAGGTCAGCAGCAGCAGGTTGTTGTCATTGGGTCTTCCTCGGTGCCCAGTCGTCTCGGTCGGGTTCTAATGGGCTCCAAGATCCAGCCACCAGCCTCATTTGGACGTACAGCGGAAGCGCATGGGTTTGGCGCGCGTAGGGGGGTTTCAGGGTAGTAGGGGTTCTGTAGGGGGAAGCACAGCCGAAGCGCACGGGCTTATGGTGAGTAGTGTATCGGCCTCTTTAGGACGTACAGCGGGACGTACAGCGGAAGCAGCCGGTATTGCATCAAACCTATAATTTTATGCACTTGGCCATGATAATGTTGTTAAAGATAGATAGCGGTAATTTTGTTACCGCTATGTCCCCGGGACGGAATGCCGCTGGATCAAGCAGGGGGAGCTGCGGGCCAATCCCTCTTCTTCTCCTTGCTTGCAGTTCGTTCCATCTCAATCGCCCTTTTGATACCCCTTTTTATCCTCCCGACGCTGACATGCATGCTCGCTGTTATATGTAAATTCTGCTCTACGTAGCACAGGAAATTTATATCAAAGCAATCGAATGACATCGATTGGCAACCTGCTGCGCACGCGGTGCCGGCACGGCAACCTGCTGCAACATGCATGCCACGACAGGCCCGCCGTAGGTACGTACCAGCGTACAGATGCAGGGCGGTCGGAGTTAAAAAAATTGCGGACGTACGTACGAGCTGAAGCGCTTAGGGCACCACCTAAAAGCTTAAAAGCAGCTTTGTGATGCATGCATTACCTGCATGAATGGACAAGCAAGCACGCAACCCATACCGCCGTAGCAGCTAGCTAGCCCTGTACGCACTTCATTCAACCCTCCTGTTGAGTACTTCAACTTCTCAGTAATGCAGCGGCAACGACCTCCGGCAAATTTCTTATGGAATACCTGCAGACCAAATCTGTTATCACTGCATTTAGCGTGCACGCACTACTACGTATTTCGCACATGCTCTCACTCGCGCATGCACCCATTCCTAACGCTTGTGCCTCGCGTTGTGGTGCCGCACAATTCGATGACAGTAATGTGTAAAGCAATCAAGGTTAACAAAAACCATTTCCCCACGCTTCATACATAATTCACATTCCAGATATACGTCAGTTTACTTGAAGATAGTGCATGCGTCCTGGAAATTAAATACTATTGTGGTATCATTATGTAAGGTTTAGTTGCATGTATGTTATAATTGGATACGTAAGCTGTTTGGCCAGAGACGAACTTGCAGCGGTTCAGGTCAAGAAATCTACTTGTACCGAGCGACCATGAAAGCGATGCAAAAGAAAAAACATCGGCAAGTGACGCTGCCGTACAATAGCGGCACCGAACATCGCCAAAACTGCGAACGTATAGAAGTAAATTCCGGACATGCCCTTGCATGAGCCGCATATGTTCCTCACCATAATCTCATTACGTTTGGCGTTGAAGTGGACACTGCAGTAACGTTGAAGTAAGGTCAACTACAAACGTAAATACCTGGGAACGCACTTCAAATCCTCATCACATCTTGACTTCGTAGGGTTGGTCATGGTAATTCTTTGTTTTGTAGGCGGAAACTCTTTTACATTGATGGGCTCATAATATCTCATGGCTTGCCAGTTTCCATCGACGACGAAAGCAGCACTTCTGGTTGTCTGTGTTCTATGCTTTCAAATTGCATCACTTAATAATGCGGAAGGTGCTGCTCTTGATGACCGGAGTTTCACCGCTTTCACCCAAGCCCAGCAACATAACAGAGGACGGCAGCTGATGTCAAACGAACGGGGTACTAACAATGGCATCGCATTTGTCTCAGACGGCGCAGCATTCGTCAGAAGCCTCGCCGACCCCGAGGTTACCCTGGTCAAGCTGACGACGCTCTTCGTGAATGTCCCCCTGGAGGCCTGGGCCTCCAGCCCCATCCCGCTTCCCATCGTCCTTAAGCGGAACCTGACCGTTGAGGGGGATGCTGTCGACTACACCATTGTTGACCTCAACCACGTAAACTTTACGGTAAGAACTGTAAAAACATACACAGCATCCGTTGGACGAGCGAACGGTTGCCTTTGTATATATGTATGTATCTGCACATGTGTGCTGCTTAGATGTAGCCCAATCAATCGATGAGCTTCGACGTGGTTTTCGTTCCCTGATGACCGACGACGTTCTGTTACTAAGCTATGCTAGTATGCCAATTGCCTACAAGCGGGCAGTGCAGCTGTGGTCCGCCGGGGTACGTACCTTTAATGGATGGCGGTGGTCTACATGGAATCTACCATGTCGTACCTTTATGATGTACGACGTCTCATCGAGTAACCACGCATACCGCGTTCCTGGATGGGGTACTATCAGAAATGAAATATAATCAAATACAGGATAATGCTAATAACATATTTTATACAAAATAATTATGGTACAATGTAATAATCTCATATATAATATGAACATGATATAAAATAATATAATACACTGTTCAAATTCGTTCATGCCAGCCTTTTTGCCAACCCGCATAAAAGCCGCATATATATGTACTGCTTGCAGGTTATTATAGGTAATGGAATACAGCTAATTTTGCGCCACCTGTACCTTCAAAACGCCACGTTCATTTCCCCTGCGCGACGTGATGCTGGTGAGTATGTCGTGAATGCTTTTTTATACTTCTTATGTAAGGACAATGCACGCTGGTACACCAGCAACTATACGTGTTATCTTTCACGCAGCTGTATGTAATGAAATGTATGTATGTGTATTTGCTGATTACAAAAATGCCATTATATTAATATTAAATTGTAGTTATACTAAAATTGGTTAGTATAATTTAGTATAACTAAATTGTAATCATACTATAATTATTTCATTATTACTTTGTTACTGTTTTATTATTATTTATTATTATGTTTCTATTACTATATTATTAGTTTTATTATTACTACTACTACGCTGGGCAAAACCCTACCGTGGATTAAAGGGGCAGGCGACAAGCCGCTACCACCGGGGAGCCTGCGCGCGGGAGCTGTACATTATATATTAGTTATATAACTACTGACGCATCGTTAGGTTGCTGCGTGTGTGGTTCCGCTGGCTGACATTCTAGACATTCATACTGACGATCGATTGCCTGCATGCTCTACATATATATACCATCTTGTACGTAATTGAATTGCAGTTTTGGAGATGGTAGCGCAGACTCCCCCCAATGGAACTTTGTCTAGACTTGTTTTTGAAGGCACCCTCTCGACCATCGGTACGTACGTGCGTGCGTGGATATATATATATATATATACTCATAAAGGCTAGCTAGCTAGCGTGCTCATCATACATGCAATCATACTACTGATTGTATTTTGTATGTATAGGTGGTCAGACAAATATATTTATTTGGGAGCAACCAGCGAGCTAATATCGGGCTTACTAGCTATCTAGAATCATCACGGTCGCGCCTCTTCCGCTGTATGTTGTGGATCACGGCGAATGAACGAAAGCGAGATCAACACGAAGGGGCGTGCAATCTATCCATCCCGCCGAGGAAGACCAGAAACCGGGTTGCCTGTGTGGTACTACCTGTCTAACCTGTCCATCCGGCGGGTGTTTTTGCATGCATATGATACACAGCTAGCAGTCGTGACACTGAGTACGTGTACACGGCCGGTACAACTACAGGCACTACAGACGTCGGTCGGGTGCACTGGCTGGTCACGCAGTTCATTTTCTATACGTACATGTGGCCATGCATGCATCCGGCGTATTGAGTGCACACACGTACGCGCGCCTTCAATGTCCGAGGGAGCTTGTGGGTACTCAAGGCCCTTTCCTGATCTCCATATTCAATGCGTACGTAAATAAATGATGCGAATGCCGGTTTTATTCATTTTTTATTCATTTGGCGTGCGTGTGAGAGGGGTGTAAAGTTTATCTGTTATATGCGCACTAACTGAGTATATATACATTTGTTTTTTGCGTATATAGTGTACACGTTCTCGTGAGTGTGCAGCATGCGCGCGCGCCTGAATGTATGCGTATCTATCTATTGTGCAGGATAAGTGCGTACGTCATTCTGTAAACAACCATTCGCTCGTGCGTGCGTGCGTGCAGCATATTGCTTTCCTCCGGGTTATGGCGCTACCGAGGATGTGAGCTCTCTTAAACGTCCTGTTGAAGTTCCGGGGAATCAAACTCTGCTGGTTCCGCCGGATGCACAGGTGAGTAATAAATACGTAAAATGCTGAGCAGTCATCATGATCATAACGATACAGTTAGTTCGTTATTACCACTATAACCACTAGCTTCGACATCGGAATCATGGCATTCCCCATTCATTTCGTTGTTATTGTTAGTGCGCGACACCATTCTCACGGTGGTGCATTGATCTATCTGCGCTGGCTTCACATACATACATTCCCTACCTGACATACAGGTTGGCTGCATGAACAGCTCCAGCCCTGACCTTCCTCTGTGGAAGCGCTGCTGGCCGTTAGTGGCCGTACTGGCGGATATTGTGAGCTACGGGTCGACAGTCGACGTGCAGACGGGCGCCAGTATACAGGCCAACATTCTTGTCATTTTTCGCAACGTGACTGCATTGTGTTTGAACGTTGTGGACATCAATTGCCTAAAAGCTGGAAGGGGCACAGCAACCTGCTACTACGAGACCTTTGCAAAGGTCAACAATATTCCCATAGAACAGCTTTTTAGCGGGTCGGCCGGCGGTAACAAAAATGTCACATCCTCATCATCCGGCGTGAGTTCACCGCCCACATCTTCTCAGAATGGTGGTGACACATCATCTGCTAACACGCATCAGGCACCGCCGGCATTAACGTCAAAGCCACCAGAGAAAACGGTTACCTCTGGTGCTGCGGATGGTGGAAGCATGGAGGCGAACGAGGAGACGCAGGCTGGAGGTCTCTCCGCAAGCAAGAAGGCAGCAATTATCAGCGGCACAATTATTGGTATGTTCACACGCCCATCGTAATGATGACAATCATGATAACAATGACAATATTAATAATAATATGTTTAAACAATTTGCACATACGAAAAACTAATAACGATAATAGTAACAACAACAATAATAATACTAATTATAATGATTGCAACTCTACGGCGGCGCAGAACCGCGTAATAGGTCACCCGTGTACGTACGTGTTGTCCCGCGCTCATCATCAGGGTGCGTGGGTCCAGAAGCGTAAGTTGACTATTTGTTGGGTGCACACGCTTTATTTGTAGCGATGCGACCTACGCGGAAACGTGCATGCAAATTTAGTACACGGATGTTGTGTTTTATTATTTTCCCAGTTGTGGCTTGGCTCCGTATCGTTTCAGTTACTACTATTAAGGATGTTACAGCTAGCGGACCCCAGTGATTGTTTTGCAGCTCGCCACGTAAGGCTCGTGGATTGAATGATGTCTTGCACTCATCAGGACATTAACGTTTACACAAAGGCATTACATGCACATTCTTTTAAGATGATCAATTTCAAGCTACTTCCTAAAACCTTCTGGGTCATCATGCCGCCAAGGTGCATTCTACCGGTTTATGAAAAATCTTAAATTTACTGTAATGCTGGAAAAACATCAGGCCCTACGTTGATATATGAGCGGCCACGTGGTACTGCCTCCGAGCGAAGCCTTCGTTCGGTTCAGTGTCCGGGCGCGGGGGTTTCAGATTCGTTTCCTGCTCTAGTATCATGTTACTGCAAGTATGTAATGTAGATAGGTAGAGTGCGCATCCTCGTTCGAGCGCAGTTTGTGCCGTCAGTGCCGTACGTCGAAGCCATCCGCACATGCTGCTGCAGGCACTCTGCGACTAGGAAGTACCAAGCAAGCGGGATGGGCCCACGCATTTTGGTTTCGTACACATACACGCAACAATAATGACTGTCCACCTTTCAGCAGATATGAAGCTAGGAAGACGTCTATATATCTAGTATTGCCTGCTAACTTTGTCGCTCCGTCCATGCATCCAATCGTCTGTTGCCTATTTCTTGATGAGTTGAGTGTGTAACACGGCGCACCAAAGGCTTCTGTGCAGGGTCATTGTTTAGGGACTTATACTGTAACCCAGCGTTACAGAGTGCATCCGTGCGTGTGTTGCATTGAAGGCACCGCGCTTGTGGCACTCCTACTTACCATGGCATTGGTCTTTATGTCAAGAAGGCGGCGGAACCGCCTCCGAGGATCGGCACACAAAATGCCCTCAGGAGATGTTAATGATAACAGTAATGACAACGATCGAAGCTTGCAGAAATACAGTTGAGGAGCAAGCCGCTGAGCTGCACGAGCTGCACGGAGGTGCGCTGGTTGTCGTGTAGCTCGGTATGAAGGAAAAACAAGCATGTCGGTGCGGTTCATTGCTTACTCGATGGACATATAGCAGCTTATGATGAACTTGTATTTCGCTCGAAGTGCCTGCCTGTCCACCATACGGGCTACAGTACGCCGTAGTTGTTGTAATCATGATAATAGTATAACTACTAGTGTCATTTTTATTATTAGAAGAAGTGTTTGCGCTGCGAGGAATCACCGATGATCCGCGGGGTCGTCATCATCATCATCATCATCATCATCATCATCATCATCATCATCATCATCATCATCATCATCATCATCATCATCATCATCATCATCATCATCATCATCATCATCATCATCATCATCATCATCATCATCATCATCATCATCATCATCATCATCATAAAAATAATAAAAATAATAAAAATAATAATAATAAATAATAATAATAATAATAATGATAATATGTTTTTAAATTAAAATCTAAATGGAAATACTGATAGTGAAATAAAATTAAATAGTTGGCGATATACGTAATTATGAGGTCGGTGCCACATTTGCGTAGGGCGCCATCCAACGACGGAATCGACTAAATCGACAGGAAAGATAATGTTGTAAGACTTTCGACATGTGTATTTATTTCATTACCAAGGCATTCATACATCTTGTGTTTGTGTTTGTAAACTACGTACGCAGCTGGTATCAAGAAGCAGCAGAAGCAGCCCGCACCTATCGGCTTGGGGACTGAAGTCGAGGGCGACAATGAAGGCGGTCCTGCCAACGCAGTACCATCCAAGGCTGTTGTGTATTCTTTCGCTTACGACAAGCCGATTACAGCACGAACACCCCAGAATGCTGGCCTTCAGCTGCACGTCAAGGTGCAAGGAGGAAGCTGCGACGAATTGCGTGGCCAGAAAAACGCGCCCTTCGCCAGCAAAGCGGTCTGCTATCAGTCAGAGGGTGGGTATGTGCGCGCGCAGCGTGAACGATTGCATGTGAAGAAGCATGATTTATATGTCTGCACACACACACACACACACACACACACACACACACACACACACACACACACACACACACACACACACACACACACACACACACACACACACACACACACACACACACACACACACACACACACACACACACACACACACACATACATATACATATACATATACATGTGTGTACATATTGGTGCGTGGACGAGCTTCCTTAAACCTGAATACATGTGAACTTTCTATCTGTTGCCAAAAAATTGATAACTGCTGACAATGTTTTTATTCATTCATGTTACCGGCTCAGAAGCGGGCCATTTTATGCCATAGGGACGCTCGCACATGTTTGTACGTTTGTAGTTATCAGGTTATATGTAATACATATGTTTGTATATATGTACATGCATCCGCCATACTATACGATTACATCATTAAAGTCTCCGTCGGCGACCTACCTTGCTGCCCTGCCTCTGGTAATGAAATTAATGACGGCGCGAATGATGAACGAAGGGTCCACGAGCTATGGGGATGGCAGCTCCGCAGCTACGCATCCGTCGCTAGTGAAAGGGCAGCAAGACGCTGCTGATCGCCTGCAGCAGCAGCCTGCTCACGGACATGTAGATATCAATGATCATGAGCAAGACGGGCTTCAAATCAATCGCCAGCGGGAACCAGCCATACAGCGGCAGAAGGGTCCCAATGGTAGTGATGCCCTTGCGGCGGCAGCAACGTTCAACAGCACTGATGAAGTGGCCCGCCCTATACCTGGTGATGATGATGGCACCAGCCGCGGCAAAAATACTCTAACAGCGCTTTCCGCTATTACTGGTCCACCCTCGGTGGTAGAGCTGTTGCCAGTACTACGCGGCAAAGGCTCCTTCGGACGTGTGGTGGAGGGCGTCTTCCACGGCCAGAGGGTGGCGGTGAAGTTGCTGGCCGTTGACCCGTTCTCTCCAACGACCAAGGACAGCAACGTAATAATAACCTCGGGTTTCATCCAGGAAATCGAGGTTAGTTCGTTCAATTCAACGGCATGTAAACCACGCACTATGAATCGAACGCCATAAACGTTAATGACTGCGAGGTCGTTTCCGGATGGGAGACGGTCATGGATGGGGGGCTGGGGACGGACGCATTGCCGCTTGCTTGGACATACAGCAGCAGCCTGCCAGAGTTTTCAGGCACGTTTCGCTCGCGCGAATCCGCTCCGTTGCGTGCGCGCTTGCTATTCCGTCCTACCTACGGTCTACGCATGTAAGAGGCATTGCGCCATGCATGCTTCAAGATCAACGCTGATACTAACAAAACATATCTATGTATATCTTCTGGCAAAAGAATGTCCCCTAATGAACGTTCTGTACGCGCGTATGTAGGTGCTAAGCCGCTGCCAGCATCCCAATGTGGTCAAGCTGCTGGCCGCGTGCGTAGAGTCGCCACAGGTGTGCTTGGTGATGGAGCTCATGGAAACCTCATTAGACAAACTGCTTCACGGTGACACGACAACCAAGCCGTTGATGCCGTTTCAGAAGGTATGGCGATTCAATGGGTACGAGGTAATGGAACACCCTCGAGTCCCCCACGCACTAGCCACGCACCACGCAAATTTATTTTTCCCAAAAATGATACGTACCGTACTGCTCCCAAAGTATTTATTATCAAATACTAAAAATGTATAGTAAATACTTAAAACGTATCTATTATTAATAATTATTTGACCCACTGACACGTTGCCATGGAAAATTCGGGACAGTTAGGTAAACACTTTAGGAATTACCCAAATATTCCATTACTGTACGGAGCCATATGGGTTCACGACGACTTCGACCATACTGAGGACTAGCTGCGGAGGGTGGCCGAGGGTGTAGTAGGTGTCGTACAATGGTCGTGCAATGCACTGTCCCAGCATCTCGAGAAGCCTTTGCCAGCTCTCACCTACTACATATGGTATCGAGACCAAACCTAGGCTGTGGACCTGAGAGTCTCCAGTTCGATCCCTGATGACGGCAAAATACGACCGCGCCAGTGGACGACAGTCTAGAGGTTCTGGAAGAAGATAGTAGTGAGATGACTAGGAGAAGGTTACATGCTCGAAAAACCCGAATATGGGCTAGGCGCGTGTCAGTCGTGGGGCACGACGTGACGTGGACCTCATCCACCCACGGCTCAGGGTTGGCGATGGCGAGCATGGCTGGTTGTCTCGGGCCGAAAGGGTCCCGGGACGGTCCCCTTCAGAGGGGGGAGTGTAGTAGGTGTCGTACAATGGTCGGCCCTGCTCCTCAAATACGGTGCAATGCACTGTCCCAGCATCTCGAGAAGCCTTTGCCAGCTCTCACCTACTACAGAGGGTGCGGGCCGCTCGTGCGGGTGGCTGTCTTTCAAGCCCAGGGTGCGCGTGACCCCGCTTGCTCAAGGAGTACCATATGATGAGGTTTCAACAGTTCCTGCTGAGGTGAGGCGCGCCGCTAAAATAAAACAACTTCCCAAAAATTAATAAAAAAACAGTCAAAAGGAATACATTGTTCATGTATTGATATTAATAAAATTTTTATTCTTCATATTAGTAGTAGTATTAATATTAAGGCGGTCACAGCAAATGGTGACGAGTTCATGGATCGAGCCGCGGCGAACCCGAGTCAGGTCCATGCCTACCTGTGGCCGTGAGCGAGACATGTGCGAACTGCAAGTAAGTGGATCGCCCTGCCTGCAGGCGGGTGCCAGCAGTAGTGGAGCGCGCAATCACCAAATGTAAGACCTACGTAACGGCTTACCCCGCGAATCGGATGCTCAGGCACTGACCTTACAAGCAAGTAGTCAACACGTACGCACGCACGTACGCATGCAGGTACTTCACGTCGGTGTCTGTATTGCCAATGCGCTGGCGTACCTGCATCCAACCATCGTCCATCGGGACCTCAAGCCGGCAAACGTGCTAATCAGCAACCCTGACAGCGCACACCCAATCGTAAAACTGACGGTGAGTAATAGTAGTTGCATTGCTGGTTTGTATGTAAGATTGGAACTGTTCTCTGCTGCTGTCGTTATCCTCATAATGTTATGGACAATGTTGCTGGATGCCGGCCGTCACCGCGCGTTAGAGTAGGGGAAGGGGAACAGATGAATGGGGTAGCCTGTACGCCCGCGCCACGTACAGCAGAAGCGAGTTATACCTGTCGGAAAATCCCCACGCATATCATTACGCAATTATTATTCATATGAATTGTTTGGCGCTTTGTGGTTGTCATCAGCTCCTTCATTCGTTCGAAATCGGACATACATCGTATACTGGTGTGCAGGACTTCGGCATTGCCAGATTGCGGATGACCGTGGGCTCGACCAAGCACCCAGATGCTGGCACGGTAACGAGCTAAACATCTGCGTTAGCTTAGTACGCACGCACGCTTGCTCGCTGCACGCGACAGCTTGCATTATTGCTTGGATTGTATCGGTCGGCGTTTTCCGGCGGAATACATCTGATATGTATAATATTACATATCTGCGTCGCATGCAGCGCAGCCGATTGACATATGACATGCATATTCTGGGATAGCTAGCTGATAGGGTAGCAAGTGAGTTTAACGTCGCACTCACACACGCCGAACATTTTGTGCTGTTTGGTATGTGATCGACACTCCTGCACGCATGCTGACCGCTTGTTAATTGTCCGGCGGGACTCCGACGACTGGCTGGGACGCACGACGACGACGGACCACGCAAATTACGTAACATGCGTTCACTCGTCGTCCGCCCAGCCTGCCTACATGGCGCCGGTGGGTAAGGGTGGCCAGATACTCGCTGGATGGGGAATTGTGCATCCCCTAGATAGCTGGGGGCATATATACAGGGTTTGCTGTAATATCCTTAATGATAATATATAATGCATTATATATTATCATTACATATGTACGCTATGGGTGGCTTTGGGTTATCTTGCCGGGGGCAAGCAAGAACTCATGTCGCGTTTCCAGATCCATCTATTGCGACGTAATATGTGTGTCATGTATATGCGCGGGCTCCCTGTCCAAGTCCGAATGATAATCGCCTGAAGTGTTCCTAAGTAAACGAACGCGCCCCGGTCTTATATTATTCTACGCATTCATCAGCCACCATCCACCCTTACCATCCTTACAAAGTGCGTACCTTCGAAGGTACGAATTCGATGCATAGGTACCTGCCTATGTGTGCCAGCGCGAGTCTGCTGCTGTGGGCGTTGTTTTTGACATACAAAAAGGCTAATACCTCGATCGGCGGCGGAGTCCGCGCTGTCGGGATCCATCCATGAACGTATGCACTTATTATTACTTTACAGCACGTGATAACTACCTGCCGTACCTAAACATTGTATTTCACGCTCTGCCCGCGCAGGAATGCTTTGATTCTGTCGACCGAAAGATAAGCGATAGGGCGGTGAGTAGTGTACACTGCTGTGAGGCAAATCAATCCACGTGCATGTCACGTGATCGATATGCGTGCACGCAATAAACAAGTAGGGGTCGGCTTCCTCGAAGCCGGAAAAGGGCGGGGCCCCTATAATCCGTACAGGCCGCTTGCTTTAGAACGAAAACTCTATTACCGCGCAACAGTGTGAGAGAGTGAAAGGTTACCATTGGGGGTGTCGTTGATGTTGAAGGTGGATTGGCGTGCATAGATTCACCAAGCCCAAACACGTCGGCAGCCCCGAAACCATCCTGCAGTACGCGCCGCCGGCGACGGCGGTCACCGTATCGGCACTATGGTAACGATAGTCGCCTCTGCACTACCACATCCGTCTGTCAAGCAGATGATCACAAAGCAAGCTTGAAGCATCCTTGTTTTGCCGTGAAACTGTAGTTGTTTGGTCCGTCGGCAGGCCCGCTGCAGACGTCAACCTCTAAAGTTTGCTATCAATAGTTATATAGCAAATGTAAGGCAAAAACGGGGTGCGAAAAAGCCGCGGTGAGACCCGGACTTTGGGCCATCGGAACTGGAGAACTCGTTGGCACTCGGTACGCTATCCCTTTGCATCTTGAAACTTTGATTCAATACATATTGTTGAATTGTATTCATCTGGCAAGACAGAAAGGCAAATATTGATGTTGGTGGTATCTTGATGTTCAAACATCAGAGCACTATCGAAGTTCAATTTAGCACGCGCCGCCCATTCCTAATCCAAGTATTCATCACGCGGCACCCGTTGCAACAAATATGAGCGCGAGAGGCGTTGGGTGGATGTTGACTCGGGTCCATGGGGACCGCGGAGCTTTACTTTGACCGTTTGTGCGCAAAGAATTTTTTTCAGCCAAACCAAAGTTACCTTGCAATAGAGGACAATTAATATGACAAACATAGCGAATTAGTTTAGCGGATAATGAACGTTTTGCCGTTACCGGACACACACACACACACACACACACACACACACACACACACACACGGACATGGGCAATCCTAGGGGGCGGGGCCCCCCGAGCGCGCTTCGCGCTGGGGCCCCGCCCAAAAAACATCAGAGGCCGATAAAGCAACCACCCAGCTTATACTTTGTAACGTTTAATGCACGCAATAAAAACATCGGAGGCCGATAAAGCAACCGCCCAGATTATACTTGGTAACGTTTTAATCAAATTGATGCATACAGAGGGCGGGAGGTCTAGGAGCGTAGGAGGTCGATCATGACGGGCCAACACCTCCTTTATTATATATATCATATATATGGTTACATCTTATATTTAATAAAATATATTTATATACATTCTTATGCTATCTATGATACGCAGGACATATATTCGCTCGGAGTCCTAATGTGGGAGATGCTGAGTGGACAGCGCCCCTGGGTTGGACTGCGGCCCATGAACGTCGCTGTCGCGGTGAGTGGCTCGCTCCTGCGTGCGGAGTATGTTCGACACATAAGACGCCAGAACAGCACAACAATAAACAGTAGCAAATTAGCGATGATGCTCTTGAGTCTGAAATAAAAATAAACTGTTAACGTCGCAAAGGCTATGAAACACCTGGCACACCCGGAACAATCGCTCGCTCAATGAGCGAATGCGCGCTGTTGTAACCTGTTTTTTCGTGTACTGCGTAATGAAGCACGCAGTTGCGAGGCAGTATATAATCACGGGGAACGTCAGACACGGCGAATCCACGGCACGCACGATTACAATGTTCGTTCTCAGAGTACGTGACTAATATAGCACGTCGGCGAAACTAACTGGCGAACTAGGCGAACGAACCTATGTATAATGTTATTAATGATGCATGTTACAGTGGATCCCGCGGTCATCGGTGACATACAGCCGTAGCTTCCTCACCAAACGAACACTGCAAAAACGAAACCGCGCCACCGTGGCGCACCGGACAGGCTCCATACGTGCACCAAAGCAAACCCCGCACTCACTCTACCAGGAAAGCACCCCGTTCTTCAGGACCATCGATAGGCAGATAAGATAAATAAAGCCGTCCAGGGGGAGTTTGCCACCGGGACTACCGGCGGGACGCCCCTATCAGCGAACCACGACATACACCAGCCAAGACCGGATTGATTTCGTCTCCGACGGACCTATATTATATATATTATCACTTTACAGCCATCATTATAAACGTATAAATCCCCCCCAATGGAAGAATTAGATAAACAGGGGCCATGCCATACATGGCATGCAGCAGTAGTATAACACCTGTTATATTGATTATTGTTGGGGCCCAACCGACGAAACAGTAACGAAGAACGGCAAGCAGCCATCCAATCGGCCCGAAAACGCAACCAAATAAACCTCGCTCGCTCGCACGCAGGTGACCTACCAGGGCCTGCGCCCACCGCTTTACGACCTGCCAGAGTCGCGCTGCCCGCCCAAGCTCACAAAACTTCTGGAGTGCTGCTGGGATGCGGACCCGTTGCGTCGCCCAGCGGCGGCCGAGGTCGTGAAGATGATGGCACTTCTGCAGCAGCAGGTGAGGGCGGCGCTACGCTTGGTACTACTTGGGAGTATTGGTTAACTATTTAGGCCGGCGGGGCAGAGACTCCGGACGTTTCACTGTTGTTCCCCACGAGTATGGTAGGTATGTAGCTAGGGTACGTACCGACGCAGCTGACGACCTACCGACGCATATAACGTACTTGTATACTTGCATACGCACGCCAAAGACTGTGTCAGGTTTCTTTGTCATGAGTGTAAGCAGGTTCGTTCGCTCCCTCGGTGGTGCGGGGAGAAATATAGGGGTGCGTGACTCCGCCGTTGTATGTCCAACACCTACCGCCCAACTGGCCCAACCTCTTCATATATACACGCACGCCAGGCTCCGGCCAGCGTACTATAAGTGTTAGTGTTAGCCTAAGTATTATTAGTATTATTACTAACGTTTTTATTAGTAGTCGTAATACGACGGACAGTAGGGCGCACTTCGTTTTAGCTTGCATACACTAACAACATGATGAAACACAGTACATGGATCATCAAACAAAGGCATTTAGACTGTGCATACGAAAGCAATTACGTTAGTCGGGCATACAAAACGAGCCCATACATACATATTAAAATCATCTACTATTGCGGGCGCTCCTTTTTCTAAATATCTGCGCCATCCTATCGGCTGCTACGTACCGCACGCACTACTGCTGCAGAGCCTGCATCCCGCCGGTCCAAGTCTGGATCATCAGCAGACGACGGCGGTGTCGAGCGGCGCCGCTGCTGCCAGCGGCGACGCCACAAGCGGCGATATTGCTGCCGCTGCTGATGGTCGGCCGCCACCAGAACAGCCGCCGCAGGTCCGCGTGCTGCTCCATCCGTTGATACCGTTATAGATAGCCTGCAGCTGCTGACGCGGCAGCAGCGTAACGCACGCACGGTACGACATGTATATACATACGGACCGGCGGCGACAACGTAGGATGTGCACCCGGCCCCGCCCGCCGCTGGATGCTGCGGCGGTACTAAATCCATGCATTCGAGGTGGGAATGAACCGCAGGTAGGTCTGATCTAGTTATATCTACGTACGTCGGTCGTCTGTGCGTTCATGTTGCTCAAGTTGACAGCTAGAACTTGCCGTTTGCTGAGGTACTTTGTGAGGTATGTCTACTTACCGCATCGGACGGCGGTCATTCCCTTCATTCTCAATAAAGGAGCGAGCTGGCTTCAGGCGCGCTCGATCGCGGTCGCTCTCCTCAGCCGCCGGCAGCAGGGCCATTAGGGCAAGCCGTCAAGCAAGGCTCTGCAGCCGATCGAGCGAGCGACTCGGCTCGCTGAACGCATGTATTCATACGGAACCGAGCGATACACCGTCAGTGCGTGCTTGCTTGGTGACGGCCGGAGCGAAAAAGAAAATGTCGGAGACTGCAGCCGAATATATGTCCGCTGATGACATCGATTCATCAAGCACGCACGCAAAGTGCGATCGCATGATGTACGGATGCGCTTGTATGCAGCACCTACTATTGTAACTATTGATGGCACCACTGTGCGCGCGCGGCGTCACCTGTGTCGGTGGCGTGCGTGTATGGCGTGAGTTATTGATTGATGTGTCCAGCAGATCGGATTTGCACTGATGATGAACTTCTTCTGGCGGCTGCGTGCGTTTGTACGTAGTTGCCGGCTGCGCCGTGTGCGTGCATGCTTGCGTGGGTGCGTGCGGCGTCACGAGGCACACGTACATACGTGTAGAGGACAGTGCGTGATGAGCGGAGTGGGAGGGTAGGTAGGTATGTACAAACGATCTAACGCATGCCTAGGTATGTTCGTTCGACGGTATTTATGTATGTTGTTACTACGTAGGAGCTACCGCCTCAGTCCACCTCCAGCGGCCAACCATCGGCAAGTGCAAGCACGCCCGTTAGTTGGAGCGTGATAATAATAATACTTGTTACGTACACCGCTGCTCGCCGTCGAGCGATCAGCGGCCTCGCCCTCCATCGGCGGCCTTTGCATAAAGTGGTAGTGAGCGATGTACGCGCTCGGTACGGAGCGATGGTCGGTCGTGGTGGTCTCCTCTTTCTTGTTAGTGCATCGTTCCGACCGCGCGCCGTGCGCGCTATCAAGTGAACGGTGGCGCTGTCTGTCTGTCTGTCTCTGTCTGTCTGACTGTTCAGCAGCCTCACACGCTCCGTTACGTACTACCTCGGCCTGCGTGCTGCAATATGATGATGAGTGCGCTCGGCTAGGCGAGACTAAGAGGAAGTAACTTGACGGCGTGATGATGAGTGAGTGCGAAGTGGTGTTGCGTGCTTGCTTGCGTGTGTGCATGCGTCCTTGTATGTATTACACATGCAGATAGAGCCCGCGTGCGTTATTTGTTCCATGCTCAGATCGCGATGTATGGTGCCATGATGACGAGTGGTCAGCAGGTTGTCCGTTGTGGGCCGCGGACGATGTGTGCGTGGTCGGTGGTGGGGTGGTGGATGGGCTGTGCGACACGCGGGCGGGGGACTGCTGGCTGCGCTGCTGTACGGATGCACGGGTACAGGAATATACGTAAATCTACGGTCTTTTGGGGCGTAATTTACAGTCACCGTAACGAAGGCGTCCGTGCAGCGTAAAACCGTGAAATAAAAGTAAACCTCCACCCCTGCCTAGCTGGCGCCGATAGATACAGTAGGTGCGTGCATGCGTGCATACGTACATGCGTGTGTGACATCCGTCGACCCGCTAGCTCTGGCACCGTTATAAGTTGAGTGTAGGAAGCAAGGAATATGTAAATGAACTTCAGCAGGCGGCCGCCACGCACGCAAGTATGTAGCAGGACGTTCGGAGATCCACTGTTACTTCTTGCCGTACATCCATCCATCCAGATATACATCCGCGCAACAAATACAAACACACGAGCGACGTCTTCATAACCCAGCAGCGAGCCAAGGCCCTCGTTATGACGTAGTTCGGTGTACGTACCTCCCAAGCAAGGTGCATACGTGCATGTCAAAACGCAAGGACTTCTCGTTAACCGAGCGACGGTATTATTACACGGCTATGAAACGATTGAGTCTACCTGCATGAGTGATGAGTGCGTGCCGTATGTATCCCGTATATGTGCATGGGTTTATTTGAATGACGGAATCTATATTGCAGCCGGCCCCACATACACGCACGCAGATAGAGAGAGACGAAGGAGCATTGGCGTATGTGCCTAGCTACGTACCAAGCAAGGTTTATCCCGCGGATGCCACGCAGTCCAGCTGACTCCTCCCTTACTTATGACACTTCCCTTACGAGGAGCAAGCCGTCCTCGGCGCCAGGGCACTGAGCCGCGATAGATATAAAGCGAGCGAGCGGCGGGTCCATACGTCTGATACGTCCCACAACTGCGTGCTGAGCCAGTTCATGGCCACGCACGCATGACGACCAGACTGTATTACTACTCTAATAATAACTAACGTGACAATGTTGTGTACGTACGGCGCTGGTCTCGATACCAAACAAATGTATGTCAGACCTCGCTCACGCGACGTGTATACGTACGTGTATCAAGCAAAGGAATGCCATCCGTCCAGCGCAGGGCGCTCTGCTTACACCTGCTACCTGCGTGCCTACACATGCATGTATGCCAGGTCCGATCGATCGCCCCAGCGGCGGCGCCCAGATAATGGCCACTGGGTTCATCATGACAAATGGTTCCTCGTTTATATGTATATATACGCATGTACAAGCTGGTGCGCGCGCGCCGCCGCCTTGCTTTGTCCATCCACCCATCCATCCAGCAGCCACTCACGATCGATGAGATCCGAATGAGCGAGCACGCACGCACGCACATACAGCAAGTGGCCGGCACCGACAACAGGGTACGTACGTACAGGGTTTGTTTCACGGCGAAACGCAAGCCAAGCTACGATATATGCAAGACTGCGTGGCAGCTGTATACGGACCGACGCACGCAATGGCGGGCGGAGCCTGAGGTAGGCAGGGTTCATGCGTGCAAGCTGCTGCCACCCTTCCGTACACCCCATACATAAGGAAACAAGGCCCGCGGCAGGTAGATGTCTATATATACCTGCCCACCTATTTTCGGCTCGTAATAATGCGATCAGCCTGACAATCGATGCCAAACATACATCCATTATGTATGCATGTGAGCCAAGCAAGCATGCATGCATGTACCGCCGAAACGCAGCAGTCGCTTGAGCTGGCGGCCAAATCGAAAATCTTCGCAGTATTAGAAACTTACATACACTAAAACACCCCTGGCGGACTTCGATTTCCGCAGGTAGGTCCCGGCGCAACTGCGGCGCCTCCGCCCCGGGCGTCAGACGGACAGCAACAAGTGTTTGCGCAATCCTCGACGCACGGCGGCGCTGCTTCTGATGACGCTGAGTCCACACGCACGGCTGCTGTTGACGTTAACGTTCATGTTTCTCCTGTTGTTCCTGCTGTTGCGTATTCCTGCTGTTGTTCCTGCTGCTGCTCCTGTTGCTGCTCCTGCTGCTGCTCCTGTTGCTGCTCCTGCTGCTGCTCCTGTTGCTGCTCCTGCTGCTGCTCCTGTTGCTGCTCCTGCTGCTGCTGTCGCCGCGACTGCGGCCGTTGTTTCCGTGTGCGTCCGCGGCTCCAAAGCAGCAACGATGACTTTGCTGACGATGACGATGACGTCAGAGACAATCCACGCCAACCGTTGCCGCCACCACGACCTCCGCTTCCGCCTTCAACGCCGCCGCTAGCGTTGAACAAACGTGTGAATGCGCGTGGCAGTAGTGCGCCATCGAGGCTCACTCGAAAACGTGAAGGTTCGATTCCCAGGCGGGTCATTACTTTGACAGCCTTGCGCTTGAAGGTCGGCATAATGTTGTAAAGGAATATGGCCAGGAAGGCCAGTATGATGAGGCAGTTCAGGACCAGGATAATGACGCCGATCACCACCTCGGCAGTCTGCACGTGGAATTGCGGTTCGGTGTGGCGGGCAGGTGTGCACATGAATGCCTACATGCGCATATGTATGCATGTGTACGTGCGTGAATGGGCACATGCATGTCCACACGAGCGCGCGCATGTAAGATTGCCATAATAATGGAAGCGGTGAAAATTCCGTTCGTGCGCGAGCATACGCGTGGCATGGATGGTGTCATACACCACATGTCACAGAAAAACAGCATGCTGCGTGCAGGCGGCATACATGCAGTCTGCTAATAACGCATATGCGTTCTTGCTTGGTGGCCGTACGTACACGGTACATGTCGTACAGGAGGCAAGGATTATGTCAAGGAACAATAGTGGCATGCACATTTGAGCGGCAGTACGTATCATCAACACAAGCAACAATGCTGCGGGCAAGCCCGCACATTTATATCTTCATCCATGTACCTCGCTCATCACCGTCTACAGACTCCATTATTGTTATTGGTATTATTAGAACATCAAATATTATAATAATTTAATCATAATAAATATTAAAATATATTTACATAATATTATATTATATTTTTATTAAGAATGTTACCGCGGACCCCGCGGGTCATCGGTGACAGCCAACGGCGACAGCCAATTATTATTATTATTACTAGTATTGTTATTAGCATATTATTAGCATATGCACGCATGCCGCGGTCACCAACCATCGTGCGTATATGTTGCAGCAGTGCAACCTCGCATACAGGCTCTTGATCTGATACATGTATGTATATGTGCAGTCGGTCTTAAACATGTGTTTGTTGTGGAAACCTAGCAGATAGACCGGCGGATGGAGGTCATACGCACATACATATATGTGTTTGTGCACGACTACTACTGTATGTCCGACTTCGGGAACCGAGCGACGCAACTATGTACGCCTGCCTTGGGCACTGCTGTTCCGTCGTACGTCACGTCCGCGCGTACCGTTGAGATGGTGGCCAGCGGGTTGCTGGTGAAGAGTCCCAGCGCCACGGTCATGCAGATGGTGCCGAAAGACAACAGCTGCATCGCGTTGAGCTGCTCGTGCCGTAGCGGGCTGAAGTAGGTGTTGACCATCAGAATGGCCAGGAGAACGACCTAGACGCAGATTGACGAGGTTGTACGGACATACGTAAGGACATACACGACAGTATGGGAGACGCCACATACGGCCACATATGAAAATAACCGGATTTACATAAATAACGCATACATGTGAGAGCCATGCATGCAAATCGACGCACGCATGTATGAGTGTAAGTACGTAAGGAACTAATCAAGAAACTGCCCGAACATGATCGAGCGACTGCATGTGTGTATGTGCGACTAAATTACGGCGGGGGCGGAATCATCGTCATACCTATTCCTATACATACACATATATATGGCGTGTATGTATATACCCCCACGAGGTTATGTTTCGTGCGTCAGGGCGTGGCTGGGGTGCGTGCGTGCCTTGCGAACCGAAGTTGTATTTGCTTTGATCCACCGAACTTGGCCATTCCCTTAGGCATCGAGTCTGTGACCATGACGTCACCGGTTCGATCCGGTTTGGGACAAAATGGTTGAGAATTGGGGAGTCCCGCTTGGACAGCCCGGCTCTTCAGTCGGGTCCGAGTCCGCCCCCGGTGTAAGTGGCCTTGAGTCACGGTTAAAGGGATAGCCCGAGATGTGCGCGTCAAGCGGGTCGGGCCAATGGGTCCGGCCACATACCAGGAGACGGTTTCGGGGGCCTGGTAACACGGATAGGGGCCGCAGGCGGATACCTGCGTGAACAAAATACTGGTGACCAATGTCGACTCCCAACCCTTAAATCGGCGGTCCCCTTAACACACGCTTGGGCTTAGAGGTCCAGGAGTAAAGCTTTCTTTCTTTGTATTTGCTTTGGTGAGGCATTACCGTATCAAGGAAGTAATAATGACGTAGATAATGGGACATGCAGAATAAGCATGAAGTACAAAAAGACATACCTCCAGGAGCAGGGCCTGATAGAACACGGACAGTGCCCTGCTGAACACCTCGACTACCACCAACACCAGGGTTTGGGCCTGAGACACGCTCTCCCAAAAATAAAACTTGCGCCTGCATACCCACGTGACAAACAGGCAGCAGTTCCGCTTCATCATATCAACATGCACGCAAAATATTAATAAATTCAATTCATGATAGACATATATTATACAGAAATATATAGACACGATATAATGATGATAATCAAGTTTATATAACAAACAACGTAACAAGCAACAACAGTAACGAATAATAACATAACGTAATAATAACAATAATAATATTATAAACCAACAATAACAATAATAATAATAATAGGATAAGGATAAGAATAAGAATAAGAAACTAAGAATAATAAATATGAATAATAAGAATAATATCAAAAGCTAGGCTGACCCTGGCGTCGATAAAGGTGCCAGTGGCGGTGAGGTTGGCTGAGCATATATCTATCCCGATGCAACCGGAGCAAAGGTAAATACTTTAGAAACATGGGGAGATTAACTATAATGCCCTGATGGTGCCGCCTGGCTGACGCTTTCATTCTGGAACATTTGCGGGGACCGATCTAGCTACACGCATTATGCATGTTTGTTAATGCTAATCCTGTCATTATCAAGGATAATCCTATTATTAAGGACTAACCTTATCCTAGCTATGCTTGCCTTCATACATCCTCCATCTATCCCCGAGCTATCTGTAACCATGTATACTTTCCATTAGTATAACGCCAGGTTACAGTATAAGCCCCTACGATAGACCCTGCACAGCATCCCGATCGAAAACCGACTTGTTTATGCCATAGGGCGAGAAGCCTTTGGCCGCGCCGCCGTGTTACAACTTTGAGGTTCTGCTTTCATATGCCGGCATCACGCAGTCTACTTTACCACATGGCGCAACGTAACCGCATGAATGATAATAACGACTTACTTGTACGAGCTGTACAGGAAGCCGTATACTTGGAGCGTGTCTACCTCCTCCAGCCGGCCGCGATGGGAGATCATCAGGGCGGCGCACGTTAGCGGCATGGCTAGCGCCAGCACCACCACGGCGACGACGCCGATAGGGACCCAGCTGTACTCCCATAAGCAGTAGATGGCGCGAGGTACACATATATACACGCATGCATAAGGAACGTGTTGATTGTGGATAGATGCAAAAGACTAGTTATGACAATAACAAAAGTCCAACTGGTACAGTGGGCGCGGGGTATGCTAGCTTCGGTGCACTTGCTTGTCGAGCCTGTCCGGTGCGCCACGGTGGCGAGGTTTTGTTTTTGCGGTCTGCTGTGTTGAGGAGCAAGGCTGCGGCTGTCACCAAGCCCACTGTAACATCTATCTATCGTCCATAAGTAGTTATGGTATGATTAATACAAATACAGAAAAGTAAAAATCTATACCGTAATATTGATGTAGTTATAACTGTAGCAATAATGAAATAATGACAAGAAGGCTGATGGATGGACCCGATAACATGCACGCAATCATGCAAACCCCGTGGTTGTCGCGTGTGTATGTATGTGTCAGCAGTCCGGCAATCAACCTCCGCCACCCGCTGCTGCGAGCTAAGGGTGTAAGCTACATACAACTCACAAGGCCAGGTGGTTGTCCAGGTAGCACTCCTGGTTCATGTCGCGCACCCAGTACCCGTGCGACCAAGTCGCCTGCAGTGGTGGTAGAGGTACATATATCATCACCAGTCGTGTATATACATATACATATACATATACGTATAGGTGACCACGCCATTACATATATATAGTATATAATATTATATATAACATGTAATAATAATATATTGTAATATAATACATAAGATACATATATGAATGAATGAATAAATATATATACAATAATATTATATATTATATATTACATGTTATATATGTACGTGCGCTCAAAGAGTCTGCTGGTCGGCCAATCGACAATGCAATGCCACAACAGACAACGGATCGATGAATTAGTGCACATATCAACGTCACGCATGCAGCAGGTCTTTTGCATGTACTGCATGCATGGGTCCCGTACCTGTGTTATCCCCATTGCCATTATTGCCATATGCAGTAGGCTCCACATACAACCAACAATAAAACTTGGAAGCATGAGCGATTGAGTCCGTTGCATACATCACATCTCACTCACGTACCCTTTGGTTCTCAGCATAATATCCAGAGCCATCATCGAGTTTGTAGCACGAGAAGATGGAGAGGGCCTCCGTGGCCCACACGGGCATCAGCACGAAAGAAGTGACCTGCACACGTGCGCGCGCACAGACAACCATGCACGAAGAGATAGGGTGGCCTACATGTGTGAATCCAAATGGAGCTGCGGGCACTGCGTGCCCGGCGATTACACATGCGGCGCCGCGCAACTAATGATAACCCTCATGGGCGGGCTGCTGGGAACGGCACTGTTTCGCTGCATGAATTGTCATGTCTCACTTGCAGCCCGTCCTCACAAGCATGCATCATGTATATCTTGCATCGCCTTCCCTAGGTCGATCGCCCTCAGCCCTTACCATGAGTACTAAAAACATTTGCGACCAGACGTTCATATTCGCATCCACGAACGACAGTGCCCGACGGTTCTTGAAGAACTTGAGCGCCCCGGACGCGTCGTCACCAGAACCACCACCACCTCCACCGCCGACCACACTGTTGGCGGCCTCAGAGCGGGCTAGGCTGTGAGAGTACGGCAGTTGTTGGCCGTACGTTTTATGAGCCCCACAGGAGGACGCTCCAGCACCCGCACCGCCCTTGGTGCTGCAATCCTCCTTAGCGATGCGGTTGCAGCCGTCATCGTACGGAGCTGGCTGCAGATCACGAGGGTCCAGTGGATTCGCTGCTGGTTTCGGAGCGCCGCTTCTGCCCCAGGACATGCCGCCGAAGTCTCGGAGCGCGCGGGCGAGGTGTGCGAGATAGGTGCGGCTGTCGGACATGGACCTTCTGTCGCCAAAAGATGTCGTCGTGTCCGTTATGCCAATATGGCCGCAGGGACGACGGCCACCGCCGCCCGCGTTCACGAAGACGACATGGTCGGTACCACCTCCGCCGCCATGTGCCGTACTCGCTGCCATTGGTACGGCAGCACCGGTAGCATCTGCGGGATGTGTGTCGGTAAACCCGTTGGCCCCTGCCACGGCATCAACTGTTGCCGTGGCGACGGCTGGGAAATCAGTTGCCGTACTAGCATGACCGTTTCCTGGTGGTTGTGGCAGTTGGTCTGAATCGCTGCGCTGCGCCACGATGCTGTCCGTCATTTCCTCTTGCGGAGTCGTTACTCGGCTGGAAGCAGGGCCTTCCGCACCGCCGGCGGTTGGCCCCCTAACGGTTCCTTGAACAGTTTCTTCTTCCAGCACAACCCCCTCCGCCACTGGCCCAGCCGCCGCGGCACGTATCATCGGCTCTGCAACAACTGAGGGATGCGCCACCAGTACTCCCTGCGGCGGTAGCGGCGGCGGCGGCGATCCGGTGCCGTACTCAGCGCCGCCTGGCAGCGGCGGAAAGCGCCCGCTGGCAGCAGGTGAAGCCGCTGCCATCATCTTGAGCCGGATTCCCATCGCGGACGGGTGGCCACTGGCGGCTGGACCTCCGCCGATGCCAAACGAGTCCATCCGCTGCCTTGACGGTACGTGTGAAAGCCGCCCGCCGTCGTCACCGGCGACCCCTCCGCTGGCTATGTCGTACAAGTCGGCCTCCGCGCCTGCCCGAGCCAGAGATGCGTTTCGTGACGCAGCGGCGGGCTTGCCCAGGGGTTGGCGGCCGCTGCCGGTGGCACGCCAAAGCCAGCTCTGATTCCAGTAGAAGTACCTGCGGTGTCGTGCGTATGTACGTGATCACGCATATGCAGCCAAGTCCATCAATAAAACATACACTTGATTGGTTTTGTCAATCTGCTTGGCCCGTGCTGGGACCTTTTTTCAGGTAGGGTCGGTGACAGACAAAAGCAGGACAGCGGACTTACACGAATGAATCGAGCAAGCAAGCCACGAGTGATGATGCAAGCGCGCACACACTTCTGAATGGATTCATCGGCTCGCCGTTTCGTTAGTTGACGATCGCCTACAACTCCAAACAGCCAACAGCCAGCAGATAGATTCAGGTGATATCGGCCACGCTGCCGATATCCCAGCCAGTGATGGACGCACGCGCGCCGCATGGTCATAAAGTACATAGGTAAAGCTCGTACCGATCGTACTCACCTGAGCACCCACAGGAGCAGCACCACCAGCACCGACAGGATAGGGATCAACAGGCCGCTCAGTACTTGCACCGCGGCCTGCTGCGCCGAATCGGCGCCGGGCCAGAGGCAGCTGGGCGAGTACACCTGCTTCACGCTGCCGGTGATGCTGCCGAGCGCGGCCTGGAGGCTCAGCACCGAGCTGGGCCAGTTCATGTTGATCCGGGTCGCGATGAGGAAGAACTGAAAGTGCACTATGAGCACCTGCATGAATGCGCGTGGTGCGCGGTGCGGGGCCAACAACGACATGTATGTATACCGAAATCGATAACAGCAATGACTAACTACGTTCGTGCCCGACGACCTGCCAGGGTTACCGTAAGTTGGGAGATGCGGTAACGTGCGAGCCGCCATCGAGTTGAGTAGATATGCATGTCGCGCTCTGTTAGCTGTGGCAAAAATGACAAGTAGTTTTATTTCGCATGCATTGTAGTCGTGCACCTGTTGTGTTGGTGCGATACAACGAACAAATATAGGCCGCCGCCGCACATCTATGGATGAATGGATGGTCGTATATGTGGCTTGATTGCCTAGCTGTCTACCTTCAGCAAGTCAGCTGCAGGCACCGCCTCCTCCCCCGTCACGCCCGAGTAGTCCGTCAGGAAGGTCATCAGTACGGAGAAACCTGCAGGTAAATACGCACAGCGGTTAATACTAAACGTTTGCACCTACGGCAGGCAAATATTCGTTGTTTGTCGCATAATTATGAATGTCATATTGCGTTCTCCTTCCTGCACAACAAGCCGTTGCTGCCGCTGCACCTGCCGTTGGCCCTGTCGACGTTTCGTTTGCCTGGGCCCGCCTGTATATTGCTTTATTAGACGTCCTCCCAGCCACGCGCACGACAAGCCACCGTAATGATAATGGAGAGCCCTGCTGAAGACACTACCGCCGTCAGCTGCTTGGTCATACGTACATCACCAATGACCACGCAGCAGCAACAGTGAGGACGACATGAACAACGCCCTGCCACCCGTTTAACCTGTTGCGTATCACCTACCCAGCCAGAGCGTGTTGGCCAAGAACATGCCCACAGCAATCAGTGCAGTAACAGGGATGCTGAAGCAAGCGTAGCAACAAAAATCGGTGTCCATGTTGTGGTCCACGCCGTCGTGGGGCACGCACGTGGCGCACAGCGTGCCCCCGTACCCCTGCATTCAGGTGGATGGACAGGTTGCTTGCTTGCTCGGAGGACGGAAACGAAGCAGAGCAGTTGCTTGACGAGTTTTAACATTGTTGAGCCACGCGCGAGGCGTGAAATTACGAACGCCAGCAAATGAGGGCACGGACTGGAGCGAGGTCTACCTGCGTCCGTGCAATTAGGTAGGACCGAAAGAATCCTGCGTCGTCCGTGTATACGTGCGTCGTCCGTGTATACGTGTATGTATGTGTGTGTGTGTTCGTTCGTGGTGACCGATGCGAGCGGGCGAGGGAGGGACTTACAGGCGAACACTGCATCTGCAGGTAGCTCTGCGGGTGGTCGTTTGGCACACCCCACAGAGCGCAGTCCAGCAGGAACCCATCGTAGCCCAAATCGTCATTCATCATGTCATCAAAAGCACCGCCGGCACCGTAGCTGCCGTTAAGTCCGGCAGCTGCTGTCGACCATCGCGGCGTCCATGGTAAGGCGCTGGGATCAGCTGCCACCTTCCTGCAACGAAAGGAAATAATGGTCGGTCGAAGGCATCTTCACTTCCGATGCTACCTACCCAGGATAGATATTAAATACGTCCAAAGAGAGTTCAATTGCAGGCTTGCTACGTATGTAGGCGCACGAGTAGTGCTGCAGTAGTAACGAACAAGCAAAATAAGCACAGATTGCCGTTGCGTTTACGACTCACTAATCACCTGTACACATCAAGGTAGGCCTGGACGATGCTGGCACCTCCCCGGCCGTCTCTGGCGAGTGCATCATACCGGTGTGGAGCCGCGAAGTACGCGTACCATCGCTCCTGGCACCGCACAAGCGCGGCATTTGCGGCATCGTCACCGTCCCTGCACACAGTGCGACCGCATGTCATGGTTCGATTGATCCGCCGGCGCCAATTGTATTATGTTATAATATATTATGTTATATTATATATTAAATTTATATTATATTACATTATTATATAGTATATATAATATTAACATAATATATTATATTATGTAATATATATTATCATATTATATCATATTAATTATATTGTATTATACATGTGATATCCTATCATAAATGAATGCATGAATGAATGAATGAACGTTACAGCGGATCCCAAAGGCTATGTATCAGCTATAATATCAGCGGGTCCATTGTAACAACCTTAATAATCATATCATATCATATCATATCATATCATATCATATCATATCATATCATATCATATCATATCATATCATATCATATCATATCATATCATATCATATCATATCATATCATATCATATCATATCATATCATATCATATCATATCATATCATATCATATCATATCATATCATATCATATCATATCATATCATATCATATCTCAATTTATATCACATAGTACATCATTACATTGTAACATATGACCCGCGGGGTCCACTGTAACATCCTTAATTGGATTATATCTTGAACACACTAGATTATAAAATCTAACTTATTGGAATCCACTGTAATGTTTAGAATGAACGTTACAGCGGACCCCAACGGGATCGACGGTGTATACCAGGGCAAGCCCCAGCAGGCCCCACCGCCAAGGCGGCAAGACACCTCCACACCTCAACGCCGCGATAAAAAGCAAACGCACTGGGCCATGACCCCACCCAGACAGACCCTGGAGCAAGCAGAGGCGCACAGCGGGGCAACACTACCAAAGGGATAGGCACAGCAGCGGGCGGAATCCCCAGAAGTGGATAAAGCCAAGCACAGGGAAGGTCGCCCACACAGACACCCCATGACACAGCTACCACCACCCCTAAAGCACTCAGCGCTGCACCCTCTCGAGGTCTTGGAAGACCCACGCCTGGCTCATGACACTGCCCAGCGACCGCTAATAGATTATGTTATATCATATCAAACACACCAACAAATCGTCATGACAATTATGATAATGACAATTATGATAACAAATATGCTGACGACGACTGTTGGACTAGGGTGTTGGGCAACCCTAGCATGGATCAAGGGCGCAGGGACGGTAATAATGCTTCTTAAACGCCGTCACCAGCCAAACTCTACCAAACTTATGGAGCAATCTAGGGACAGCCGGCAACCGACAGCCAGCATATGCATGAGACAACCGTCGTCTAAATAATCCAGATAGATGCGAGACGTGAGTACTGTGTGGACGTGCAGATTGACTCATCACCTGCAGGCCGCGGAGTTGGGGCACTGGTGCATCATCGTCGAGTTGGCGGCGCTGTGCCAGTAGCCCTGCTCCGGAACCAGCACCGCTCCGCCCGGACAGAAAGCATTGTCGGGGCAGGTTTCACATTGCTGGCTAGCACCGCCACCACCGCTGCTGTCACGGTCGCCGCTGCCGCTGGTTGAAGAGTTATAACTGACAATTTTACCACTACCGTCATCCGAATGCACTTCTAAGTGGTATGTATTTGCTGCGCACCTGCAAAATAGAAATAAAAAGAAACAAAGAATCAGAAATCAGCCAAACGCCAAACAGCATCGCATACATACACACCGTCCACAGGCAGAAAGCAACGGCAGGTAAGATGATAATATATGAGCGCCTGATTACGAGGCGGCACCAAGAACACCCTGAGCGGGCAGAGCACACACCGGCGTAGTACGTACACCTACGAAATAGTCACATAAACCCCGGCCATCGCTTACTTGGAGCACAGGAAGCCTCCGTCAATGGATACCTCCCCCAAAGCGCACGGAGGCACGGTGACATTGATTGCCAGGGGCGTGACCTACAAGCAGGATACAGGCGGCGGGACCCGCGGAAGCAGCAGCTAGCTTGCACGCCCCATCAAACCATGCAACCATGATTGCGTACAACGACAATAATGACCACTACTGCTCGATGTATCATATTATTATGAAGTAGGGTTTGCCCTCACCCACTAACCTCCCCCTTTTACATCAACTGCGTTGGTTGCCCACACGGTCTGCTGTGATAACTAGTAAGTGATTTCTTTCATAATTCATCATACATAGTGCACTGAGCAAAATGGATCCTTGCGTGGATGGGTTGAGGGGCCAGGGCGGGGCGCTAAGGGCTGAGAACCTGGAGCATGCACACCGTCGTCGCTGCCACCCGGACCGACAAGACCGGCTGATGATCACGACGGAGCCAGGCAGCACACACACCCAATAATAGAGTTGGGTCCCCGTCCCAGTCATCATCATCGACACGTGTATGCGGGTATTTTTTGCAACGGTAATGAACACGCACGAGGGCGGCCATGCATCGCAGCCCAGCTGTCGTGACCATCCTCGTACGTACCATACCTGGATGTCGGTGCTCGTCTCTAGCGCCAGACGCAGTACGTACTGCCCCGTACGGGCCCGCACGCGCAGGCCCGTCAACGACGCACCGCCACCCACGACCTGCGGCATCGCCAAACATCGAGCCGGCGGCGGCGCGTCATCCAGCAGTCAACCGGTCCGCGCATGGGAGGGAGCCGAAAACAGGGGGGAATACAGAGGATAGCATGCGCTTAAGGATGTGTGCACATGCCAGAAACATTGCAAACGGACGCCGGCCGTGTTTGTGTCAAACCACAAACACAGAATTACCACAGATGAAACCGCGCGCTCTCATGCGCCTCCATTCCAAACGCCTTGCCAGCTGGATAGCGAGCGAGGCATCCTCGCCGGCGCGCACGGCATGTATGTATGTTGATCCTCCGCCGCAGAACGTCCTTGCGTAAAACAAATCATTATTAGGTACACCCATCCCTTTCGCGCAGCCTCCAACCGGACGGACCAGAGCTGTGGGGTTGCCCAGCAGGTCAGCTCTTGGCTGGTTGACCGGGTCAACGGCCTCCACCGAGGCTCGTACAGCAGGGCGCAAGACAGCCGTGTCTGCGTGGCGATGTACGGCAAGGAAATTTACATCATGTACGACGACTGAAATGTAGTATTATTGTTCAACTGCACCGCAGCCAGGGATAAAGCCCGCTCAGGGGGAGGTAGCCACCAGGGCGCCCCTATTAGCGAACCTCCACCCCAGCCAAGGCGTGCTCACGCCTCCGGCGGCGGTGGCCCGTAGTCTTGCTTGGAAGGCAAGGGGGGCTCGCGAGCCACCGTCAGGGGCCTGCCCGTACGGTCCCACCGGGTCTAAAACCCCTACCCTATCAAGGGCGCCACATGCATGTTATATCGTTATATGGTCGTAGATGAATTGGAAGAATGGAAGGATATCTGCTTTAATTCAAATATCTTATACATTGCAAAACACAATTAATGGTTCTGCTCACCGTTTGCGTGCTGCTTCATCGCGTCGTACAACGAGATATTGAGGGTAACTGCGACATTGGTCGGTAGCAGCAGGCTGCACGTCAGACCCGCCTCGCAGCCGTTGGCTGTACGGCCGTCCGCCTGAAGTACGGCACGGTGCAGCCAACGCAGCGTGTCGCCGGCAGGCCCCGTCGCTGCAATAGCCGTTATTACAGCAGGCGGAGTACTCGGTGCCGCGGCTGCGCCGGCGATGTCGGTCGAGGCCGCACCCCTGGACTGCTGTTGTTGCAACATCCGGCGGCCGAACACGAGCGTTCGGCCATCTGCGGGATCCGTCGTGTTAATCAGATTCGCGCTGTTGTTATACTCGGACATGATCTGATAGTTGTCGCTCTCGGTCAGTGACGCGAGCGCGAGCTCTTTAGGCGCCGTGGCGATGTCGTTGCCGTACCCCGTCAACGCGCGGTTTTGGAGCCAACTCTGTGCTGCTGCGGGGCCTGCTGCAGGTGCGGATGACGAAGAGCTGGCCAAGGGCCCATCTGACCGCTGAAAGCACTCTGCGAGATCGCTAGGCGAGGCAGCTAATAAGTCTGGTAGAGGGAAGCTGTTCACGTGGGTAAGGAGGGAGTCCGCGAGTGCCCGATCGGCCGCCGCTGCGTCATCGCCTTCGGCGTAGGCGGGGAGGGACACAGGGCCCCGTCCGTCTGCGCCGCCGCCATCGCCACCATTATTGTTGCCGCCACCATGGCTGGCACCCTGCTGGCCGCTGCTGCAGAGCAGCTTCAGGGTGTAGGGTGAGCTGGAGTAAACAGCGCCGCCGCTGCCCTGCAAGTTGCAGGAAGGTAGGGCAGGCAGGCAGGCAGGGAGGGAGGCAGGGAGGGAGGCAGGGAGGGAGGCAGCGGGGTGATGACCGGCGGGCGCTGGCGGCACCAATGGCCAGGACAGGACGGAACAGCCAGATGAGGTAAATTTCACGTATGTAGACAGCCTTCCAAGCACATACTGCTCGACAAAACAACACGACGATCGCACGGGCCGTTGCCAACATCTTTCTGGTTGACATGCTCATATATAGAGCGCGACTCGTTATGCGCGCGGTACCCTGGTAGGTGGCCCGTGCGTGCTGATTTGAGGAACGGGTCCTGTTTGTTTAAGCTCGCCTTCTTTGCTCGCATTGTGTGATACGCACCTTCGCCGTGTCGTTTCGGAAGGTGGGTTGGTGGAGGAGCGCGGGCCAGCATCGGGACGAGGCGGCGCCAGCGGCTGCTTGTGCGATGGCCTGCAGCAGCGCGCCGGACGGACGGAGTAGCTAGCTAGGTACGTGCGTGCTCTGTGATATTAGCGTGGTTGTGTAGCGCCAGCTTTCAGTGTCGAATGCAGGAATGCTGTACGTTGCGGATGAATAAATGGATGTTATCCTGTTAAGGTACAGACATATGCACACCCCCGTACGTCCATCCGGCACGTTGGTGAGCGACATGCTTGGGCCTCGTACGTCGAGCCCTTGATGGGTTCCCACCGTCACACGTTTTTCCGTACCGTCAGCGTCTGTCGCAAGGCATCTGCGACACCGGATATTCCCGGGCTCAAGCGGGGCTGCTGCTGCGCGGCCGTGTCGGGTGATGCTGAGGCCCCAGGAACTGCTGGTGGTAGTAGCGGCGGATAAGGCGTAGGAAACACTTGCGCCTTCCCATCCTCGGTTGTTGTCTGCGACATTCATATATACATATCGGCGACAGCATCGTAGGATGAAGTGCGTGCGTAAAGAGGGCCAACATCATGGGTCGTGACGGGGCTCTCCACGGGGTCAACAGCAGGTGAGTATCATACATGTTCAGTGCTAGCTAATTGGCCCAGCCCGGATGTTCCGTATATTTATGTACAGCGACTGCTCCACATACAGAAACAGACACATACACACACACACGGTGACACCCGTGACTGGCTCATTGCTTGCACCTTACTTTGACGCCGAACCCCAAGGATAGATAGATGGATGGCCACGCATGCTGCCACACTCCATCTTTTCCACCGCACACACCTACCTGCTGCGGCGGGCAGGTGAGGTCTACACACACCGCGCCGCCAGAGGCGCCGGCCACGTTGCCGTGGAACTCGGTGCCGTTGACGAGCGCCGCCATTGAACCCCCCAGGTAGAGCGCACCTACGCGCAGGAACACACAAACGCCAGGAACGAAGTAGCAACCCACATTAACAATAAAAAAAACCCACATCGTTTATTATTATCTTTATTTTTAAATTATCATTGTTCATGTTTTTGTTTTTATGATTGTATATTGCGAGTATGCGGCGCGTTGGCAGACGACCGAGGCCCACGAGGCACCGGTGCTGCACCGGGCCCAGCCGGAGCCGAGACGGCATGGCTGACGCCCTCGTCTGTAGAGTCACTGCCGTACGTTTGAAGGACGCGCGAGTGCTCTGGGTCGAGCAAGGGGGAATGCGATCCCTCACCGCCTCATGCCCTTCTCTTTCCCGGCAGCCATTCAGCCGGCGGTTGCTCCTGGAGCTCCAGCGCCCGCCTTATTCAACTGTCGCTCGCGGTTGCGACATCCAGCCGGCGGCTGGTCTACATATATCATCCGGGTGTCATCTACTCCCATCGCCTGTGTCACCTGTTATGCTAGACTTCGCTTCTCGCGGTTCGGTTTCCTGATACATACACGCACACACACACACACACACACACACACACACACACACACACACACACACACACACACACACACACACACACACACACACACACACACATACCTCCTGACCCTGACGCCAGCAGGCTCACTGCCGCCACGGCCCCGCCGCTCGAGACGCCACCGCCATCGACCCCGTCGTCACCGCTCTGCTTGCCCGCCGTGTTCAGGCTCATATTGCCGCCGGTGATGATCGCCACTGGCCACGAATCCTGCACACCATCGAAACCGCCGTCAGTAGCGCCGCCGCCGCCGCCGCTTCCGGAGCCCGCCGAGCTGCTGCTTCTAGTTGCCGCATTAAGGTAGACGCCGCCGCCCGAGCCGGCGGCGGTGTTGGCCACCAGCGCGGTCCCCGCCAGCAGCACCGCGGCGCAGCTGTCCGCGTACAGCGCACCGCCATGACCCGCAGCCGCTGTGGACCCCTGGATGGTCGTCTGGTTCGCCTGATGAGAGGCGGCGTGTCCCGCGGGCGGGCGGCAGCCAGTGACCGACAGGACGAACATGGCCGGCGGGTAGGCATGGGGGCGCAGCACGCAGCGCGGTGTATGTGGCGCACTGCCGTACCGTACTCTGCCGGTCGACACGTGCAGCAGGAGGAAACTACGTACAAATGTACACGCATTCGAGGCTCGATTCGGCATTTGCATCAATCCGGGTGTACATCCATACATATCCTTTTCGTGCACATCCTGGATTGTATTTCAACGAGCACCCATTATTTTTATGCAATCAATCCTGGCATGCGCAGTAAGAGAAAAGTATCATCCAACAAGTGTGCCAGGCGGCGCGCGCTTCCGTCACTTTCACCTGCAGCCAGTTGCACGACGCAGCGAAGACCGAGCCGCCGTGGCCGCCGCTGCTGGTGCCGCCGCTGACACCAGCACAACCGCTGGCGGCTGGTGATGCTGTGTTATGCTCCAGAGCGCAGCCGTGAAGCGCCAGGGACGCGTTGGACTGCAGCGCCAATGCGCCGCCGCAGGCCGCGACGTTGAGCTCCAGGGACGTGTTCAGCAGAACCGCCTGCGGACGGGGTGGGCAGGCGGACGGGGTAGGCAGGCGGACGGGCGGAACAAAGCCGCATGCATAAAAGTAAGCAACGGGCCGCAACCGAAGCGATCACGTCTCAAATCCATAACGTATTGGATACTCATTTTCTGAGACCTTTGGCGCCATGAACTTGCTTGCAAGGCCTCCGTGGCGAGCGGAGCGGATGACAGCTAGCTAGCGGACCGCTGGCGAACCCGAAAAGCGCTGCGACACCGTGCTCGCTCCCTGATCCTTTATTGAGATCAAAACCGTCACCTACCTGCTGAAGTGTACGGCTGCCATCCAGCGCAAGAGCGCCGCCCACGCCCGTTGCCGTGTTGTTGTACAACCAGCTGGACGAGATGTAAAGAACGACACCATCCTCGTGCCAAGTGTCGTACACTGCCGCCGCGCCCCCGGCCCCGGACGTGCCGCCGCCCGCCGAGTTCCCGCCGGCGTGCCAGCCGTCCAGGAGGAACGACCCGTGGGCCGCTTCCAAGAGGAGTGCGCCGCCAGGCCCGCCGAGCGCACGGTTGGATGTCGCCGCGAGGTCGGACCCCACGAGTATTATCCCTTCGGTGACCTGCAATCATATCACCGACCGCACATAATCTCGAAGCCCTCCCTAGCGAGTTTGCCTAAAACTAAAGTACGCACGACGCGGCAGCCATGACCTGCTGGTGAAAGGACCCTACAAAGTAGGCAGGACTTTTCAAGATGCCCGGTAAACCAGGCAGTTGCGTGGCTCAAACGAACTTTCGTCAATGGAACACAAATGCGCAAGCATTAGGCTGGTTCCCGGTCGATATACATACACACACGCGCTGCACCGGGTCGTACCTGTGGCCACTCGAGAACGCGTCGTGCCTCCGCAGAAAACCTCGACGCCCATCCGCCGTTCCCAGCGGGATGACTGAGCTGGCGAAGGACGGCGGCGCAGTCGCCGTCGCCGACATTGCCGCCGCCGGACGCGTATCCCGCCTGCTGCCTGCTGGTGGTGGTGGCGCCGCTGCGGACAGGTGTGGTGGGTGCCGCTGGCGAGAGGGGTCCCGGACGGGAGCTGGAGATCCACGCACCGCCGCCTCTGGTTGCGGTGTTCCCTTGGAGCTCCACCGCCGTCCACAGGATGCAGCCGGCGGGGTTCATAAGCGCGAGGCCTCCACCGGCATCGCCGGCTGTGTTGCCGTCGAGCGCCGTCCCGTTGACCTATGGCGTACGTGTAGACAGCAGGCGGGCAGGTGACGAGGGCGGCGCCGATTCGTTCAGAGCTGCGTCGGGGCGGACTGAGGAGGCCAAGGAGCCACAGCCATAACCCAGTCAGGCTGCTATCGACGTTCCAAGCAAGCGGGTATGTACATTCGCGCTGTGTATATCAATATCTGTTCCAAGGGCGGCCCTTCTGACGCAAGGACTGTGATGAGCCGGAATGCAATCAAAAAAGCTTGACACCTCCGTCAACTCGGTGCGCTCCGAGGACAGCGGCCGCGTCCTGAGCTCCAGCTGCGAGCCCCAACCCGAATGTGGATTCTTATTCAGGCCAACGCAGCGGAAGGTTGGGACCAACGCAACACGGGGCGGCAGGAGCCCGCTCTGTCACGCGTGCGTGAGAGGTTCATCCTTTCAGGGCCCACCCTGGACGACCCCACACACCTGCAGCAGACCGGCCCGCTCCGCCCACACGGCCCCCCCGGAGGACGCGGCGTTGTTGTCGTACAGGTTGCAATTGGCAAGGGTGAGCTGGGGAGCGGCGTCAGCGTAGATGGCCCCGCCGCGCTGCGCGGCTGCGTTCCCAGCCAGTACGGAATCCTGTACGATAAGCGGCACGTAGGTGGCGTAGAGTGCGCCGCCGTGCTCTGCCGCTGCCGTGTTGTTGGTGAGGTGGCATCCCGAAAGCGCCAAGGTCGGTCCCTACATGTAGGGCAGGGCCGTGTACACACGAACACGAGGGCGTGGGTGGGTGTTCCGGGCTGGTTCGTTCTTCGCGAAACACACGGGAGCACACCGTAGATGGTGGCGCTCCGCGCAGTCATGCATGCGGAGAGCCCCGACGCACTTCACCAAAAGCGTTCACGAAGTCAGACTACTGAGCAACCCCAGGGCGTCGGCAGTGACGTTTGCGGCATTCCTATCAAGCATTACAGTTGCCATCAGGAGGACTGGGCTGGTTGATTCTCTGTAAGTTTAGTTGGTTCAATGCGCTTAACTGACGGCATTAAAACAAATATGTTGATGCATGGATGTGATATTGCCCCAGGCATCCGAATAAATCGCATTTAAAATTAAACATTTTGATACTGCAGTTAAACACAAGAAATGACTGGGGGACTGGGGCCCCTATGATCGACTATTCAAATTTGAAGAAAAACATCATGACCTTACATTGTAAGTAAACAGCACTATGGAACATCTTTCAGTCTATGTCTAACGTTGAGAGATGGAACCTTGTGGAACCTACCTGCGGATTTGTGGGCGTCACCAAGTGGCCAACCACAATGCCGCCACCAGACAGTCCAGCCGTATTGTCGTACATGTGTACCGTCTCTAAGCTGGCGTCGCAGGACAGCAGGGCTAGAGCGCCCCCCCGGCCCGACGCCGAGTTTCCGTACATGCGACTGTCGTACACCCGCGCAGGCGCGGAGCAGCTCGTCCCGAAGACGCCGCCGCCGGTGTTCGACCAGCCGTCACTGAACGCGCCGAACCCAGCGCTGTTGCCAGACATGTTGCAGTGCAGCAGCTGCACGGCAGAGCTTGAGAAGTACAAAGCGCCTCCGGAGCTGTTGACCCTGTTGCCAATGAAGCTGCAGGTGTCAAACACAGCCTGCGCGTGTGCGTACAAAGGCGCATGCGCAGACTCAAATAGTTGGCAACACGTACTGGGATTCACCAGGTACCCCGCCGGCGCACTCTTGCAGGGTAGCTGTGGGCTGGCAGTGGGCTACACAGTGCGCCTGCAGCCGACCGAGTTAAGAAACAACAAATGGTGGGCAAAACAACAAATTATTAATAATTATTCTTTTAACATAATTATTATCACCATTATTATCATCATTGCTATTATTATCATTATCACCATTATTATTAGGATGTTACAGCGGACCCCGCAGGTCATCGGTGACAGCCCCGGCGACAGCCGAGGCTTCCTCACCATACACTGCCTAAATGAACTAACGCCATCATCATAATCATAATTAATATCATTTTGTTACGAATCAAGGATCCCTCCAGTACGGTAATCCGCCCTAGCAACCCGCCCGCGCGCCAAATCAGAATGCATGTGAAGTTGCGCGGCCCTGCGGCGCTGTCCGAAACCCTCGGAGCAGGCGCAACAGCCGCTGCACCTACATACCCTTGAGCCGCTGTCCAGTGGCATGTTGTTGCTGCTGCCTGACATGGGCATAGGCGGCACCACCTGGCGTCGTCGTGAAGGCGCGGCATACATGCAGCACCAGGCGATTGCCAGGAGGGCAGCACGGCGGGCGGGGCAGGGACAAGTCACAGCAGCCCCGACGTGGCACCCAGCAGAGGAATGTATGTAGCCAGCGCGCGCCGAGCGGGCGACCAAGGGTCAAAAAGCACAGGGCTATCAAAGCCGTGCTGCTTGCTTGGTCGCCGAGAAACAGAAACAGCGGTACAGATGTAAATGCAGGATTCCGAATTACCGTACTGTATTCGCGCCCGTCCCCGCCGGCCCGTATGCCCATCCGTCCCCCACGCACGTCCGTACGTACCAGTAAGTACGCCGCGCCTCCCTGTGAGCGGGCGGCAAGCGAGGGGCGGCCGGTGATCGGGGAGCAGCAGGGCAAGAGTATGTATGGCACCGTCGATCTCTTTGGGGTCCGCTGGTATACGCCGTCGATCCTTTTGGGGTCCGCTGTAACGTTAATTCATTCATTCATTCATTTTAGCAACACGGTTCGAATGGAGTGCAGGGCACGCACGATACTATGGGCAGACCCGTGGTCGGGATCACCAAGCGAGACCCAGCATGTCTGCTTGTTGTCATGTTCTCGATTCGACGCCTACCTGGGGAAACGCGATTTTAATGGGCTTGGCGGACGGAACGAGCAGGCCGTGGCGCACGGCAACTGCTTGAATGGTTACGGACCCCGCAGACATGCAAGCTTGCTGCGTCTCATCAACCCCGAGGCAGCGCGCCGACATACCTACCTGCCAGCTGGCGGAGTTACCAGCGAAGGTTGAGGCCTGGAGCTCCACGTTGGCCCAATAAGCCTGCACGTGATTTTTGGGGAGCAAGCCAGGGGACGGCATGATGAACACATGTCGGAGAACGAACCATGCCACTGATCGCGGAACTTGTGCTAGGGAGGTCAACTCAGTACCGTGTTTGTTGTTGGCGGAGGAAAACCTCTGATGCATGTTGCATGAATGATGCTGCGCTGGCAGATGGACGTGGTGGTGGAGAGGTGGATGGTAGGCACATGCATGCACCCATTGGGGAGGCAGCAGCCAGCAGGACTAATCAGCAAAGGACTCCCGCGCCAGCTTCCCCCAGATAGACCCACCTTCAGGGCGCCCCCCACACCGCCAGCCTGGTTGTCCGTGAAAGTGGAGCCCCAGGCTTGCAGGATGTAAGTTGGGGCGCTATCACTGCTGTTGTCCTGGTCGCCGCCGGCCGTGTCGTCCACCGCTCCGAAGCCCGTAATTAAGAGGGCACCCTTCGTGGTGGGGTACACAACACAAACGTATGGGAATATGCGCGGGCGGACTAGGCGGGCGGGCTAGGCGGGCGGGCGGGCGGGTGGGTTAGGCAAGCGGGTGTATGTGCCCGGTCCCTTACCGCATCCCCGTAGGCTGTGTTGTCCACGAAGGCAGCGTCGCGCAGCTCCATGCTGCACAGCTCAGCGTACAGGGCGCCGGCTTGGTAGGCCCGGTTGCCGGTGAAGTTCACCTGTATGTGTGTGGGGATGTGTTTATGCATCATGTCGGCTTTACCCACCCAGCAACGGTCAAGAACATGGATGCAGGCAGCGGTACATATGCCGGCCCACCGTGCACTGCACATGCAGCAGCAGTCGCCTCGTGCTGTTCCGCCGTGCACACAACGTGAGGTCATGGTACACGTGCGTAATAAAGAGCCGCTGCTCTGTACTTGCGCTCAACCGTTGGAATACATATATACATATTTATAATAAACATACATATACACTCGCAAGCTATCCGAACGCACACGCAAAATGTTAAAGCTGGCGGGGCAACAAACTCACGCTCGCACGCACGCACATACACGCGCACGCAAGGGCTTAGCTGTGCCCCTTGCATGCCACGCACTCCTGCTCTGCCTGCCTTCGAACATTCGCACACACACTCACACACACGCACTCCTGTTCTGCCTGCCTAGGAAACACACGCACGCACGTTGCTCATGCGCAGGGCGCTTGGGCAGCCCGTCGCGAAGACCGCTCCACCCGCGTTGTCGGATCCACCACCGCGGGAGATCCGGACGCTGTTGTTGGCGAAGGTGAGGTCGGTGAGGGACAGGTGCCAGCCGGACAGCAGCAGGGCGCCCCCGCCCGAGGCGGCGCTGTTGTCGAAGAAGCGCACGTTGGTGAGGCTCCCGGTGGTGACCTGCTGGCCAATAAGCGAAGGTACGACGGAGGAGGTGAATAAGCTCTCTAGCGGGGATGGTTTCGTTACGGCCGCTCGGCCGGGATTGCGCAGTACTCCGAGTTTGCTTGCCGGCGTTCCTAACAAGACGCTTGGCGACCAGCGCGCGCAGCGAGAACGTCGGTGCCCTGCGGGCCCCCGCCCGCCACGCCGAGCGCCCTGTCTGTCGCCGCGGTCTGGTGACCTGATATCCTCACCCCGCTTACAAGAACCTTGCAAGAAAACCGCGCAGCAGGTCGTGTCCTGCTGTAGTCCCCACCGCGCGACAGGTCGGTGCCCTGCCGCTAGTCCTCGCCGCGCTGCCTGCTGCCCGCTGCCCCCGCCGTACACGCACGGTGCTGCTGGTGCATGTAAGCCTTCCAGCGCCTTGACACCGCACGGCGCGTGCGACCTGAACACATGCTTTCATCACCCGCCGCCCCGCCCATCCATGGCTGTTTCCATTTCAACAACCCAGAACCCACCCACCCGTGTCGGGATGCCGGCCATGATGGACGCCTGCTGGGCGCCCACGTCCTGCTCAAGGAACAGCGCCCCGCCCCGTCGGGCGGCCTTGTTGCGGCGGAACGTGACATCCTGATGAGCAGGCAACAAAATACACGCAGGCAGGAGGGCAGGAGGGCGGGCGGGCGGGCGGGCGGCGCCACAGCTCGCTACATACAGGCAGGGTCGCTGGAAGCGGCGGACCACGGACGAACTGAAGCTCGCGTACCATATATACGGGTGGGTGCGCGGCATTTCTTCATTTGTACAGTGATGCGTACGTGTTATCGTGGTTGTGTGCTGGGCCACCGGTGATCTGGTGTACACTGCTGTAGATGGGCCCGTGTCGAGACAGAGTGAGGCGAAAAGGATGAGTAATTCCGGGTTTTCCGGGAATCGGGAGAAGGCGGGGTCGTAAGTGTATGTCTCGGGAGGAAATAGTTGTGCGTGTGGTTACCTGCAGGACCGCGTCGCATCGCATGAGGGTCGCCCCGCCGGCATCCGAGCTGGAGAAGTTGTCCTGCGTCGCAGCGTTCGCGCAATGCAGCAGAACACACCCCGAGTTCAATGACGTGTAAGCAGGTGGTGGCGATGTGCGTCCCTGGGGATGCTGCAAGCCGATGGCCTTCCAGCGAGGCAGGATCCAAATTTCAATTTTAAAAACCCAAGGCAGGAGGCACCAATCCGCTGGTGCACTGCACAATACAAGGTTCGACACATTCGTACCTCGAACGTGGTGTTGGTCAGGGTGAAGGTGAACAGCGGGCCGTTCGCCGTACCGTCCTTAGTCACGCCGTCGTACTCTGTAACAAACAGCGCGGAGCCCGCATCCTTGCCGCCTCGGTTGCAGCTGTTATTACGGAACGTGACGTTATGGACGAGCCCGTACGAGTGTAAGGACGAGATCCATAAGGCGCCGATCAAGGTGGCGGCGTGGCCCTCAAATGTGGAGTCGTGAATCTCGACGACCGGAACGGCACGGAAGTAGGCCGCTGCGGCGGGAAACAAATACCAAATGTGGGATGAATGTGGGTAATATGGGGGGAAATGTGGGGGAAATGTGTCTAATATGTGGGAAAAACGGAAGTAGGCAGCTGCGCCGGGAAAAAACATTGTGCGTAGGGCACGCACGACACCGGTTCTAAACCTTGACGTACGGGCCTCCATCGGCCAGGTGCCTGCCATACGCGGAGTACACAAACCATGTGACCGTGCCGGGGTGTGTTGCACCTAGAGAAGTTGATTCAATATCGTGTCCGTACATCTCCGACGCAGCAGCCGGCCAGCCGGCCAGCCCCAAGCAGCGGCTTTGTTTCCCAGTTCTGTTGGCCCGGGGGTCGGTCGGTCGGGGCCCGGTCTGGCGGCCGGAACCTGGTGTATGGCAGTACCGCTGTGTGCGGGTGAGGCAACCCTGCCCCGCCGCCTGGCAAAGTTATCGCGCAGGGCGGGTGGATGGATGGCAGCCCGGCGGCGCTCCGCAGTGGTTTGGGGTGCCCAACTAGACAGGCCTTGCAGCGAGACGGTAGGGCACTGGGGTTGCCCCCAGCGGCGGCATACATGTGCATCGATGCACCCACCGCCTGTCTCTTTCCAACCCACCGCCTGTCTCGCTGGCGTTGTTGTTCCGGAAAGTGCAGTTCGTCACGCGCACACCCTGCGCGTTGTTGAACGCGAAGTAAACCGCGCCCGCCGTCAGCGCGCCATTCCCCTCAAAGCGGCTGTCGCGCAACTCCAGAAGGACAGGCCCTGCGCCGGCGCCGCCAGGGGCGACCGCGGCGGCGGCTGGCCCAGCGCATGTGCGGTTGCTGTACGGCATACAGTTGCCGGGTACGGCAACCGCGCCGCCCCACGTTCGCGCCGTGTTGTGTAGGAACGTGCTCCCCCGGATGCGGATCGCAGCAACGGTGTTGTCGTTGAGTCGGGCCATGACGCCGCCGCCTTGATCGGCGGAGTTATCGTCAAACTGACAGTCATCAATCGTCAACGAACAAGACTCTGGGGAGGGGCAGAGGGTGCCGGCCACGGGCTGCGGCGGCGCGCGGCGATGGGGGCCAATCAGCGGGCGGGCAAGGCGGCATGGATGGTGAAAGCCCCTCAGCGAAGACACTGGAGCCCAAGACACTTCATGACAGACAGATCACCCCACAGCAATCATCGGTCGGTCTGGTGCGGTCCTTCATTCATATATTTGTTGTGATGATATCATCATCCCTGTAATATAGCCACACTAGGCAAACAGCGCTTCTGGACGGGTGGCGGAAAGCGGAGGAAAGCCGCCACCAGCCCCTTGTCGCCCATCCCCCGGGATAGCGGCACACAGCTGCTCACCTCGTGGTACAGGGTCCCGCCCAACAGGGACCCACAGCCCGTGAAGTTAGACCCAGAAATGCCCGCCACCGCCCGCCGCGCGTAGACGGCCCCGCCCGCAGTGGCGGCGCTGCTCCGCCGAAAGGAGCTGGCAGCCACAGAGATGCTGCTGCCGTCCACGGCATAGACGTCGCCGCCGTTGCCCGGCGGGCCGGCGGCGGCGGAGTTACTGTCAAAATGGCAGTCGGAGAGCTCCAGGGAAGGCGGAGTCCCACCCGCCGGGTTGATCAGGGCGATCGCTGTGGCGCGGCACGCGGGACCAGGCGCATGCTGTCGGTCATGGGTGTTGTGGACGTACATCTATGCCGTACCGTTGTACGACAGACACTCAGAGATCCCGTACTCAGGAAGGGCACTATCTCGCAGAAAGGGAGATTCAGCAGCCCATCGTGCGTCCAGCTAGGGCAGTACATGGACCAGCGAATGTGGCCTGTGGACACGACGACGATGATGACTGGTCTTAAATTTCAAGATCACATGCCATAAGGAAAGGAAACATTACATACCGTATTACATTTCATTCACTCATTTCTTCCGAAACGCGCCGTTGCTTCTGGGCAGCTTCTGGGCAGCTCAACCGCCGATGCGACTTACCGCCTCCCGCGGCCGCCGTATTGTGCTCGAACACAGCACCCCAGACCGACAGCTTGGTGGCCTTGGCTTCGTCCGCGCTGCCGCCGCCGCTGCTGCTGCCAACGGTCCCCGTCAAGCTGATGGCGCCGCCGGCGCCGGCGCCGCCGGCGCTGTTGCCGACGAAGGTCCCGTTCACCACCGTCACACCCGCGCCCACCACACGCAGACACGGACCGCCGCCAGACTGCGAATCGCTGCAGCTCAGCGCCGTCAGATTGACTGCCGTGCATTGCGAGATGAACAAGGCGGAGGCGGCCAGGGTGGACGAGCCGTTGAAGCGCCGCACCGTGATGCCGGCGGCGGCGACGCCGTCGCTCTGGCTCAGCGAAATGCCGTTCACGTAGCGGCTGGAGAGGACCCCGGCGAGGGTGATGTCGGTGAGAGAGGCGCCGGAGATGTTGGACAGCGCCACCAGCGCGGAGAACGGGGGGGCGGCGCGGCTGGCGGACACGCCCTCCAGCTCCACACCGGATACCTGTCGAGGAGCGCGTCGGTAGAGGCGGGACAGGCAGTGTCGTCAGTGTAACACTGAAATAACCTATTCGGGACGTTTCGAAGCGGGATCAAGACGACCGGGACCACAGAACATGTACTCAAGCCGGCTGTCAAGACCGTGTGTCTGAGGACCCCCGCCTGTGACCCGCCTGCTGTCCTTAGCCGTCAGCACTCAGCCCTTCGACTGATCGCCGCGCCCACCATCCTCACCTACCAGCCCAGCCGTGCAGAGCCGGACTACATCACATACAACAGATTACCGTGCCTCACCTGAACGCCGGGGCTGTCTGTGACGATGATCGCCCCTGAGCTGTCATCCACCGCCACCGCCGACAGCACCACTCCGCGGACCGAGCACCCCGGCTTGCAGGACGCCATCCGCAGCGCCGCCGATCCGGATGAGAGGGCCTGCTGCGCCCCTCCGAGAGGAGGCGCCCCCGGCCCAGGACCGGCCTTCGCTCCGCTGCTACTGCTGCTGCTACTGCTGTTACTGTTGCTACTGCTGTTGCTGGACGCGGCGCTGCCGACGTTCCGCAGGCCCTGCACAGTCACCTGGTTGCTGTCTTGCACCCCGAACCACAGTGTGGGGCCCCGGGGGGTCTGCCGGGCGGGCGGGCCCGAGGCCGACCCCGCAATCACCCAGACATCAGACAGGGTCACGGAGGAGCTGTCCCGGATGGCCGCCAGCGCTGCGGCAGCGCTGGCGTCCGCCGGCGGGCCCACGTCCTGGAAGGTCAGCCGCTGGAGATCGATGCGCCGGCCGCAGGCACATGCACGGAAAGGAGCACAGGGCAGGGCAGCAAAAGCAGACAAGCGCAGCACCGGAAGTGAGGAAGACGCGTGGGCAAAACAAGAGGAAATTCATTCGCGCGGGCGGCTCGCAAACGCGTACACGTGAGACGGTCTGGCGCGTCTCAACTCCAGCTCACCACCCTAAGGTCCGAGACGCACCTCCTCTCCGCCATACGCACACACACACACACACATTTTCACACACACTCGCACACAAACGGGCGCCGAGCACCCCCACAGCTCCCCCACAACCCCTCGACATCCCTAGTCCCAGCCGGGGTGTGTGTCTGAGGGGAACGCAGCCGCTGAAGTCCGCGCGCGCGCTGGCGCACCAACACCCGCCAGCTCGCCCCGCACCCCGCACCTGGATGACCACATACGTGCTGCCCTCCACCGTGAGGCCGCTGCCACCGCTGTCCAGCGTCACATTGGCGAAGGACACGTCCTGAAGAGACGCAGCGGAGGCCGGGTCCGCGAGTGGTGGCACTCCCTGCTGCCCGACTGGCTGAGTCGAGCCGTCCACAGACACCAGGACGGCGGGTCCGCCGCCCCCGACCAACGCGTCCTGCAGCGGTGCAGGTGCAGGTGCGCATCAGAAGTGGTCAGCTGACCAGGTTGCCTGTGGTAATGCCGTACGTGTCGTGCACGTGTACGAACTTCAATGGGCATGTGCATGTGAAGGGTGGATCCAAACGGGTCCTCCGCCGATGGCGGTGCATTCCCCTTGTGGGCAAGGGAAATTGGGAATCCGTGCTCTGGGGTTGGAGGTCCAGATAAGGGGTTATAAGAAATTGGTAGACAGATTGCTTGAACAGAACAGGTCCAGAAAAGGGGAGAAACGGAGTGATTCATAGCACTGACACCCTAGACATTTCGGGGCTGGAGGAGGAGGGGGCTGGACGGCGCATCCCTCGCGTCCTGTCCTCCGGGGCCTGCGCTACGCCAGATGCGAGGCCAGGTCGGCATGCGTGCGCCCACGGCACCGCGGATACAGTAGGCTGAGCAAGGCTGCCTTCCTTCGCTGCGGGCAGGGACCCGCTGGCCCGTGGCGCTGTACACCGCCATTGACGTGCGCGTTTTTCTTCTGCGTTTCGCGCCGCACCTGGACGGTCACGTTCCGGACTGTTAGCCCGTCCGACGGCCCCGTCACTGACAGCCCCACGCAGCCGCCACCCAGCTGCACGTTCCGCAGCCCGAGCCCCGACGCATCCACGCCGCTGCCGTTCGTGATCCGCACGAGGGCGCTGTCGCCGGAGCAGCCGCCGCCCGTCACGGCGACATCGCTCAGACGCATCCCCGGGCTGTCGGTGATATGCAGGGCCGCCCAGCCGTCTTGAAGTGACATGGAGTCGAAGTGGAGGCCGCCGGCGGAGCAGACGCCGCCACACTCCGAAACCAAGACGAGTGCGTCGATGCCGAGGGTGGCCGCGGCATCACCAGCGCTGCTGTCGGCGCCAGCTCCGATGCTGCCAGGATCATCTATCGGGGGGGCCGCGGCGGGCTGCCGGCGGGCTTCAACGCGCCGCACGACTATGTCGTACAGCTCGACATCGGATAGTGCCGGCGGCGCGGCACTGCCGCCGAAGGCCCATGTGCCGTCTGCTGCTGCTGCTGCTGCTGCGTGTACGGCATGGATGAGTCCGGATCCGGCGCCGCTGCCGAGGATCACGATGTCTTCGAACGTGATGTTGTGCAGAGTCACATTAACACAGTCCTCCAGCACAATGAGCGGTCCTGCCGTCGTGATGTTCCGAAACATGAGGTTTCGGAGCACCAGGTCCCGTACCCCCTTGAACCGCATCAGCGCCATGTTCGGACCGTTGCCAGAGATGTCCAGGTCCGCGGCCGCGATGGGCGCGGAGGGCCACGCAGCGCCGTCCAGCACGAACCCGTCCGTACCGGTGAACAGCAGTGCCGTACCCGTGGGTGGATCAGCGGCCCACCACGCATCCACGGACACCAGGGGTGGGCCTGCGTGGGAGGGTGAGGGAGGATGGGACCCGGGGACCGATGCCGTACCGTGAACAATGTGACGTACTCTCATGCAGCACAGGGTTAGTGATTCTTGAGGCATACAGATTCGTTGGACAGGAAATCCTCTTACAGACTGACCTGGGAACCCGGTGCAGAGCACGGACAGCCCCACATTAGCCCACGGAAACACGACTGCGTCGTCACCAGCCACGAAGGCGTCTTGCGAGCAGCTGCAGGCGGCGCCGGGCATGGGCTCGACGGGAAGCGTTGCACTGGCTGGGTCACCCAGCAGGCTGATGTTGCAGACGGCGGGGGCTGCTTCCGAGTTTGGTAGTGCCGCGAGGGTGAGTAGTCCGAAGATGACGACTCCGCGCGCAACCACTGTGATCAATGCGGTTTTCATTTTATCTATGAAGCTGTGTTAGACTTTGCAAATGCCGTGGTTAGTACGAAACGTGAGAACCATGTCAACTATCCTGCGTCCGAAGCAGCACCCTGGATCTCTTAAGGATGATAATGAAGGATGCAGAATATATAAAGCAGAACTCTGAGATAAACCATCTTAGCTATCTTGCTAGCGTTTGCAGCTGATAATTTGGCACGTTGAAACTATGGTACAGAGAGCATCACGTTTGAGCAACCCTCTTTCCAACTTTCAGGATGAACTACCAGGATTGTAATGAAGGCGGAATTGTCATCATTGCAAGCCGGTTGTCACCCATGACCGCGATAACTTGTCGGACATCATCAAGTATAGAGTGCTGATGACAGTCATACAGGCACGACACTACGCAGGATTTCTGAAAAACAATACTTAAATCTGAGAACGGCTGCTCGTGTCTAGTTAGCCGCAGTTGTATTTCCGCACCGTCGCCACATTGCCAGGTAACACCGGTTCTCTTTATGGAGCCGGGTAAAAGTCATGCTAAGTGATTGAGAAGTAAAGTCGCCTTTGTTACTTCACGCTTGGTCAACGACTCTAATCTGACCCGTTGCAATTCCTGTTCGTCACGCGGATCCAGGGATCCGCGTTCACGTTTCTGAGGACGTACTATGGAAATGACATAAGTAAACATTGCATTTACCAAAATTCCCTGCTATCGGTATAGCGCAGGGCAACTGGCTTCTAGGCACATTCGAACTTCATTCACCGGCAGTTGGTGACGGTTTCCGAGTAGCAGGCGGGCGCCGCGATCTCGCACTAATTTCAGATGTAATCGTTGATCCAAGACACCGCGGAAATCATAAACCTTCATTACCATTACATCGCTCGTTTTTGGCAACGGAATGCCGCGATCTGCCGCGTCAATGAGCGCTCACGGAGCCGGTCGAGTGGGCGGTTGCCTGATAACCCCGTGCGTCCCCGCGCAGAGCACTCCTGCGGTCCTGAAGGAAGGCCGCCTCGGAGAGAGGCAGACATCATCATACAGAGAGCCCGACAAGCCCTTCCAAATGGCACGGTGGACATCGTCGCTTCAATGCTTCAGCTTGGCTCAAGCACACCGAAGACCATACGAGCTGGAGCTTCGCGACAGTAACTTCCGATAACTTTCAACGTTTTTCAATGTTATGTGCCCAGAAGGCCGCCTCGTGGCTGCTGCGGTGTGATGGAACCCCTGGAACCACTGCGGGACTTTCAGAGCCGTAGTACGTTGTCGTGTTTTTTTGCCAACAGGTAAACATCCCAGCTCCCTCACATAACAGTGCGACAGACCAAGCGTGTCAGCGATGAGATGTCCCACAGCTCAGACGGGGGATGGAGAGGACAAGAACGCCTGAGATCACCCGGCGCCGCAACAGCCCTGGTCCCCTCACCATGTGATGCATTCGGTTCGTGTCTTGTGGAATCACCTAGGCTGCTCCGGCTTTGCCGACATCCTGGCACGCCCCTGCACACTTTGTTTAAAACCGTTCAAATGGTGCTCCACTTGCGAAACCGTTCATCACTTCAACCAAGGATGCTTTTGTGTAACACGTACGACATGTCTGAGACGCTCGCAGGACGCTCCGGAACACAGGAATACAGAGGTATCCCGCGCGAATGAAAGTAATGGCGCCGTACTGCCGTACTGTCCCCGAGTCCGAGAAACAAGCCACCTGCCCAGCCGTCGCGCCACTAAACCTCCGCTCTCTACGAGCCACTCGCCTTGGTATGCCTCAGCGCCATCTCGGCGCAACCCGCAAGACGCCATCCACAAAGCGCCACCGTGTGCATTCCTTACGCCCGCTCAATCAGCCCCCAGATTCCGTGCAAAGTGAAAACAGGTGCGAGGCGGTCCGCGTCGCGTCGGCCCGGCCCCGTGCATGGACCGAGGACGCGCATTCGAGACAGCCGCAGCAGGGCCGATGAAGTTGCGGTGGAGGGATCCCAGTCAGGCCCCGCACACTGGGCGCCTTCAGTCATCTAGGGCGACCGATCAACTCCGGCTACGGCTGCGACTGCTGCGCCTTGGGTCGCAGCAGCAAGTAGATGCAGGGCCCGATGAGCGGCAGGAACGACAGGATCGGCAGCAGCTGCGACCTGCAGCGGCACGTGGCATGGGGGCCATGTCTGTTTGAAGCAAGCGGCAATGGCACGGCTCACGGATGCTGCGAAAAGGCTGTGTCGCCATGAGAGGCAAGAGGAGCAGAGGAAGGAGCGGCCGTGGGTGGAATGGATGTCATAAATTCATAATCAGGGCCGCAGCACTGTGACGCCGGCCGGCCGCTCACCGCTTGTCCCAGTTGCGGCCCGCCGCGTCGTTCTCCATCCAAAAGGGCGCCAGGGCCGTGCAGGTGGCGAAGTCGAGGGAGGTGACATGCACGAAGCGGCTCTCATCGAACAGCTTCAAGTAGTCCAACCAGATGTCGCCGTTGGACGTTGCGGCCTGGGGGGTCGCAGGTACGGCAGTACGGCAGCGAGCACGACCGGATGTCATGCCGCCTGCCAGGCCCATGCCGGCCCCGGGTGCGGCTGGGAGCGGTCCCCGGTGTGTTATGGAGATTCGTCCAACTGGCCCAAACCCGGGTTGCGAAAGACGACCGAGAAACTGACCGAGAGGCTGTGTAGCGCATGGGAACCCGTCCGACCCATGCCAGGAGAATGTGAAAGTCCCGGAATCCCGCTCAAATCCGCGCATGCGAGCCGGACCCACGCCCTTCCGCGGAGCGGGCAAGCGGATGCGCGTCGAGGCGAGTGGGCTCCGCCGGGGCTTTCTCCCCCGCGCTTGGACTTGGACGCGCACTGAAAATCCCCGGTCCCCTTCCGCGGCCCGTCCGCCACACCTGAACGATGTAGTACAGAGAGCCCGCCAGCAGCAGCGCGGGCAGCACGGGCGTCTCCGCGCCCTTCAGGAACAGCCGGTTCCAGCCCTCCAGCTCCGACGGCGGCGGCGGCAGCGGGTTGTCCTCGGCCCGGCGGATCGGGCGCCAGAGCGCCATGTACGGCAGCAGCGCGAAGGCGCCCAACAGGAACGACAGCGTCACGAACGGCCAGGCGGGAACCTGCCCGGGTCGTGGTGAGTGAGTGAGTGAGGGAATGGGCGGTTCGATTTTGAAATGTTTGCGGGGCCGCTGCAATCGGGGATGAGGCGCTTTGAGGCGTGTGACACGCGTTGACGGACTCCAGCACGGCGCCGACCTAAAACACACACACGGTTTGGGTCGGGCGGGTCTCTTCTCTAAACACACACGCGATCCAGATATAGGCCCCCACACGTCGCAAACATCTTCCTGAGGCCAAGAGGCCAACGCGCGCTACCGTGGTGCTTTTGCAGCGCGGTGACGGCGCGGTATGGCACGCATAAGACCGTGTCGGATGCCGTACAGCATTGCCGTACCTTGTTCTCGCTGCGCGCCGCAGGCACCAGCAACGCGGCGTACACGGCCGGGTATATCCCCATCAAGTTGAACAGCGAGACGAACACGGGGTTCACGATGAACCCGTCCTTCTCCCCCACGCCCAAGATGCGCTCGAGGAAGATTTGGTCGCGGTAGGGCGTCTGGTTGGGCGCCAAGAGGAATGCGTACGCTGCCCCGCAGGGGAGGTAGGTACGGAAGGCGAAAGGCGCAGGGGAGGTAGGTACGGAAGCGAGCGCAGGGGAGGGGGTACGGAGCCGAACGGCGCAGCACAGCAGCATCCGGTGCAGCAGGGGAAAGAGGAGGAAGTGCAGCGAAGCACACACACAACGTTGTGGGGGACGTGACGGCGAGGGACCGCCTGGGGACAGGGAGCGGCTGCTGGGGGGCATTCAACAGACAGCTTGGCCAAGGCGCCATCGTGTTTGCTCGGCCAAGGCGCGGACTGCCACTGGCCCGCTGCCCTTGTGTCCATGTGTTGGCACCAGGCAGGGCTCCCCTGTTTTGGCATGCATGTGGGATCGGCTGGATTGCCTGCCCACGGCGGGTTTATTATTAAGGATGTTGCAGTACGTCCCGCGGGTCATCGGTGACAGCCAAAGCGGGCCAAGGCGGGTTGGCTCGCATGGAGACAGCGCACCCACAATCCGCATGGACAGGACCCCAGGCGGATTGCCCTGTCCGTAGCTCAGGGCACCACTGCAGCCCCTCGAATCGAACCAGCACCATTCCGGCGGCTATGCGGCGACTGCACTTGTGAATACGCCACACAGAGTCGGCTGGGGGGACACTCCCTGCCTCGACCCCTGGCGCGACCCGTACGACGTGCAGTAAGCACCACCACGAAAGTCCTTCCCAAGGCTCCATCCTCACCAAGAAATCCTATCCAGAGAGCAGTAATGCCGATAGAGAATAGTAGCTGGCTGTTATCCGCCTGTGACTCCGGGGGCGACTGCGGCGTCGTGGGCGGATCCTGTTTCGCACTCCGGACCGCCACGAATCGATGCGTCCATTGAGTCTCCTTTTGGTTGCGTATGACTTGACACCTGGCTAAAGTTAATGCGTGCGCTCCGCCAAGCGGCACCTGCGTGCATGACGTCGACCTTCAAGTCCAGGATTCCAATTGATCAAACAGCCTACAAATTTTAATTACCTTTGAAAATTCAGATGGTCTGCGTGACAGCAATTGGCTTTGGAAGGGTCGGAATGTAAGCTGCGCCATGATTATCCTCTTACACGAGCAACCGGCAGTGCGTCGCGATGTTATGTATTATTAAGATCTATTTCAGTGGATTGATATGTACAATTCGATGAAATTGGCGTTGCACTTTTGCCGAGTCACGGCGTTACCTGGTCTCGCATATCGGTGGTCAGCAAATTGTTTCCGAATCGGCACACCGCGCTCGTCATACGTCAAGTCGTATCAGTACAGTGAACAAACGTCTCAAAATCGTCCTCGATTCCAGCGCCGCTGTTTGCAAAAGACAGCTGGTTGACCCCGACGCCACAACAGCTGTGTCAAACCATGTCCGTTGCCATCCCGCTCCCCGTTGCGTTCCAACATCCCACGCCGCAATCGCTTACACAGCGATCACCGACGCAAGTCAGGTCAATAGACGTAGATCGGCGACCCCTCAGCACCCCAGGCACCCGTGCGGGCCTTCATCGCCGCAAGCCTCGATATTGACGACACACGCAACGAAGCAAACCCTCTCTCTCTCCCCCGCTCGCGCCTCATGTGTTGCGCCCGTGAAAGCGTGACAGACGTGGTCGCCCGTCCCGGTCCCCGCCCCCGACCTATCCTTGGCATGCTTTGCACCCACCATCCCTTAACCGGGCTGGACAGCACCCGAACCATACGTCCCCATGGCTCGAGCGCCGCGCAGCTCCGCAATCGCGCTTGTCGCTCACGTGACTGCGTACGAGCTCGTCCCGAGCATGTACGGCATCCGCGAGAGCATAGCCTTCGGCGAACACAACCAGCGGGTAGACCCCGTCGATGGTTGGCGCAACAAGACACGCAAACACACACGTACGCCCCCCCCCCCGCGTTTTCCCCCGCAGCTCGCAGGCACCCACCGCCGGAATGCCGCCACCGAGTGGTTCCCCCCGGAACAGTGCCCAACGGCGCACGGCGCCGCGCACAGCCGGACTAGAAGACGCACGCCGGCGAGCTTGCGTGGGCCGTACGACAGCATTCAAGGCAGTGCCGTACAGTACTTCAGTCCAGTCGCACACATGTGCAGACTTGCCGCAAATGCACATCCTGTGTCCAGCGCTCTGTCCAGCGTACCTGTCAACCATCCTGTCAACCTTCCTGTCAACCATCCTGTCAATCATCCTGTCAATCATCCTGTCAAAGGGGATCACGGCTGATGGACCCATGGGCATCACAAACGTGGCGTCAAATTTGACCGCCCCGCGTCGTCGTCCTCGGGGCGGGTCGCGGTGCAGGACAGGGGGCCTCCCAACCATGGGCCAAGGGGTGGCGGGGTCCAATCCGGCGGGTTAATCTGACCCACTCACAGGTGGCACTGCCTGTCCGCTTCCTGTCCGCGGCCTGTCCGCTGTCTGTCCCGCCTGTCCGCTGCCGCTCCGCACCAGCCTGCATGCGCTCCTAACCCCGTGAACCCCCACGCACGGAGCCGGCATGGGGCCCCCAGTCGGCCCTTAGACACGGGCGTCTCGCACCCTCTTCAGACCCTTGCGTGTCCCCAACACAATTTACGGTAGTTGGCGCCCGCAAGCACATCCCCGCCGCCATCAGCAGACTGCAGCGCGCACAACGAGGTCCCACGCCGCAACCGCCCGCCCGCCCGCCCGCCCCTCAGCCCGCCGCCGCGCAGCCGGTGGGTGCGCGGATGGTGCCGTGTGTGGGGGGCGGGGTGGCGGGGGAGGTCGCACGTGAGCGTGTCCAGGGTGGTGACAGATCTACCTGCGGGCCGCGAAGAGAGCACGGCGGCCGCCAGCGCGGCGCAGCGCACCGCCTCAGAGCACCGCCTGCATCAACCACCCGCAGTCACCCAAATCAAATCCGCAACGGACCCAACCTAACCCCCAATCCATGTCCTCCCCGTCACATTTGGAGTGACGACACACCCACACCCACACCCATACCCACCGCCCCGGGGCCTGTTTTTCTTTTTACACCCACATCCACACCCACCCACACCCACCCAGTCGCCCACACCCATATTCGCCCACACTCCCACGCCTACCCACACACGGCCCCCGGGTTTCTCACTAAGCACACGCCCGCGCACATCCTCGCGACGGCGGGACTCCGGCCCCCCTCCCAACCCCAACCCCAACCCCAACAGTGCTTCGCCAGCCAGCCCCATGCTCTGCTTCGTGGCGGAGCGGCCTGGCACCGACCGCCCTGCCACGTGGCCACTGCGCCTTCGCCGGTGCTCCTGCCCCCGCTCCACACCGCCGAGACCTCCCAACGGCACGCTCATAAGGACTCGCGCAGAGTCGGGCAACCGCGCCCCTCTGCCGCTTCCTCGACTAGCTTCCGCAGCAACTGGCCGCGGACCAGCGGGTGTCCCCCTCTGGCAGCAGCTGCACGCACCTGCTCACACGGAGCACACGGACCTCTCCCGCGTGCGCACACGGTGCGCGACCTGCGCGAGCAGGGCCGACCCAGCAGGCAAGGACCCAGACGGGCGGAGGGACGACGGAGGGTGGCCTCCCCCCGGCGCCACCCCACGAGCACGAGAGCGCCCGCGCGCCGTGCGCCGTGGCGGGGAGTCGGCTGCGCGCCGCATTCCTGCATCCCATTCCCATTCCCATCATTCCTATACGCGTCGCCCCTAGATCGACGTGACCGTGCAACACCACGCCGCGACCTCCCATCCCCACCTGCACCACCCGCAGTCCCCACTCCCCAGGGGAGGTTGCCCCGCGTCCCTACACGCCGGACCCCTCCCTCGTAGCCTGTACGTCATCCAGCCTCCGCCGGATCTGTGTCAAGGTACATGCACCACCAAACCGAGGCAGGCGCCAGCAATGCTACTGTCCCGCCCGGGCAGCCGCAATGAGCACGGGGTCAGAAGCGGAGGCGGAGGACAGCGTCCGGCCTCGGCCTAGGTGCAGCGTATTTCCCCCAGCTGCTCCCTGCCACATAGCAGCAGGCCGCGCCAAGCATCAGCACCCGCAGCCCGCACCCGCACCCGTGCCAGCGTCAGAGAGCGATGGAGACGGCGATGGCAGCATGGCGGTGAACACGCTCAGCAGCGCTGCGGACCCAGCATGTTGTCAGGGGCCGTGTCGAGGGCGCGGGCGTCCTAACCCCCCGCGCCCCACTCGACGGGTTCCGGGTTCCGGGTGCCATCTACTTCCGTCGCCTGTGTCGCCGGTTCCTCTGGACACTTCGTTTCTCGCGGCTCAGTTTCTTTTCACACACTCGACGAACACACACTCGACGTATGTTGGTGCTTGGTTTGGGTCGGGCGGGTCTCTTATCTAACCACATATTCGACGGGGAGCCCGTCATGCTACCCTCCTGGGTGCACGCCGGTGTGCACCGCTGCCCCCGTGGGCGAGGAGGGGTTGGAGGGGCCGCTGCGCTGGAGCTGCTTCTGAATGAGCTGAACGTGGTGGGCCTGCGGGGACGAAGGGGACGAGGCGGAGGAGGGGCGCCCGGGAGAGGACGGGGAGGGGGAGTAAAGGACATTCGGAGGGGATTAGGAAATTGGCAGGCATACTCAAACTGCGATGACATTGAGAGCGGGGAGGGGCGAGCGGGAGAGGACGGGGAGGAGGGAGGGCCGCACGGCGGTCGGGCCGAGGGGCGGACAGCCGCGCCTCGGCCATGTTGCCAGCGGGTGAAGCAGTACAGGCGGCAAGCACCCCTAGAGTTGGATTCGGACCGGACCGAGCAGGCAGGGGACCTGACACCCTGCCATCATGGACCTGACACCCTGCCATCATGGACCTGACACCCTGCCCCCATGGACCTGACACCCTGCAATCATGGACCTGACACCCTGCCATCATGGACCTGACACCCTGCCCTCATGGACCTGACACCCTGCCCTCATGGACCTGACACCCTGCCATCATGGACCTGACACCCTGCCATCATGGACCTGACACCCTGCCCTCATGGACCTGACAGGGCCGACCTCCCGTGGGACAGGTAGGTGTTGGACTCCGTTGGGTCCACACACAAGCAAGCGCCCGCGGAGATTGACGTCGGTGCCTCAAGCACATGGCCGACCCACGGGTCACCGTCGCCTCGGTGCGCGCAGCACGCGTTGCCCTCCCCCTCACGTCAACAGCAGCAGCGCAGTGCAAAGTTGTCTACCGTTTTCCCTATATCCCCCTTACGTCAACCTCGTCAGCACTCCCTCGCACCGCGACACGTCAACCACCCCACGGGTAGACCTGGTAGACCTACCACCCCCACCCCACCCTCTCGCGCGATCGCGCGCAGAGTTCCACGTCGGCAAGTGGCAGCCCGACAAGACGTCACCCACCTTGGCCGGGTTGGCGTAGGAGGGCTCCGGCGGCTTGATGGGCACCGGCCGGTGCGGCACCGCCGGCTCTATGGGCCCGTCCCCCAGCAGCAGCGCCAACTTGCTGCGGTCCGCGACGATGATGGAGTCATCGCCTCCGCCAGACCCACCGCCCGGCCCCCCGCCGCCGCCGCCACCCGGACCCCCGCCGCCGCCGCCGTACTTCCCGCGGGTGCGCATGGCGTTGGCATTCCCGGGCGCGTTGCCAATCGCCACGACGTTCGCGACGTTCGTGGCGCCGCCGCCGCCGTTGCCGGGACCCGGCGGATGAGGTGGCGTGTGGCCGGGCGCCTGCGGGGGTCCCGCCGAGCCCGGCGATGGGCCGCCGTACAACCCCTGCGACCCGGGGGGCCGCTGCTGCGGCTGCCCGGGGTACGAGTGCTGCATCTGCAGCTGCTGCTGCTGATGCGCATGGAGGTGGGGGTTCGGCGGCGGCTGCAAGGCGGCTGATCCGGGTGGATGGTACGGCGATGCCACGTGGTTGTTGTAACCCGCGCTTCCAGGCGGCGGGCCCAGGCCCGACCCAGGCCCGGCGCCGGCTGGCTGCCACTGCTCCTGCTGCGGCGGCAGCGGTGACGACGCGGCGTGGCCGGGCGAGTTTTGGCGCAGCAGCAGCAGCGGGCTGCGCGGGCCCGAGCCCGAGCCCGAGCCGCCGCCCCCGGGGCTGTTGGAGCGGGGCCGCCCCAACTCGGCGATGGCGGACAGCGCGGCCTTGGCGGCGTTGGGCGTCTGCGAGCCGGACAGCACCGCCGACTCCAGCTGGATCAAGCGGGAGCGCAGCGTCTCGATCTCGTCCAGCACCTGGCAGGAGGGGGGCCCGAGCAAGTGCAGGGGGGAGCAAGCGCGCGCGGAGGGAGCAGTAGGCGAGCGGCCCGGGGGAGAAAGGACGAGCACAGGTAAGCGCCACGAACCCGCGAAGAGCCCAGGGCACCGCCGGCTAAGGAGGTTTCGAGGACAGCTGGTCATGGCATCGAGAGAGGTCTTTGAGGGGACTCAAAAACGGCCCTCGAGCGGATGTCGGGTCACAAAAGAACGCAGCGGCCCTGCCCGCTCCGCCGCAGCCATCCAGTCAACACAGGGTGCCCCCAGGCTTGGCCCGGGCCCCTTGCTCCACCCGGTCGTGCAGCCCAGCCCCGTGCAGCCCATGCCCCCCACCCTGCCTAGCCCCGCCAGCGCCCCTACCTCGCCGTGCTCCTGCGACAGCAACTGCCGGCCCATTCTCAACCGGTCGTTCTCCTTGGCGAGCCGCCCGTTCTCCTCACTGAAGCGGGCCAACAGGCTCTGCGCACCGGCAGCGAGGCGAGGCGAGGCGCGGAAGCTTACGATGCCGTAAGACATATTGAAGCACCGGGAGGGAGGGGAGGACCACGCACACACACACACACACACACACACACATGACACGGGCCCGTCCCGCGGCCCTGCCGGCGCACCCGATGGCCCGATGGCTCATCCAGGTGTCGTGACAGACCCTGTCCGCCGCGCAAAACCGCGGGGGCCCCGTCGCAACCGCCCTCCCACTCGAATGTCATTGCCGGTAATCCCATCCCATCCCGGCAACGCACGCCCGACGCACCTGCGTGTCCATGAGCCGCCTCATCAGATCATCGTCGCCGCCCGTCTGGCTGCCCCGCCGCGCCAGCGCACTCCCCAGCGCCCCGACCCCAACGACGCCTCCATTGCCACCCGCGCCCGCCATCGCTGCTTCCACAGACATCCGCAGCGGCTCCAAGTGCGCGCTTGCCGCCGATACGGAGCTCCGCACGCTCTCCGCCGACGCGGCGCCGACGCGCGACGCCAGCCGCGGCGGCGGCGGCGGCGGCAAGTGCGCCGACGGCGGCGGGAGCACCGCCGCGGAGCCGATCGGGTACGGCAGCGGTCCCGCCGCCGCCATGCCGGCGGCGTCGCGGGTGCTGTCCCGGCTGCTATCGCGGCTGCCACAGCCGGCGCTGCCACCGCCGCCGCCGCCGCCGCCGCTGACAGCGACGCCGTCCGCTCCGACGAGCCCCGGCCAGGCGGGGTGGCCGCTGACGTGGCCCATCGGCGGCGAGGCGGTTTCTCCCACGACGGCCCCACCGGCCGAGTAGGGCGGCCAGGCGGGCCGGGCAGTGTGCAGCGGCGTGCCAATATCCGTGCCGTGTCCGCCCCCAATCCGTACCTGCTCCCGCAGGTACGAGTTCTCCTGTCGGAGCAGCTCAATCTCCCGGCGCAGGTTGGCTATCTGAGCTTCCTGTAGTTACGGGAGGGAGGGAGCCAGGGTACGGCACCATGGGGATTGCGATGTACGACAGTCCAGCCCCGCCGATCATAACATCACTCTCTGTGTCGGCCCGGGCACAGGCAGACAGCTCAGGATCGTCCCCTCTCCATCTCCCCAACGCGCAACCTCCCAACCCCACCGACCTTCCCAACCCCCCGCCCCCCGCCCAGCCCATGTGGGTTCCTCCATCCTTGCCTTGGGGTCGTACTGCACGGTGGGCCGGTTCTGGATGTTCTTGGCGCGGGTGGCGTACGACAACGTGGACAGCGTCTCCTCCACGGCCGTCGACGCGGGGCTGCAGCACGCGATCATGAGCGCCAGGGCGTTTCCCCCCAGTGAGTCCATCAGCAGCTTGGTCAGCTTAGAGTCCCTGCGCGCAGGAGGGGACGGAACAGGACGCGGGAGACGTGCGGGGGGGCCAGAGGGACGGGGGAGAGGAGGGGGCAGAGGGACGGGGGAGAGGAGGGGGCAGAGGACGAAGGATAGGACGGAGGAGATAACGGGGCAGAGGACGGGGCAAAGAGGAGAGGAAGGCTGGGACGAAGGACGGCGGAGAGGCGCGGCTGGACGCGGCGGAAGGCGAGTGGAGACCGATGGTGTGCGCGCTGCTGAGTACGGTTGGGCCGGGCGGGCTCCCGCATGTGGCGCTTTGTGGGTTGGCTGTAGCACGACGCGTCAAGAGCAGGCAACGGAGCGCAACCTTGTCAGTGCAATCAGGGCGTGCGCAGGAAGTGCCTGTCGGAAACAATCTCGGCACCAAGGACCATCTGAGAACCACCAACCCGAAAAGAAACGCTTCGCGTGCTCCCTAGCGGGGACAGAGGATACTGTACGACGGACGGTCGCATCTGGCAGTTGAGCGGCGAAAGGGAAGAATTCCCGAAATCCCCTCCCCCCCCGTGTTGCGTGTATGTACCCCCGAGCTGAGTTGACCCCGCCAGGTTGCGTCCCCGCACCTCGCAGGAGGCCCGGCCCACCGCCGCTGCTGCCGTACCGTACCGTACCTGTACGGTATATGTGCGCTGGTGCCCGAGCTGTCCCGCTCCGCGAGCGCCGCGATGACCTTCCCCAGCACGAAGAGGCTCTTGTTGATGTTGGCGGTCTCCTTGAGCATCACCCCCTCAGACTTGGTGTCCTGGAAGGGCCGGACGGAGCCAGGAGGGGCCGGCCGAGGTACAGTACTTGGCTGCTGGGAGGCAGTCCAGAGCCCACCAACGACCGGAGCCCCAACAACAGACGTACAGGACTAACCGACCGGCGAAAGCCGCACCCGTGTGGACCCCTGCCACACCAGCCGCTTCCTACCCTTCCACCCAGCCGCGGAACCCAGTTCAAAAACCCGGAGGCGGCGAAGCGCTGGATCGCACCGGCCAGCATCCAGACCGTGTCACACCGCACCGTCAGCCATCAGCCATCAGCCCGCCCCGAAACCACTGCGCTTTCCCGTATCCGATGAACATCATCGCATCATCGAAACACTGTGACGTCGCCGTTGACCTGCAGGCGCCTCGGGAACCCCCCAGGCGCATCAGGCGCCCCAGCAGCCCCCAGGGTGCGGAGGACCTCACCTTGAGGCGCTCGCTGCCCGCCAGGTCCACAAATGAGATCTTGCCGATGCGCGGGGTGCCGAAGTCGGCGGCGGAGGGGTCCAGCGGTGTAGCGTGCACACAGATGGTCATGATGGAGTGCGAGCGACTGGACTCGATGTTGAGCTCGTGGCTGCCCACGTGGCGGTGCTTCATGCCCGTGCGGATGACCTGCCGGGAGCGCGGCGGGGGAGGGGTGCAGGAAATCGGTAGACATATTTGTACTGCGCTGCTGCCAGCGCGGCGGGGAGGGCGGAGGGGAGGGAGGGCGTTGGGACCGTAGGCAGGGTGACCGCTGCGCGGCGCTGCCGGGCGCAAAGGTCCGATGCGTGCGTGCAGGAGAGGAGAGGAGAGGAGAGGAGAGGGATGCAGGAAACCGGCGAGAGGAAAGTTGACCGACCGGCAGGAAGGTAGGGTGTAGAGGGGAAGAGGGAGAAAGGGGGAGAGGGAGAAGGCAGAGGGGGAGAAAGACAGGCAGACGGGAAGCCGCGCGGGTGGGTCACCCGGGCCTGCGACATTGGGTTGCGGCAGTCGCGCACGGCGGGCTCGTTCTGCGCGTGTTCTTCCACATAACCCCCATCCCCTCTCGGCGCAGTTTAACTACGTCTACCAATTTCCTATACCCTACATCCCACCCCACCCCATCCCACCCCACCCAGCCAAGCCTTCAATTTTCAATTTAACCCCACCCACCCCACCGCACCGCACCCCACCCCACCCCACCGCACCCCACCCAGCCGCGCACCTCCATCATGGTGTCGATCTTACTGCACGTGACCTGCTTGAGCCCCGGCACAAAGAAGCCCAGCGCCGCATCCCACTTGACGGGCAAGTTCTTCGCCTGCAGGTGGACAGCACACGTGCGGCACCATCAGTCCATCACCGCCGGCCTTGGTGAACACTTTGCGTCATTCGAATAATGAAACCCGTGTGGGTCGTGTGCAAGCTGATCTCAATTGTACTGGACCGCCGTGGCATCGTGCCAAGTAGGGCGCTGCGACGCCTGCATCGCCTTGCTCGACCACAAGGCGCGGTGCTCTACACGCTGCACTGCTCCTCGCTGCACTGCTCCTCGCTGCACTCCTCCTCCACTCCTCGCTCGTCCGCGCGCTGCCGCAGCCGCCCGGAATCCACTGGGGCTGGCCCGTCTTCCCGCGGCCCTGGCCCCACCCTGGCCCCACCTTGAGGTTCAGCAGGTCGTAGATGCCCTCGTTGTAGATCTCCAGGTACGAGGACGCGATCGAGTACTTGGCCTCCGCCTTCTTGGCCTCCACCGCGGCGAAGAGGTGCTGGATGGACCGGGTGATGATGCCGTCGTGCGCGTCGCCCGAGTAGGAGTCGCTGCCGATCACCTCCTCGCGCCCCGACATGGTGTAGGTCTTGCCCGAACCTGGCGGCGGACGGGGGCGACGACCGCACCGGCGAATGCGTGGCCAGATACGGTCCGGTCCCGGCGAGGGGCGGAACCGGGCGCGACACACAACCTTCACACACACGCCGGCTGGCAAATTTTCTGGGTGTGCCCGGGCTTGTCTTTCGTGTTTATTTCTTTTTTCAATTGACCATCCCGGCTGGTGAATTTATCCTCACCTGGGCTCGGTCAGGCGGGTTCTTTTCCTAAAACACAACCCGAATCTTTGCCTCGCGGCTCAGATTGTTCCTGGGTTTGGGTTTTCTTTTCTTTTTGCTAACACCCTGGACGCTGCGGGACACGGCGCAGGCCGTGCGTCCACCCCAGGCCCGCCAGCGCCCGCCGCAGCGTCGGTCCACGCAGCGTCCACCCACGCGCACGCGCCCAGTAGCGATGCGAATCGAACGCCGGGGCTGTCACTGGTGAGCAGAGCCAAGGCAACCAAGGCTGCGGTGCCTTGCGAATCCGCACAGCGCAGCCGCCTGTCCGTCCCACCGAACCGGACCCCGATGCGGCAGCCCCGAATCCCGAACGACGCGCCGACATGATATCCACTCAAGGACTCAACCCTGGAATTCCTCCCACCCCATCCCAAACCGCTACACGATACCCTCCCACCCAAACTCCCCCACCCGCGGCCATTTGAGATCGTTTCTGGAGTTGTGTTTGTGATTCTTTCATGCGACCGCGTCTTTCATGCGACCGCGTATATACAAATCTGGCGGCACACCCACCCGTCTGGCCGTACGCGAAGACAGTCACGTTATAGCCCGCCAGCGCCGCGTCCAGCAGCTGCGGCACCCCGCACAGGTGCAGCACATCCGCCTGGCTGACCTCGGGGCCCAGACAGGCGTGGAACGCAAAGTCCCGCTGCATGGACGTCCCCGCGGGGCCGGGCACCACCACCTGCGAGCGCGGGGCGCCGAGCGCGGGGCGCCGCCAACAACAAAAACGTGCGCAGCCCTCGGTTTCGCGGCCAGGCAACAGCACGGACGTCACACGGCTCAGGCGGCCGATCCACGGCCACAACATGATGACGCCCGCCGAGTGCTGGCCACTGGCTGCTGCCGGCCCCCCCCATCCCCCCGCCCACTAATGCCGCATGGCGCTGTGGAGCGGCGACACCGAGAACTCGCCACGGGGACCCGCCCCCGGGACCTGCGGGTCAACAAGCACGGGAGCGCCGCCTCCATCCCCGCATCCAGTTTCTAGGTCTTGGGGGATTTTTCCTTCTACACCCTCCGCATCCTCGCACCCGCCCGACGTCCGCTCCGGCTCACCTTGATGGTTGTGTTGCTGCTGACTTGGACCACGGTGGTTCCCCCTTTCTCCGCCTCGTGGGGAAACAACGGCCGCACGCGCACCGCCACCTTGATGTTATCCGCCTCCGACAGCTGCATGGGATGCGGCCAAGGGATCAGGGTCATGGATCGGGGACGGTGGCCGTGGCTGTGGCAGGGACAGCGAATCATGGATCGGGGACGGTGGCGGTGGCGGTGGCAGGGACAGCGAATCATGGATCGGGGACGGTGGCGGTGGCTGTGGCAGGGACAGCGAATCATGGATCGGGGACGGTGGCGGTGGCAGGGACAGCGAATCCGGGCAAGTCTCCGCGCATACACCCAGTTTTGTATCCTCACTCGCCCCAGCGCTGTGCCTCCCCCAGGCGCGCCGCCGGCCACACAACGGACCGCCGAGCAGGGCTGCCCCAAGTCGTACCCGCCGCCATGGCTGTCCCAAATCGGACCGGGAACCATGACTAAGCTGCCGGCTGCCGCTCTTTGATGCCAGCACCCGAACCCAGCTCCATTAGGCCACGCGGCCCTGTGCCAGCGCGGCCTGCAGGCCCCACTGCAACAGCCCGCTCGGCAGCGGCGCTCCAACGGCGCCGCCGCGGCTGCCCAGGGCTGTGAGCACATCCGGCAGGCGTGCGGGCCCCTGTTCCGGCCCACGTACGGTATCCGGCCACACACTGACCCGCAGCCTGTCGCGTGGAGCTCCATGCCATCCCACACGGGCACTCGGGCCCCCCTCCCGACTCTGGGATGCTGAGCACGCAGTGCAAGAGCACAACAGCCTTCACGGCGGTACCGCGGCGAACACCGGCCCCGTACGGTATCGCCCCGAAACCTGGCCTTCCCGAGAGCGCCGGGCTCATGCCGGCTCATGGGGCGCGTGAGAGCGAGGGCGACCCACGAGGTCACTGGGCCACAGCTCCCCGCCCTGCCAGGCCGTACTGTCGCGGCTCCGTACTGGCCCTGACACGTTCACGTGCCATGGCCCAGGCCAGCACCATTAGAGCGCATCGGCCCCCCCCACACACACATGATGCGGCATCGCACCCCCCCTCCACACACACACATGATGCGGCATCGCACCTACTTGGGACAACACGGGCAAGCTCAACTGACGCCACTGCCTGTACCCGGAACGGTGTTGAGATCGAAGCCACGACGTCCGAATGGACAGTGTGGGACACGATCTGGGTTGCAGTCTAACCCCTGCCAGTTCCACTCGCACTACTTGGCCTAAACCTTGCGTCCACGGCCCCGCACGTGCACACGTGCACACGTCGATCGCTGCCAAACCCGCTCACATTTGTGGCCTGAACGGGCGGCCCAACGGCAGACGAGGTCGCGGTCCCCATGCGACCGGAGGCAGCCAGCGGCGACGGACGTGCGTTAGAAGAAGGTGGACGAGCACGGTTCGGTGGCGTCTGAATCGCACCGCCACCGGCGCTGAAGGCGCCGTCGGCAGGCAGGGTACGCAAGCCATCCAGCGGCGTGAGCGAGCTGCCGCGGGAACCCGGCGTCAGCGTGAACCCCGCGGCTAAGCCGCTCACAGGTGGCGCGAACATCGCCCTGCGACGATCATAGCGGGGAGCTCAAGCGGCGGAGTCCGCTGGAACAAAGTGCCGTGCTAACGACATGCGTCGCCAAGGTCCAAGCCCAAGGAGGTCTATCCCTTTGGCATACTGTACTGAACACATGGCAAGTGCTCTACCGATTGCCTCGCTTTCGGCTATGTGAGCATGGGTGGTCGCAAGCGGTCATCGGTTTCCAAAGGCAGAAAGTTCGGTCCAATAAATTTGTAAGCATATTTATCAAATTACCTTACCAATATCAGGTTATAGCCCAGGCCTCCAGCCTCAGTCACGTTCGTAACTCTAGCAAAATGCCAGCCATCTTCCTTAAAAATGTCAAGTTACAAACAGAACAATTTCACAGCAATTTATGTCATCGTTGCAGGAGCTTGTTGGAAAAACTAAGTCGTTGGCAACTAGTGCTGATAAAAAGTAGTCAACATGCTATAAGCGGAAAGAATTCTTTCAATAGCCCTTAATGCGTCGCGTTTGCCTGACCTTGCTTTGCACACGAACCCCGAGTACGGCACCGCATAACATCCTATTAGCTTCGAGATAGCGTTTGAGATTATAATGGGCATATGGGCATTTAAAAATATGCTGATGAGGTAAGTGTCCAGTGGTACAGTCGTAGAGTACAAGGGCACGGGCATAGAGGAGTGGACAGCTTCTGAACGTTTTATTACACTTGTAGGCGTCACTCAGACAACAGGTTTGAAGCGTCGCCTGCGATGTTTCTGGGCACGGCTCGGAAGCCGATGCGACGGTAGAGCGACAACCCCGGAAGCAGCGCAATAAGCGATACTTCTAAGCTCACCAGGGCTCACAATACTTGAGGCAGCGACAATCTGTACTGTCACAACCGTAATCTTAATGTCAATCGGAAACAGCGAGGATTCATCGTGCACGGTGGCGGTTAGGTAGGGTTAGGTACGGCGAGCGACCATTTCAACGCAGCATAAAAGCAAAGGGACTAACTTTAGTGCTGGAATGGGGAAGTGAACGACACGAGCATTCGGGGCAACGTTACGGCGGCCAGTCCACACCTGTCGAAGAAGTACCGCCTGGGTTGCGGACCGGTGCGGACCGTCCCGCTTAGGGACTTGCATCCATACTTCAGCAGTAAACGTACCACCGATTTCCTACTTGTTCTCGTTTTGCTTGATAAATCGGATGTCACCTGTGGACCCTGCGGGCGGCCTGTTGAGCAGTAGTCCATGTGCATGCCGTCCGTTGGAAATCTAGGGAAATCTCGTGATCAGCCTGTACACGGCACTTCCTCCCATTTTCCCGGGCCTCCAAACCCTCTGGACAGCTCTGCGGGCAACCTGGTTGTGGGCTGTCTGGTGCCACCACCAAGCGGCTGACGCAGCGGCCTGCCCTTCAAATAACTGTCGTGGTGCAGGTTGTCAGCGAGCTCCAGCGGCTAATGTGGACGTACAAGCCTACTCGACAGGCAATGAAAAAAAAACAGGCTGCATTTTCAGGACATTCCCAAGGCTGCGTATCCACGCAGGACTGCATGCCCAGGACTGCATGCCCAGGACTGCATCCCAGCCAGCGGGCGCACAGCTACTGTATGCTATAGCCGCCCGATCCGCGCAATCTTGGCGGGCTTTGTTACCCCGTGACGCCCCGGAAAGCAATCCGGCAGGAGGCACGAAGTAAGGCTCGCTGACCAGGCTTTCGTTACCCTTGCAAGACAGGCTTTCAACCTCTATGCGAGTTTGGAGGGTGGTGCTCCAGGGTGCTCCTACCTCCCGAAGGCTCCTGATCACCCCGGGAATTTCCTACACCGTTCATGGTTGAACAGATTTATGAGGTAAGACAGACTCTCATTTGATTCATTTACAGAGGACACATGGCTGTTTGTTGGGTTACCTTCGGCATCTCGGACCCGACGGCGGTACGGGCGGTACGGGCAGTACGGGCTGGAACCGAATGAATAGTACGGCGCTGTCATTTGATGTGGGGCAGAACGGTTTCGTGGCACATTTGCCTAGCTCGATGAAAGGCCTGGACGCTGCGTGCATGTATGTGCAACAGAGCTGTAGGGCAAGCTGAAAAAGTCGTTACGTGAGGTTACGTGCCTGTCACGAGGGGGTAGAGGTTGCCCCCTCTTGCTCTCAACAACGTGATACCCCCCTTGACTTTTTTTGCTCAATAGTTTCTATAATCTGTTACGACCTGGCATTTTATACGGCGCGAATTATGGTGCCGGAACGGTGGTTAATAGTCCCAGGGGCTGCACCTCCTCCCTCCTCCTCCCTCGACCTGAAGGGCCTCCCAATATGACCCAGTAAAACGTCACAACAGTTAATCGTTTTGCCGAAATATCATATCGCTTCGGAGTTTGTGCGGGAGCGGCAAAAGATGAATCAGTGCGCGGGTGCGGCGGTGCGCTGTGAGTGCGCCCGCTTTGGTACGATACAGATGATTTTGTTGACCCAGGGGCGCGCACAGTGTTTCCAAACTGCCATGTATGCTTGTTAACATTTTCACAATAATATTTCTGCGTTAGGAACATGCCTCTGATTTTTGTCAACTCGGAACTATTTGTAGTCAAGACACGAGAACGAGGTGAGAACCACGAGTGGAGACGAAGACACAATTTTTATTCAAGCTGCAATAGTGACTTTGAAGTTATCATGTTGCTCACAAGGGAATTTTGCTTGACTGCGCAAGGTGCTTGAAGGTCCTGAGCTGCTTTACTTCAGTCATTCCAAAATCCTAAACTATTAGTTCAATAGACAAGTTACTTTTTGCTCGCAGTCACCTGCTAGTCGTTTAATTTGGACAACCCGCTTTGCTATCTCAGCAAAGCGGCTCCTTGTGCGCCTCGCAAATTCCACAAATTTCCAGGTAATTGGCGCTTCTGTTGTGAGACTTTTACAAGGTTCATAGCGATTCTGTCTCTCCTGGTGAGGTGTCTTGCTATAATTTTGTTGGACCGCATAATTAATTTCAAGATGCCCTCCATTTGAAGCTTCTGCGTGCATACTTGCAGGAAAGAACCTAAATCTTGTGTCTCCATTCAAAATACAACGCGCTCGGAGTGGCAACCGACACACGGCCCTCCTCACCCGGAGCGAGCATGACGACAAGCGGGGGAGAAGATCAAATTTCTGTGGAGCCTGATGGAACGGTGCGATGCGTAATGACTAGGCTTTGGGGTGTTGAGCATACAGGCAATTTATGCGCATGGGTAACGCTGATCATTTCGGCGGGGTTGACGGGGGGGGGTATTGGGGGAAACGCCTGCGTATGTGCCATGAAAAGGCAGGGCGTTCCAGCGGTGCGGCACACGCCAACCGGACACACCCCGACGCTGTGAGACAGACGCATACGCGCTTCTGACGCAGGAAATCTGCTTCCATGTTCGATGTTGTATGTGGCACACGTGGACGCGGTTACGTTCATAAGGACGGCAGGGCGTGTAACGCTGGGTTACAGTATAAGTCCCTAACAATGATCCTGCACAGCATCTCGAGAAGCCTTTGGCCGCGCATTACAATTGGTATCGAGTATCAGTACTCTTTCCGTACGACCTCGACAAACGGCGGGTACAAACACCATGGTGACATCTTTCTGTGTGGGTTAGTCCCCATTTGCATTTGCATTGCCATCTTTCTGTGTGGGTTAGTCCCCAGTTGCAACTTTAAATTCACTTCTTTCTTCACCGTTTGCTGGTGTCGGGGACTAACCCACACAGATGGATTGATTGTGGCACTTTACTTGCCAAGAATTGCAGAAGAAGAGTTTTCCTGGCCACGCCAGCCACTGCCGTCTGTTGGTGTGTACGTACGCATGAGCAGTGCTGAGCAGCAGCAGCAATTATTCGTCCCGAAACCAATACTAGGTTTGCCGCACGGTGGCACGTCGTAAGTTGCAGACCGCAAACCACTCAGTCGACACGTCAGGGCAACGACACCCTGACAGTGAAAAAGTAAGACGCGAAGTCATCGCATGCAAGCAACCGGCTGGAGTTTGGGGTACCAACACTGGCAGGCAAACGAACATTGCGTGTTGTCCATTCGCACGACATTCGTCTCCGGCATCAGCCCATCTGTTGTCTGCCATCTGCTGCCCGCGTCCACACTGCAGGCATCGGCGGGACAAACGGCGCAGTCTGACACGACAACATCAACGACGTCATCATCAGGTACTTGGATGCGGCCGAGCGAGTGATCTTACGAAGCCCTTCATGGTATCACGGTGTGGATGGGATGGGAAATGCAAGCGATTCGGGTGCGCACGACTCACACCGTACCAGCGTACCACGCTGCCTCCTTCCTAGAACTCGTCCGGTCCATTCCCTGGGAACCAGTTGAACAGCTCGCGGGAGGGCGTTTGTGAAGTGTTTTGCGCCGGCAAACGGTTCGCAGCGCGCTACCCGCCTTGAGTTTTTGGTTATTATGCAGCACTAGGGCTTCCACTGGACGCTGTGGCGGCAGTAGTTTCTGGCGCCGTCGGGTTGCGGCGTGTGGTCTCTTGCGTCGAGGGCGCTGAGTGCCACGGTCCTTTGCCAAAATAACTACGCACGCATGGAGCGCGGTCCCAAGACATGGCTAGGGTTTAGGGTTTATATATACCTTGCTGGCACCGGCGTCGAATCCTTTTTCCCGGGGTTGCATGTTGTTTACCCAATGCGGATCTGATACCCGCGTGTGTGGCCAGGAACGCGCGAGCTCGGTGTAGGCACATTACCGAACCTCATGCGCGCTGCGCCTTGTTGGCCTGTGAGCTAATATCGCGCGTCATCATGTATGCCCAGCTAGCTGAGGGAGCGCACCAGTAGCGGGTGCTTTTCGTTCACGGACTGGCATTACGGGTCATTGGAACCAGTCCCAACATGGCTTCTCCGATAAGGCTTACCTGACCAGCTGCATCCTGGCTTCCCTATCCCTTCCAGGATGTGCTAGGCCCTCGCAAAGATTACGTATGAACTCCCGGAACCCTGAAAATTCCTGGTTCATTCGCGACCCAAATCACAACTCTGCGATGTCGAGCCCAGCTGTCGCGCGGTGAACGGTCTGCTTCTCCATGCAAATTTTCTTCTGGAATCAGGATAGCTGCTGTTTGGTTCCAACTCCCTGCACTGCATAAGAGACAGAAACGGACCCAAGCGAGTTATCGGTGGCAGCCGCACGACGCCTTCCCACCACCCGCTCCACTAGAACTCGGGTCACGACGGCGCACCTGCGACGCACCGCTGGCGCGCCAAAACGTGCCCTGGGCCAGCACTGCTCGCGAACCGCCGGAAATGGGCCCATCGCTGTACGACATGGCACGCGCGTGACGGTCGTCTTGGACGACTTCTCATGCTTGGCACCGAAGCGCTTTGTTTGAGGGTGGTACGGCATTACAATAACGACACTGGTGTTACGGCACTACACGAGGCTCCTGGGCATGGCGTAAACACTCTTTGTCCGTTATCGTGGACGAGCTTTGTCATTGACCGGATCCGGTGTCCTATCTTGCCGTGGCTGGATGACAATGCACTCCCATTCCATCCACGTTCAAATTCATGGCGTTCGGCAGGCGTATCGTCTCCGTCTCCGTCTGCTGACTTGAGGAACCAGTCAGGGCCTGGGGCCCTGCCTGATGGCGAGGCTGAGCCAGCACCTGATGGCGACGCTGGACTGGACGAGGAGGCTGATGACGACGTGCCGAGTGGCAGCGGGGAGGACGCGGCCGCTGCCACTGTCAGTGACAGCGGCGACGGGAAACCCTCGCCAGGTGCAGGTGGTCTGGGATCAGAATCGGACGGAACTGGTGCGTCAACGCGTTCAGGTAGGTTCCGGGACGGCCTGGCAACTGTTGTATGGCATACTTTGTGGGCCAAGCAAATCTACGCGAATTATGGGTGATGCTGTGACATTGCAACGACCAGGGTCATGGTGCTGAGATACGTTATCGCGCGCAGTTATCGTCTGACATGCCTGGCCCTGACAATTATCGCGGGACATCCCTGGCCCTGGCAGTTTTCATGGGACAGCCGTGGCCCTGGCGTGACGTGCCCTGACATGCCGGAAGGCAACGGTGGAACCCAATTTTGTTTCGGTGGCCTGCCTTGCTTGTTGTGGCTGGCAAGTCAGCGTCAGTATGCAGCCGCATCGCATTCGGACGGTGCTGCCGGGTGGCGCGAGGAAGAACAGGAAACGTGCTGCCTTTCTGTTTCTCAGATACGGAATTGGGTAATTAAATTTTGTGCTGGCCTATTAACAAAAAGTTAAGAGCGCCGAAAAAAATAAATCGTAATAGGGCTCCTCAACGCCCTCAACGCGGCTGATCAAGCGTATTTGTTGTTTGCTGGTGATATTATTGCACTGGAAAATATGTTTGTATCTGTTGCTGATCATATAATGGATTTGGTTCTGAACGGCCGACGCCGACCCTGACGCGTCCGGATTTTGTCAGGCCCTCGGCGCATAATACATACCCTCAACTCCAATAACATCATTGCGAGGATTATGCTACGCATGTTAGTTCGCTCAATGGATATCATGTAGGTTTGATATTTTCTCCATTCTTTTAATTAGGAAATCGAGGTGTTCGGGGCCCTGTTGACCGGTCCACTCCGCAGGCTCGACCGACAGCTCGCGTTCAGCAAATTCAAGAAGCATTGAGAAGAGCCAGGACACTGCAGATTCAGGAGACGGCAACGCTCATCGTGGCAACGCCGGGCTGCAAGCCACAACGGAGGATGCACGCGCAAAGCTGACCACGCCGTCCGTGGATTATCAGCCGGCTGCGACCAGCTTTCCCGACGGTGTCACGGTGATGAAGCAGGAGCCGGACGTGGGGGCGGGCTTCCCAGGCTCTCCGCAAGAGGTGTCCGTAACCGAGGCTGAAGGTAACACGCCCGCGAGCGAATGGGCTACCGCCGACGCAAACGTCTCGGGCGGGTCAATCGGCGGCGCCGGTGAGGTGAATGCTCCAGGCCAACCCGCCGCGGGAGCCGTCGCGGATGTTTCAGTCACAGATAGCGGCTCGACGGCGGGAGTCCCCGTCGAGTCGGCGGAGACGCGCAGCAGGGCAGCGCCGGCGACAATCGATGGACCGGGGGAGGTGGGCAGCAAGGATGCCGCCGTGGTGGACACGGCCATTTTGGAGGAAATGGAGGCTGAGGCACAGGCGGCGGCAGGCGAGGCAGTGGAGGCAGCGGATGGCGCGGCAGCGGCGGGTCCAGGCGGGGACGGGCAGGTGGCCAAAATGGATCAGGCGGACGCGGAGGCTGATGCGCGGGCTGCGGCGCAAGCCGAGGCCGAGGCCGAGGCCGTGGAAGCGCTCCTGGCATCGGCGCAGGGCCCCAGGTTGTACCCGTCCCTCTCAGTGGCGAAGCGTGGGCGCGGCCGGCCGCCCAAACCGAAGCCAGCGGCGGCTGGTTTCGGAGCGGGTCCATCAGCTCCGGGATCTGGTTTCGGAGCGGCTGCGGGCAGCTCGTCACCAGTGCCGCTCGTCAAGCGAAAGCCCGGTCGGCCGCCAAAGCCGAAGCCTGCGCCTAGTCAGGCAGCAGCAACAGCCACTGAGGCCGCGGTCGGTGGGATGGACCCACCGGTAATACGTGACGCGGTTCTGGGGAAGGAAGAAGGAGCGCTCGAGGACCCCCCCAAAGACGCCCTGCAGGGGGCGGCTTCACCGACGCTGCTCAAGCGGAAACCGGGGCGACCGCGCAAGGCCAAGCCGGAGCCCGGCAAGCGGGGCCGACCGCCCAAGCACCTGAAGCTCGAGCCAGCGGCAGCGCCGCTCGGACCCGAGGGCACAGAGGGCAAGGCGCAGGTGCAGCCGGCGGCAACAGGCGCGGGCGATGCCAAGGCGGATGGGGAGCTCACGGCGGTGCTGCAGGCAGGCCGCGACGCGGCCGTGGCGGCGCTTGTGCCCGGGACTGACAACCTTGTCGTTGTGGGGATGGTAGGCCAAGGGCCCCCGGTGGGCCCGACGGCCGGGGCGGCGGATGCAGGTGCGGCGGGCCCCTCCAAGCCACGCGAGAGTGGCCCGGCGGCCGCAGGGGATTCAAACGCACCGGAGACGGGCAACGAAGGGCTGGAGGGTGCGGCGGCTCCGGCTGAGAAGCGGAAGCGGGGCCGGCCGCCAAAGCGCAAGCCAGCAGCAACAGGAACGGGTGGGACAGCGGACGCGACGGAGGTTCTGCAATCGGTGGCGGAGGGTCGGGCATCGCCCAATGCCGGCGCTGCGGCCGCTGCAGCTGCTGCAGACGTGCAGTTGCCTACAGTGGAGAAGCGCAAGCGCGGCCGGCCGCCGAAGCCCAAGCCACAAGCGCAAGAGGGCGCGGCGGCGGGGTCGGGCGCGGCGTTGCCGGCGGGTGGCGACGCCGCCGCAGCTGCAACGGACGCAGCTCCGGTTGTGAAGCGCAAGCGCGGCAGGCCACCGAAGCCGAAGCCGACACCCGAGGAGGTAAATACTGGGCCCCAGGCAACACAGGCAGAAGCAGAACCGCGAGAGGCAGCAGAGGAAGGCGCGGAGGCAGCAGCGGCGGCGGACCCGTCACCCAATGCGGAGCCCTTGCCGGTTGTGAAGCGGAAGCCCGGTCGGCCACCCAAGAAGAAGCCGGCGTCAGCAACGACGGCAGAGGCAGGGCCATCGGCCGAGGAGGCGGCTCCGAAGGGGCCGCCGTCGCCTGAGGCAGGCGGCGCAGCCACAACCGATGCGGATGCGGATACCACGCCAGTTGTGAAGCGGAAGCGCGGTCGGCCACCCAAGAAGAAGCCGGCGTCAGCAGCGACGGCAGAGGCAGGGCCATCGGCCGAGGAGGCGGCTCCGAAGGGGCCGCCGTCGCCTGAGGCAGGCGGCGCAGCCACAACCGATGCGGATGCCACGCCAGTTGTGAAGCGGAAGCGTGGTCGGCCACCCAAGAAGAAGCCGGCGTCAGCAGCAACGGGGCCAGCAGCGACGGCAGAGGCAGGGCCATCGGCCGAGGAGGCGGCTCCGAAGGGGCCGCCGTCGCCTGAGGCAGGCGGCGCAGCCACAACCGATGCGGATGCCACGCCAGTTGTGAAGCGGAAGCGCGGTCGGCCACCCAAGAAGAAGCCGGCGTCAGCAGCGACGGTAGCGGCAGGGGCCCCCAAAATAGCCCAGACGGCCGGGGAGAAGCGGAAGCGCGGCCGGCCGCCGAAGTCCAGGCCGACGGCGGCATTGCCGTCGGCTGGTGATGGCGCGGCTGGAACCCGGGCAGCGCCAGCCGGCACGGGGGAGCCTTCAGACGGCGCCAATGTGACGGCGGAGGCGGCGGAGGCAGACGCAGTGGAGGCCGGGTCGCCCCATGAGCAACAGAAGCAAGGCGAGCCGGCCACGGCGGGGGAGGCGGCAGCAGCTCCGCCGGACGAGGGGACGGCAGCTGGCGCGGGTTTGTCTGCAGCCGCGGACGCCCAACCCGAGACAGAGCCTGAGCCCGAGCCCGAGGCCGAGGCCGAGGTTCGACCGCGTAAGCGCGGCCGGCCGGCCAAGGAGAAGCTAGCCACGTCGGGGGCACCGGTGGCGGCGGTGGCAGGGCAGGCCGCCGGATCGGCAGTCGTAAAGCGCGGGCGCGGCCGGCCGCGCAAGCAGCCGCCAGCTGACGCGGCAGGCATGACGTCGGGTGCGGCGACAACGGCGCCGGTGCCGCGGAAGCGGGGCCGACCGCCCAAGGCCAAGCCGGCATCAGCCGGGGCGGCTGCGGCGGCTGCAGTTACACCTGCAACCGAGAAGCGGAAACGCGGCCGGCCACGCAAGCAGCCGCTGCCGGAGGCGTCGTCGACGTCAGGGGAGTCGGAGGAGGAGGTGTCAGAGACCGAGGTGTCGGAGGAGGAGAGTGAGGAGGAGGCGTTGGAGAAGGGCATCCGAGGCGAGGAGGAGGAGGAGGAGGAGGACGACGCGGGGGAGGAGGAGAACGAGGGAGAGGAGGAGGACGGTGAGGGGAGGGACGAGGAGGAGCAGGAGGACGTCGACGGTGAAGAAGAGAAGGAAGGCGGCACAGACAGCGACGACGCACCCGAGCCGAAGCCCGCCAGCCCGCCGGCAAAGCGGCCACGAGGCCGGCCGCCAAAGGCCAGCAAGCAGGGTGTCAAGGCGGTCGGTGGCGCGGCATCACCGCCGGCACGCAAGCGTGGTCGGCCGCGGAAGCACCCTGAAGCCGGACCCAGCGATGCCGGCCGCTTGGCGGCCGCGGCTGCCGCTTCAACGCGAGTCGGCTCGGCTGATGTCGCACCGCGCCCGGTGTCCAAGCGGAAGGCCAGGTCACCGAAAAAGGCCCGGCTCTAGTGACAGGGAGGAGGGGACACCAGGCATCTCTGGCGGCCTCTCTGGGTTGCAGCAGGCGCGGATGTGATCGCGGCGGTCAACACAACGGGCGGCGCCACAGCGCGGGTCGCGCGGCGTGGGGTTGGGCTCTCGCAGACCAACGACGGAACGCGTGGCATGCCGTGCTGGGCTGCTGTGACAGGCGGCCCCGCCGCCGGCAAGCAGCGTGGGAGTGTCGCGGGTTGCCGAGGGGTCGGCGGACAGTTCCTGCTGGTGTGCGAAAGGAGCACAAGAAACGGATGAAACGATGTGCACGCGCGGCTTTCAAAGCTTCAGAGACTTGCTGGGAAGGGTGTGGGTTGCGGGAAGTCTAACACCGATAGGTTGACGGTTGCTAATACGTCATTACCGTATAAGGTCCTGGTTTGCGTGGCAAGGCTGCTGGGTATATGAACCTGCTGTGTCGATAAACTTGCTTGTCGCGTTGCGTCGTCAGTCTGTACAAATGTTTTGCTTGTCACGTGATGGTGCACGCTGATGTGTTCAATACCTGTCGTAAACATATGCCCCTTGGGTGCACTGCAAGCCAAAAGCGACTTTGACTCTCCTGACTTCCTTATGTTCCCAAAGCCGATCAAATTCCACCATGCGTGTATTTCTGCCTGGGACGTTCAAAGCCTCGGTGAGACGGTTTGTTGCTCAAAATGACGTAAACAATACGGAGCGGCTGAAGGGTACGCGTGTACGATGTGTGTACGGGGGACATTAGAATTGTCGTGTTGTCAGCACAGGGCATCGGGAGTGGGGAACCTGGCCCGCCGCGTGCCCCCGCAGATTCTACCCTGGCCGCAGAAGGGCAGGCTGCTGGCTGGCGGAGCTTTCCCTTCCCTGGGACCCGACCCCTGGAACCCGACCCCTGGGACCCGACCTCTGGGCGGTGTACGGCCCTCCTACTGCCTGCTGCGTGTGTACGGGCCACAATGATGCACCCACCCGTGTGGTGACAGCAGTTTACACCGTCTGTGCCTTGACATTTGTGTTTTCAGTGGACACCGCGGGTCACCGGTGATAGCCATCGCGCACTTCTTGGTGGTGTGTGCGATGCTCCTGCCTCATGTCGCTCGCCTTGGATGCAAGTTGTCTCAATATCTTAGCCGCAATCGGGTTGGCGATGCTGCAGTGCTGGCCGTCGGGGGTGTGACTGGGCTGATGGATGGATGAACGGACGGGGTGGATTTACACCCCTTGATGGTGATTAGGGTATTGAAGCGGGCATGCTCTCCCGGCAGACTCGCCGGTCCCCCAACGCCGGATGCATGGCGGCGGACGCAATCGCGTTGCTGAGCCATCAGCGGCCGATGTGGCGGCGCGAAGGCGGGACGTGCACTGTATTGACACGGCGCCCGTGTGTTTTTACGTGATCCTGGAGCACAACACCACTGCGTCGGGCGGGTCTCTTATCACCACTGCGCAATGTGTAAGTCGTTTTACGGGATGTGACCCGCACTGGCCGGGCGGCTGTGTCGGTGAGGCCCGCCGTCAAGTAGCGGAAACTTGCTGTGGCAGGCCCGCCCCATGCGACTGCCACCGCCCGTCCCCAGCTGCGCAGCGGGCGACTTGCTTCGCCCCCAGATGCCCCCAGACGGCATTTGGCGGGTGAGCGCGGACCCGTGGGGCCACCGAGAGGCGGACAGCATTGGCCGAGCACGAGAGCGTGTCGTACTACGTCGGGATCCCGATGTGGTTAAGCGCTGTGGATATATATGTATTTATTTTTTTATGGGATATGAGGGCGGCGTGGAGGCACGCCGGTGTACCGGTAGACGAAATTGTGGCTGCAGCTGGGGCCAGTGGAGGGCCTGCAGGGCCGGGGTGACCCGCGGGTCGGCGGGGTGCCGCGGGGCGAGGACATGTGGACATCCGATCCGATGTCATGGTCTTGAATGTGACGCTGAGGGAGCCTGCGCGCGTCTGTCACAGCACCGCTGCAGATCCAGGAGTGCTTGGTGGCTCTTTGTATCGTGTCTGGGAAGGCAAGGCAGGTGGCATGGCAGGTGGCAACCACCTAGTATTGATACCGTAACCATACGCGACCTGTGTTGAGCGCGACGCGTTGCGCGTGAGAAAGGGGCTGCGCGCATGCGTACAGACAAGGCCCGCTGTGCAGAAGTCCCTGGTGCGGTACTCCGCGCGCCGGTGAAGTCTGAGGCCGACTTGCGAGGCATTTGCTTTCGTAACTGGCGTGTGTGAAGGGGCACACAGCAGGAGAGGTCGGCGGTCGGCGTCAACCGGTCTAGGATGTTATCGATTTTCAAGCACCAGGACAACAAGGCTCAGACAATGCAGGGTCACCGGAGGATGGTTTCTGCTCCCGGTGTTCCCTAGTGCAATCCCTACACCCCGGAGGGCCCCCTCAGCTGGTTGTTCGACGCTGAAACCCGGCTGCATATGGTCAATCAAGGAGCTGGACCCGCGTGGCGTTTCAGCAGCTGTGAGCGATCCCTCTGCTAGGACCCCAATGAGGGCTTTTCGCCTGTGTGCGACTTTGAGCCCTCAAAGCGTGTGATTAAGGGCATGGGCCGGCAGATCGCCTTCGCCTTGCACGTCAACCAGCTGTCAAGCGCCGAGTGTGGCAACAGCATTGCGATGGCGACGGACGCCGGCGGTTGCAACCAGCATGACCAGGAGTGCGTGGGGCGGTGTGGAATGTGGTGCGTGTGCGCTTGAACTGCGGGGCTAAGCCTGGCGAAGCTAGAGAATCGGGATCTGAAGGTTAAGCGTACGGCAGAAATCTGAAACGCGTGCACTCGGCGGGGGACACACAGCGTTCCGTGCCGCCGCGCAAAGCTGCTGCAGCAGGGGGCCCCGATATGGCGCCTCTCTGTACGGCATGCTGCTCGGGGCACGTTCAACATACACGGTTACTGATAAATTCCACATTTTTGCCTGGTAAGCGTTTGCTTGAACGAGGGGAGAAACAAATTGCATGGCGTCGATCCAAGTGCTTATATAAAACATATACGTTTTCGCTGATTACTTACGTCTCCCTGCGACCAATGTGGAGAAACTCGGATGATAATCGTTGTTTTTAACCCTGCTATCGAATGCGCCATCAAACGTTGTATCAGGAGTTGGTCGAGCTTTGACCTTACCTGCCGTGTCGTACCATGTACTGGAACCGCGCAGTAAGACCATGTGGGCATCATCAGTCGGCAACGCCAAAACCTAGCCAGCGTCAACGTAAAAACTATCAAGACCTTTCCAACGCGCCACCTTCCGTCGTTGCCGACTGATGCCGATCTGACCAAGATCTGCTTATAAGTCCAGATCGCCGATGATGGGTAGGTGATACCCGGTTGCCTGTAGGGGCCTGGATGAGCCGTGTTGTGCTGCTCCGAATCGCCCCGGGGATCTCCTACGCCATCCATCGCTGGACATGTTTATGATCGAGGAAAGACAAGAACTCATTCAGTTAAACGAAAACGAACGCAGGGTTGCCTGCTGGCTGACCTTGGGCATCCCGTACCCGAGCGGCAGTATCATGGCCTGGATGGATGTAATTTTACGGTGCTATCCGAACCCTGGCCGTGGAACAGATCTGTTTCATTCGTGGCATAAGAGTATGCCCGGGTGCATGAGAAGCCAGTGTGCTCCAGTGTGCTGTGTGCACGTCGGGGCCAGTTTAAGTTGTTGTCATCACGGGCCTCCCATCGATCGATGTGTTACGCGCCTCCGTCCCATGCGTCATGCGCCTCCCGCGCGCAACAATGAATGACGCCAGGCTCCCGCAGCGGCAATAATATTAATGATCTTGTATGACATTAGGCATGTTAACGGCGCGAGTTATGTATGGTGCGTGCCGGACTGGCTGTTAATACCTGCATCTCCTCCAGCGCTCCTCCCTGAGGGAGTTCATACACTACACGATATGTCACCGTAACACGCTACGACAGTAAGTAGCTTGCCGAAAACCAACACACCACAGTTACGCAATCCTCCGGAGTTTGTGCGGGAGCGGCAGGGATGCCCTTGGCAGAATCGGTGCGTGTGTGGTGCGCCCAGGTGCGCCCGCTTTGGTACGATACAGATGTACATGCAGACCCAGGGGCGAGCGCAGCTATTCCATGAGTACTTTGAGATGCACAAGAATATGTCTACGATAGGGACACGCCACCGATTCGGTCAATTCGGAAACAATTTGTAGTCAAGGCACGAGAACGAGGTGAGAGCCGCGACTGGGGCGGATCCACAATTTTTTCTTCGTGCTGCTTTTACTTCCTTGCAGTCGCCAAGCTGTTGACGAAATGAAATTTTTGCTTAACTGCGCAAGCGGCTTGGAACGCGTCAGCGACTTATGTTACTTCACTTGAGGCGTTCCAAAATCCTCAACAATTACTTCCTAAGACAAGTTTGCTTTTTGCTCGCAGTCACCTGCTATTCATTTATCATACTCTGGACAGCCCGCCTTGCTAAGTCGGCTAAGTCAGCAACGCATTACTGCGCCTCGCAAAATCTACAAATTTCCAGGTAATTGGCACATCGGTGGTTGAGATTTTGCAATATTCCTAGCGTCTCTGTCTCTCCCGATGAGGTGTTTTTGGTGAAATTTTGTGAGACCGCATAATTTAATTTCCAGCTGCACTCCAGTTGAAGTTTCTGCGTGCATGCCTGCAGGAAAGGAACTACATCTTGGCTTCAATACAAAATACACTGGAGTGGCAGCCGACACACGGCCAACCTCGCTCGAACCGAGCATGACGACGAGCGGGTCGGAAGACCAAATTTCGACGGAGCCCGATAGAACGGTGCGATAAGAAATATCTGGGCTTTAGATACTGAGCATTAAGGGAATTCACCCACATGGAACACGTTGACCATTTTCAGCGGGTTTCAGCGGGGCGGGGTTCTCGGGGTAAACGCCTGGGTGGCTATGGCGCCCGCAGTACGGCACACGCCAACCGGACACACCCTGCCGCTGTATGGCGGAAAGCACATGCGCTTCTGACGCATGCACCTCTGCTCACAAATGTTATATTGTCCTTGGCACACGTGGGCGGCGTGGCGACGTTCAACCGGACGGCACGGTGGGTACAACACCATGGAAGTAGATTTTCCCTTACTTGCCGCGCTAGCCCCTGTCGCCTGTACGGAATTGGGCAGTATGGGCACGTGGGGAGTATCCATCCAGACGGCACTTCAATGTCCCGTTAGTTTCAGGTATCTGGCCGTTTGAATGGGGACACCGCCGTGCCGCGCAACTGTAACAGCGCGACACAAAGGCTTACTCGAGATGTCTGGAACCCCTTCCTTGGGCTATTTTTTGTTTGCGGTCCGGCCAGCCCTGCTTACAGCAACCTTGACAGCAGCAAGAAACAGACGCTAGTGCATGCACCACGTGGTGTTTGGGCAACCAATCAACATTCTAACCAGGCTAACCAACAGTGGTTGTTAGTTGTCCTTTCGCACGACACGGTAGGTAGTCGTCTTGGGCATCAGCCCATCGTCTTGGGCATCAGCCCATCTGTTGCCGGCCCTGTCCTGCCCGGTCCCGCTCTGCAGCCGTCGGCGGGGCCAGCAGCGCAGTCTCACGAGACATCATCAACATCATCACTATCAACATCTTCAACAACAACATCATCGACAACAACATCATCAACAACAACATCATCAACAACAACATCATCATCATCGACAACAGCAACAACAGCAACAACAACAACAACAACAACATCATCATCAGGTAGTTGGATGTGGGCGAGTGGGTGACAGATGCTTCGAATCCTGCTTAGTAACTCGACGTGGATGGGAGAAGCAGCCGATTCGGGTGCACACTACACGCACCATGCAAGCCACGCGGTCTCCGACCCAGAATTCGTCCGGACCATTTCCCGAGGACTGTGTGTACAACAGCTCGTGCGGGGAGGGTGTTGTGATTTTCGCGCTGAACTTCTGTATGATTGCACCGCGCACGCAGCCTGCCCCGCGTTCCTTGACGCAGTACTGCGTCCATTGGATGGGTGCATGGATTGCTGGGATGGATTCTAGCTATATATCGACGTCGTCAGGCCGCGGCGCGTTCCTTGTCGGTTGCGTCAACGCTACTGTGTCCTTGCCAAAAGAGAGGCGTGTGGATGAAGTGCAACCGCAAGGTTGTGTGTGTGTCTGTACCTGCTGGGGTTCATGTTGTTTACCAGTCGATGCGTATGGAATACACACGCATGTATAGGTTATGTGCGTGCCTACCTACACTGTGTCAGGGAACGCACGCGCAGTGTAGGCGCAGAACCTAATACACGCTGCGCCTTGCCCGCCTCCAAGCTACGGTGGCACATCATCGTGCCTATCTAGCCGGGGACGGAAGTACACACGTGCGTGATGGCCATGGGTGCTTCATTGCAGACCGGCAATATATATGGGCCGTGGGAACCGGTTCCATCCAGCTTCCCGAAAAAAGCAAATTTTCCTCATGGTAGCTTGATGCACTACGAAAGTGGACCCCAGCGGTCTACCATAGACAGCCGTCTATCGTCTTTGCAAACCACACCACACGCTTTTCAAAGCCGCATCACGATGGCGCACCCACCGGCGCAGCACCACCGGCGCGCCAAAAACGTGCCCGGGTCCACCACTTCCAGGAAACCTAACGGACGTCGGCTTATCGCTATGCTGCTGCTGCCGCTGCTGCATGGGACCATTCTCATGCTTTATTTGCTCCGCCAGGCAGGCTTGGTTCGGGGTTGTCAGTCAACCAATAACGCCGTTGATATGTTAACCAATGCACGAGACCTCCGAGTGGGGCTTAGTCACTCTTTGTCCGTTATCGTCAAGGAGCTCTGTCATTGAACGGATCCGGTGTCCTAGCTTGCCGTGGCTGGATGACAATGCACTCCCATTCCATCCACGTTCAAATTCATGGCGTTCGGCAGGCGTATCGTCTCCGTCTCCGTCTGCTGACTTGAGGACGCAGTCAGGGCCTGGGGCCCTGCCTGATGGCGAGGCTGAGCCAGCACCTGATGGCGAGGCTGAGCCAGCACCTGATGGCGAGGCTGAGCCAGCACCTGATGGCGAGGATGAACACGAACCTGACGGGGAGGGTGGGCAGGCGCCGCACATGGAGAAGCGCAAGCGCGGCCGGCCGCCAAAGCCCAAGCCACACGCGCAAGAGGGTGCGGCGCCGGGGTCGGGTGCGGCGTTGCCAACGGATGGTGACGCCGTCGCAGCTGCAGTGGAAACGGCTCCGGTTGTGAAGCGCAAGCGCGGTCGGCCACCGAAGAAGAAGCCGACGCCAGCAGCGCAAGCAGCGGCAGTGCCATCTGCGGCGGCGGGGCAATCGGCAGAGGAGGCGGCTCCGGCGGGGCTGCCATCGCCTGAGGCAGACGGCAAAGCCGCAACCGATGCGGATGCCACGCCAGTTATAAAGCGGACGCGCGGTCGGCCACCCAAGAAGAAGCCGGCGTCAGCAGCGACGGTAGCGGCAGGGGCCCCGTCAGGAGTCCAGCCGGCTGGGGCGTCTAGAGCAACAACGTTGGCGGCAAGGTCAGAGGGAGCAGGCGACGGCGCTGCGGTGACGGAGGAACCGGCGGATGAGCCGGACCGCCGCGTCATCAGGGCTGCGAAGCCAGAGACGAAGCGCAAGCGCGGCCGGCCGCCGAAGCGGAAGCCAGAGGCTCAGCCGGGACCCGAGACAGAGTCTGAGTCTGAGCCTGAGGCCGAGGCCCGACCGCGTAAGCGCGGCCGGCCGGCAAAGGAGAAGCAAGCCGCGTCTGGGGCACCTGTGGCGGCGGCGGTGGCTAAGGGTGCCGCCACGGCTGCTGTACCTGGAAAGCGCGGCCGACCGAGGAAGCAGCCGCCAGCGGGGACGTCTGGCACAAACACGGCGGCAGGGCAGGCCACCGGATCGGCAGTCGTAAAGCGCGGGCGCGGTCGGCCGCGCAAGCAGCCGCCAGCTGACGCGGCAGGCATGACGTCGGGTGCGGCGACAACGGCGCCGGTGCCGCGGAAGCGGGGCCGACCGCCCAAGGCCAAGCCGGCCTCAGCCGGGGCGGGTGCGGCGGCTGCAGTTACACCGGCAACCGAGAAGCGGAAGCGCGGCCGGCCACGCAAGCAGTCGCTGCCGGAGGCGTCGGAATCCGGGGAGTCGGAGGAGGAGGGTGATGGTGCGGAGCAGGAAGATGGGGAGAAGGGAAGCGAGGAGGGGAGCAGAGGGCATGAGGGGGAGGAGGAGGGGGAGGAGGAGGACGAGGGGGAGGAGGAGGAGGACGTCGAGGAGGAGGGGCAGGAGGAGGAGGAGGAGAAGGACGAGGAGGAGGAGGAGGAGGACGACGACGACGATTGGGAGCAGGAGGAGGAAGAGAATGATGAGGGCGAGGAGGAGGAGGAGGAATTGGAGGAGGACGAGGGAGAGGAGGAGGTCGGTGAGGGAAAGGACGAGGAGGTGCAGAAGCAGGAGGAAATCCACGCGGAGAAAGAGGAGCAGGAAGACGGCAACGATACCGACGACGACGGCGACGACGCACGAGGAGATGACTCGCCGCCAGCACCCAAGCGTGGTTCTGGTCGGACACCTGAGCCGAAGCCCGCCAACCCGCCGGCAAAGAGGCCACGAGGCCGGCCACCAAAGGCCAGCAAGCAGGGCGCGACGGCGGTCGGTGGCGCGGCATCACCGCCGGCACGCAAGCGTGGTCGGCCGCGGAAGAATCCGGAAGCCGGACCCAGCGACGCCGGCCACTTGGCGGCCGCGACTGCCGCTTCAACGCGAGCCGGATCGGCCGATGTCGCACCGCGCCCGGTGTCCAGGCGGAAGGCCAGGTCACCGAAGCAGGCCCGGCTCTAGTGACAGGGAGGAGGGGACACCAGGCATCTCTGGCGGCCTCTAAGGGTTGCGGCAGGCGCGGATGCGATCGCGGCGGTCAACACAACGGGCGGCGCCACAGCGCGGACAGGCAACCCCGCCGCCGGCAAGCAGCGCGGGAGTGTCGCGGGTTGCGAAGGGGCCGGCAGACAGTTACCGCTGATGTGCGAAAGAAACGCAAGAAACGGAAGAAACTATGTGCACGCGCGGCTTTCAGAGCTTGAGAGACCTGCCGGGAAGGGTGTGGGTTGCGGGAAGTCCAACACCGAACCTCTCTGATTGATTGACGGGTTCTAATACGTCATTCCCGTATGCAGTCCTGGTTTGCGGTTTGCCATTGTAGCCGCAATCGCGTTGGCGTTGCTGCAGTGCTGGCCGTCGGGGTGTGACTGGACGGACGGACGGACGGAAGGTAAGTTTTCACCCCTTTTGTGGTAGTTGGCGTGCTCTCCCGGCAGACACGCCGGTCCCCCAACGCCGGATGCATGGCGGCGGACCCAGTCCCACCGAGAGGCGGACAGCCAGAACCGGCGCAGCACGTGAGGGTGTCATACGTAGAGTGTAAGTACGGATGCGATGAAGTAATACGGTACGCACCAAGAAATAAAGAAACTTTGATGTGGGTCAAAGTTAACGGCCGCATCGCCTCCAATGCACCACACATGCACACAAGCCCCGACATCACGACCCTCTTCTGTCCGCGTCAGATGTATCACTCCATCTCCTCGACGCAGGCGATGCAGCACTGATTTGTGAACCATGTTGACAGGTTGCAAGAGCCTCAACAAGACGCCGAAGCACCACGACGCCCGGTACTAATCAGCATATGTTAGCCGGGTCCTCTCCCCTCCCCGCCATGCATGCGATTCGGCGGGTCTGGCGCGATCCCCAGGAGAGGCACTCCTGGTGCTCCTGGTGTAATCTGGTGTATTGGCCGGTATGGCTGCGTGCCGCCGTGCCCACGCCCTCCCCCCCCCCCGCCGCGGGCGCTGGATGATGGGTACGAAGTCCTTGGAAGACGTTGGTGAGATGAGGCGCCTACGAAACTATCTGGACCCGTTGCATCGCCCGGTCGCTGAGGGTCCACCTGGTAACGGTTATATTAGCAGTTGGGGGCCGCGAGGCGGGTTAGCAGGGATTAGCGCGTACACGCGGTGGGTTGGGTTGATTGTGCCTTGAATCCTTATATGGCACTACGTGCGAACCAAGGACAGAGTTGCCGCTAAAATGTTGTGTCGTATTTCCTTTTATTATAAAAGAGTACAACTGTATAGTTAATGTTTATATGCTGTTACCAAGAATATATGTGTAGTTTTCGATGAGTTTGGTGTTGCATTCGTCATTTTTGCGCTAGTTACGGAGGGTTACTGCAAAAGCCCTATTAGTAAGAAGCACCCAACCAACACATGCCGGTATTGCAGTGTATAAGGGAATGTCTATTAATTCTGTTTACCAAGAGCGTCTGGAGATTTAAATTGCAGCGTATAAATACCATGCCCTCGAACTGTCCGGAACTGTCGCAATCGTTCCTAAACGGGAAACCCTGTCCCTGACACGTTCGAATATGTTGTCCGACCAGTCCGATCCGACTATGAGTGTGCGCCAGACAGGGCCAGACCCGTCGTAGTACATGTACTCCATTCATGAGTTCGCCATTTTGTTTAGAGGGTTGCACTTCGTGCACTAGTGAAAGGATGGGCATCATTGACTCAGAGCCGTGCCTTCGCCCGGCGTTAACAAGTTGTGCCAAGCCTTCCTTGCATCACCGGATTATGCTTTAGACCTGCTTTGGAAAAACACAACGAACGATGAAGCCAGCGACGGCAAAGGATGACAGCGTCCCCTTAGGCGTGTCCAGTTGATCCATCACGTTGCCAGCGCAATGTGCAGGGCCAACAGAAGGAATCAGGCGGTTGTGGGGCTTGTACGGCCCGCCCTCAGCTAGCACCTGTACGGACAGCTGCCATGCTGACCGTACCGGCATCATCAGACCTACGGTTGGTCGTCCCCGTATGCCTGACTCCCTGTCTCTTGCTGAGATCACCGCACTGCGCTGCCACCGTGAGCTTCATTGTCGTACCGCCGCGAAGCACAATATCAAACTGATTCGGTCATTCCGTTGCATGGAGGTCCTCGAGACCTTGAAAACGGGATTCGTGCGGCACGCAGCTGCTCCGCCGCGATGTTAGTTGTGCACTTGGTTATGCGGCCTGGACGAGCCGCCGGCACCGCCCTGTTACACGGTATTAATTTATCTTCAGGTCTACACACGAGGCCTGCCTGCGACGGCAGCGGCGTGCACGCTGCCAGACGGCGGTTGCATGATACCCCATGATACCCCGCCGCCACGTGCCTGCCGGCGTTCAAGAGTTCAAGACTACGGTACGCGCTAAGGAGGGACAACAGCATCGCCCGGACGGCCTCCGGGATATCAACTGAATGCACGAACAGATAGATGAGCAGTGTTTTGCTTCACACGCACATACACAAAAGGCGACCCGTCCAGCACTTTTCCAACGTTGTTTAGGTAGCCTGCCTGCCTGGACAGCGGGCGAACCAAGACGCAACCCCGGGGGTGCGAACGAAGCCACCTGACGTTGCCGACCACCAACCCAGACATGATGATCATACGTTCAAACACAAATGCGTTGCGCTACGCATCAAACCGCGCACGGAAAAAAGTCCTACGGTGACCACGCCAGCAAGCAGCGCGGCTCTCTACGTCTCCTGGTTTGGCTTTCTTCCCTGCAACCAACCAACCCATCCAGCACACAGGTGCACGCCGTGCGCCAATAACTGTTTCCGGCAGCACATCCGCAGCAACACAACCGAACCAAAAACCACGGGCGGAAACACTCTTGTGTCGTCTTCCTGCGTCTTCCGTGGTGGCGGGAACATCAGCAGAAGGATCAGAAACCTCTTCTTCAGGGAGGGGAACCGCCGAACAATGTCGCCGACTCAGTCGGGTGGCGACACAGAGCTTTCGGCACAACACCCGGCAAAGGCCCCCACCGTCCCAAACAAACTCACAGAACCCAAACACGCCACAGTGGTTGCCAACCAACTCTTTTGCCCCCCTCTCCCGTTGGCTGGGCGCGGCCAGGATCAAGGTAACAGTCAAGCCGAGCAGCTGTCAGCCGGGCGAGACCTACCTCGCCGAAGCTTTAGTCCAACCCTTGAAAGCGCATCCATTGCACGTGGATCAACAGACTTAACCAACCAACCAGGACGTTCGCCTTCGTTGAAATTGACACGCGAGTTTGCTATGGGGCCCAAGGCACCAGCCCAAGGTTGCGATCGCCGCCATTATCATCGCCCCTTGGGAGCCACAAGAGCGGCCCTAAAGTCTCCCGGCCCGCGTCACCGCCGGCCGGGGCGCGCCTGACTGCCGTACCGCACGTCATCTTGGTTTCACTTCTGCTTGATAATTTCTGCACACCACATACACACGCACACACATGCCAGCGTGCACGCGTGGTGCATATGTTCAAGCCAAAACCATTACTCGTGGTGGATAGGGTCCAACTGGTGTTGATCAGCATCCGGGCCCGCGTTCCTCGAGTGTGCGCGAGTGCAATGCTCACAGGGCAGAGGCGCACCCTGTCTCACCACATAGCCGATTCCTCGCATAGCACTCAACCTCCAAGCCGGATTCGTTCTCTCGGCGGCCGGTGGTTGGCCAACGGCGCTCCAACCACCAACGAGTTTCCCCCTGCCACTTAATTGTGCATGCGAACACACACACACACACACACACACACATCACACACACGCCTACTTTTCGATAGCAAACACCTGGCGCTAAACACACACACACACACGTGCACACACACCTTGAGTTGACATGGCATTGGGATACTGCGTGGTAACTCATTCTATGGCGGCAGAACGTCGACATGAAATACAAATCCGTGCCAGCTGTATGTGAGACCGGATGGCTGATTGTGCGGTGGTGGCTGGGCCGAAAGGCGCGACGCGTCGCTCCCCGACGGATCCAACCCAAACCCATCCCAACCCGACACGAAATGCAAGCCAGGGCGCACACCTGTACGGTGCCATACCCGTCATAATTCGTACGACGACGCGCGACCGAAGCCAAACCGTGATCCCGCCCGGCAACTGTGATTTGCCAAATAAAATATCGGGCGGGCCTGCCATCAGGCGGTGTGGCTTTTCCCCCCGCGTCCTGTACGACCGTCCAAGGTGCTCTTGACGCACCCGCCTGTACTATGTACACACCGCCCCCCAACCGTCAGACGACCATGTCCCTGTCCCCGTCGTGCAATCGGGCAAGGGCTGCACTGAATCACCGAATCATCCCCGCCCGCACAGTCCTCGTAATGCCTACCGGGCACGGTACGGTTCAGTACGGTCCCTTGAAAATCGAATCAGTACCCGCAACAACACTGCACCACCTGACAGTTGCTTGCCGCATATGCCCGAGGTTGCGGCCGCCAACCAGGGTCTCAGCCTCCTGCCCGGGACCGCTGCACAGCGCAGCTTACTAAGGCGACCGGCGGCGACAGAACCCCCCTTGAGGCAATTGCAAGCTCGCACGCGCCCACGCCCCTCTCACCTCACCGCGCTCCAGCCACTCCAGCTCTGCCCTCCAAACTTTGATCCTCGGTGTCGGCAAACCGCCCGGGGGACCGCCCTTTCTTGGCATCACCAGCCATCATTGTTGAACCCCGCGCGCCAAAACAGGCTTACCGCGTCGCTCTCGCCACCGTGGCACCATTCGGTCCAACCAGTCAACACCTATGGGAAGCGCCTGCAAAAGCCTTGCATTTCAATCCTACTCCTAACCCCCTCCCATGAAGATCAACGGAACCAACAAGCCACAAAAGTCGGGCTGTTGTGGTTGTTCTTTCCACGATTCCCTAACTGCTACAGGGCGCAGGGGCGGCTGAGCGGCCCACGGGCATCCTGGGCTGTCTCCGATCTCCCGGGTCGTGCCTTCCACACACACAAGCCGCGACTCCAGACACGACGGCGCCGCGCTCTCGCTCTCTCTCAGCGCTCGACTCCTTGCGCCGGGGGGTGCTACACACGTAAGTCCCGCAACCCTTGGGCGTGGGGGCACCAAACGGAAGTCACGGGCAGATCGCACGGCCGGGAAAAATCCCTGAGCCTCGAGATGGACTGCAGACTGCCTCGGTGTTGCCGCCGGTGGCTTTCCTTCCCCTTCACGTGCCACACGCAAACGCATCAACCGATCCCTCCACATTGCGAACCCTGGTTTTCCCAATGCGCTATCAAGGAACCCAGAGAGGCAAAGCATTTTAGCGGTTCACTTCAATCGTCCCGGATCTGGATCCAGCCAGTACGGTACAAGTGGCACCTTCAGGATCCGACGGCCGAGCACTTCGACCCGCCAACGTTTCGACCCGGCAGCAACCGCCCCCGCCCCACTCCTTAGTCGAACACCCCATCGATCAGGACACGCCACGCCACAGATCACGAGAATGATGTACGGCGCGTGGAAGTACGGCATACGCTGTGCTGCACGGCAGGCATGGTCGATGCATGGAATCGCCGTCACGGGATCTTCACCGGGGGATGCAAACAGCACGCGACCGCCGTAGCGCCAAGTCCACCCACCCAACACGACCGGGGAGCGAGCACCGAGGTATGCCGTCCGGGGGGAACTCCAGTCCAGGGGAGGGCCGCAGGGCCCCTCAGTGAGGGCAGTCCTCTGGGCTGTGCTGCGACCCACCCAGCAACCGTCACGCACCCCTGAGACGACTCAGTAAAGACCTCGCTCCCAGTCCCAACCGCAACGCACACTAGGCAGTGACTCTCACACATACATATATGGTGTATATATGGTGGGTCTTATGACGAAAAGCACAATAATGGATTCCATACTAGCACAAGCACACGCAGCCGCACACGGTGTGCTTGTCCAACGCATCTACCGTCGTCATCACCACCACCACCAGCGCCGCAGCCGCTGGCAGGCAATGCCTTTCCCCGCATCATCCTTCCCTTCATCCGTCCCTCCCTCCTCATCAGCCCTGTTCCCGTTCCCCACGCCGGACCCAAATCGGTTGTAAGAACGATTTCCCAGCACCCTGCTGCTGCGGCGGAGAACGAAATGCGCTCCGATGTCTATCTGTGTACCCCCAAGCCCTCTAGGGACGACTGCAAAACAACAAAGAACCCTAGGACAGTTGACATGGACCGGTGCAGACGACAGACGCAGACGAAGGAAGATAGCATGTCCCCGCTCTTGCGCCAGTCTAACAGCTGCGGCTTCCGTACCACCTCCGTACCTCCACGGCGCCCGGATAGGGCGCACCAGAAGCGTCCACAGTGCACAGTCGGTATCTAGTGCTACAGCCTCTAGTGCTACAGCCACCTCTGCAGCCACCAGTGACAGGCGACCGCATGCCAACGGCAAAGGTCGATCTCCAACCCCTCATGACCTCCTTCTGCTTGCATACCTTGCACGACCGTAACTCACCACACAGGATCGTAGTTAACATTATTTCCCGCCGCCCAGCAGCTCTTCACCCTTACTCTCACCTCGTGCTCGCCAGCATCAGATGCCGTACATCCGCCCAGCGTCCGGAAACAAAAGAGAGATGGGGCCAGGGCTGGAGAGAGAGGGGGGCCCCTTGAGAACCAGAAGCCGCACTCAAGCCGGCCCATTCCCACGTTCTCCCCTCAAGCAATGGCACCGCCGTCAGCCCCGTCTTGCCGTTTCCCCAACACGATGCCCCCAATCCTGAAAACCCAGTTGCTGGAAACCCAGTGGGTCCTTGGGTCCTGCAGCACCACCGACGGAGACGAGCTCACCAAGCCAAACGCCCCGCCACCACCGCTCCTCCTCCCTAGGACTCTTATGCAGGTGCTCGCAGCCCCCTTGTAGGGCTGCCGGATACACGCAGGCCTTGAGATCCGCGCCGCATCCGCCTTTCCCCCTTTTTATCGTACAAGGCGGTCGGCCACGCACGGGTCGCCGTACGTCACGACTTTGCCGTCAGCTCGCTAGGCGCTATACCTGCGGCTGCTGCTGCTGGACGATTGCGCGTAAAATATAAACAAATAATGTTGTTGCCTCTGTCTGCCGATAGGACAGATTGGAACGCCGGCCCGGCATGCGCCGCGGCGGCGTCTGCCTCAGGACTAACTGCGACTGTGCCGCAAATTGGACGCCGACTCCGATTCCTGTACCATTCCAACCTCCTAACCAAACGCCAAAAAACCCTCCAACGATCCCCTCCGTCCGCATGAGCGGCTCAGCCGTATTCCTGAAGTTTGGTGCCAATGGGGTGTGCTATGGGTCTGACAGCCCCGTGGGTCAGTGATCAGCCGGCACACGCCTGTGACCCATGGGACGGAGAGGACCCCGCGCTGGCACCGGTACTGCCGATCTGCTGCCCGCAGTTTGGCGCCATTGGGGCGCCAATGGGGCCCGCTGCTCCGGCGGCGGCGGCGGCGCCACCGCCGGCAGCGGCAGGCGCAGGCTTCGGCGCCGCCGCCTGCACTTGAGCTGCCACCTCGAGGAGGCCAGACCCTTGGCACCGCAGCTGCTGCGGGGGACTGCCCTCCGGAGACCCCAATGCCGTTGGCGAGTGCTGTCCCCAGCCCCGCGTTACATAGCATGACGACGGCGAAGAGCACGATGAAGACGAGCACGAGCACATGGATGGGGGCTGCTGCGCCTGCTGCTGCTGGTGGTGCGCTGCCCCGCTGTACAGGCGCTGACGCGCCTGCTGCTGCACTTGCGCTTGCGCCTGCTGCGGCTGGTGCTGCTGCTGGAGCGCCCCCGCCTTATCAGCAGCCCTCGACAGTATCTCCGCTGCCGCGGCATCCCGCTGGACATCAGAGCCGGCGGGTCCCGAGGAGCCGGGCGCTAGGTCCACCACCACCACCGTGATGTCATCTTTAGAGTTGCGATCCCGACTGAAGCGCCCGATGGCGGAGGCGGCCAGTCGAATGGCGGCGGCGCGCGGTGAGCCGCGCTCCAGTGCTCGCCGTACAACACGGCGGGCCACGTCGGCAGCCTCGTCGTTCGTGAGGACATTGAAGACGCCATCGGTGGCGAGAATGAGGAATTCGTCGTCGGGGCTGCGGGATACGATGGTGACCTGGGGTCGTTGGGTAGTTGGGGCGGAGTTAGGGGCGGGTAAGGTACGGTCGGGTAGTTAGGGTTAGTTAAGGCCAGCGTGCGCATCTGCTCAAAGAGGTCATACACATAGGCATGCGAATTGGGTGTTGGGTCGTCGTGCGCGCGTGCGCGGCGAATCGGGTATTGCGCCGGTCGTGCCGCGTACTTGTACGATCACGTGTCGGTTGGTTTGACCGTGACTGCTGAGAGCACCGCGGGCTGCAATCCTTGTCACGGTTACATTACTAATCCTAAGCGCGCACCCGCCCCCGAGATGGTTTGTCGACGTTTAAATGCAAAGAAAGGGTCTCTGCAAGGAAGAACGTCTGCGCCAACCAAGGCGCGAGGCGCGGCTGCGGCGCAGGGTAGCGTTGGGCAAAGGGGTTTTCTGGTCTTTTTCATCGGTCTCGCTGCGCCACACATCGGTTGGCGATGAGTCACGGCAAAGCAGGTGCTACTCCACAAGACGGAGCAGAGCGACGCACCTCAGGTTCCGCAGTCACGCCGAACTGCTTAAGGTCGCGGTCGCCGAAGGCGCGGGTGGTCGCGAGCACACCCATCACGCGTTCGCCTTCGTTCCACAGGATTTGGCCCCCCGAGCCGAGGACGCGCGCCTGTGTTGGTCAAAACAAGCGCTATATAAATTATCGCGGTAAGCTAACATGGTGATTCGGTTTGAGTAAGCGACCCAACTTCCGTCTAACAGTCAGTCCACGGAGGCCCATTCAATTTGAGGCGCAGCAACTAGAACTGCAAAACAAAAATATTTATCTATACCCTGCGTCCTGAGGCCCAAGCGCAGGCTGAAATGTGTCACCCGCCTGCCAAGAAAAATTCGCGCCCAACCACCAGTCGCGCACCCGCTCGTCAAGACGTGCCGGTCGGTGGTCTTCCGTAAGCGCTATGACATGGTCACCACGGCAAAGCAGTGCCCTGGAGTCGCCTGGAAAACCAAAGGCCGTGACAGTGGTAGCAGGGCGACGGCAAGAGAGAAACCTGGTGACGCTCCGATCATAATTTTTTATTTCAAATATTATGGGCGCGACAACTTGCTAATTGGAGGCTGGAAGAGTTGTCAGCTTCTGACATCGAGCGGTTGGTCAGTGAACGGACACTATCAACTCTCTGAAGGGCATCAGGAAATACAGTTACCCACCGCAATGTGCAACAATTATATTTGCGCCGCTCAGCAGCGCGACAGTGGCAGTTGACCCAGCGTCCGGGCAGTTGAGCGTCGCCTCCTCCAGGGCGGCGTCTGCGGACTGAAAAGCCCGGCAAAGCGCCGTCGCAGCATCTGGTGCGACCATCCCGCACGCCTCCACATAATGGTGCAACGAGGATGCAAGAAATCGGCTGACTTCAGAACCGCTATGTCCGTCATAGACGCCGAAGAAAGATACCAGGCCAAGACCGCCAAACCACAGGGGACAAATGCAAAAAGTATCCTCGTTCGGTCTTGTTGGATGGGGTACAACGTAGGCGCTTGTCAGCGGCTGTTCTGGCATGGCGCAGAACTGCAGCGCGTCGCCAAACAGCTGCTGGCTCATATTTTTAACCTGGCACAAAACTATGTTAGGAGAGAACAAGATAGGTTTATGCTGTAGTCCAAGGCCGGTCAAGAATGCTCTGTAAGACTACAATATGCGATAGGTGCGGGCATTGCTCAAGTGTATTCTTGTGCTGAACGGGATCAATTAACACACAAGACGTGACGCCAGTGGTCTTACTTCTTGACAAACGATAACATGACCGTACTTGGGTTCGTCCATGTACCGCCAACAGCCTCCCAGACCAATGCAGCTACTCCAGTTGTGTACTTATAGGTGCCTGGTTGCAATAACAAAGCGGCATTGGTAAGATTTATCAGCGGACAGTGGTTAAGACGATTACCCTCGGCCATCGGCCCTGCAGAAATTGAGACAAAACAAAAATTAAAAAATAATATATTTCTTTGGGAAATGTTCACGGCAGGCCCATTGTGGAGAACTTGCCGTCCATCTTTCGCATTTCTGTCCCGCAGTGCGGGCTAACACGTCGAGCGAACGTCTGCACTTCCCGCTGTGATAGACTTTGGGGGTTACGTGACCATAAAGGAGCTTAGGGGCTTCTTGGTTACTGGGTGCCAAGCCAGACACCACGTTCATGGCACAATCGGGCAGCGGTTGAATGCGACGTGCCATGCCACGATGTTCTGGGCTTTGCTGGGTCTGACCTGACCGGGTCAGTCGGGAAGTCAAGGGCCGCCTTGGGGCATTCAGGGGGTGGTGCGGGACTGTTGGGGGGAGAGGGCGGAACAGCCGCTGCAATGAAGGCACCTTTCAAGGTGGCGAACAGCGATTGACCACACGCCTGTCATGCGTGAATTACGGAAGCACTACTTGCACAGAGCCCGCTGGCTTACTGGGTCGCAAGCAAATCGGTTGTGTCCACGATGGTGCGTGTAGGGTCCGACCCCAAAGAGCCCCCGGGGCTGAAGCCTGCACCAGTATATTCGACACGGCACCAGGATCCTCGACCTTGGATGCCCTTCTGTGAGCTGAACTCGCTTCGGGCTGGCACAGGGCGGAGATGCACTGAGGAGTCGCATGCGTGTGAAGGAAAGGCAAGGAGTCACACGTGGACCCACTGGAACAAAACGGAGGAAGCAACAGAATCCGCTCGACGCCAAGGTTGCTATCATGCGATTATCGTGTACGAACTCGGGATGGGCAGGTCTGGAGTGTTTGATGCCCTGGGTCGAGGAACATGCGCCTACGCGAGTTGCGACGGGGCCTCGTCAACCGCCACCATCGCCACGCAAGACGCATGCCGGGCGCATGGCGAGATGGAAGGAAGTCACGTGACTCTAATTCAGAGAGGCTTTTTATCTGCAGCATGCACACTGATTGCTCTTATCTTGGAACATCTAGCTTACTTGTTCCGCCTGCTGGACCGGTACGTCGTGACCCACGTTTACTGCGGGCTTACGTTTTGAGTAAGCCGGGTTAGTTAGGCGTAAGGCCTTCGGGGCCGGCAGTTGGACAGATGCTCGGCCCGCGGTCCGTGTTCTCAGGACCGCATTAATTAGCGCGTGACAAGTCTTTTTCTTATCTTGTTTTTGTTGTTCAGCACGCGCTGAACAACAGGGCAGGTCCCGCGCCAATCGGCGCGCTTCTGTTTTATACCTCCGCTGTGCTTACGGCTATTCAGCAAGACCCAACGGGTAGAGTGCTAAAATTAGAGCACCTAATTATCACCGACGTCATGGACGTTCTTCGTCTGTTACTGGTCGGTTTTGCCGCCATGAGCGGCGTTTTAGCCATGGATCCGTCCTTGGGCGGTGTCCCGGGTGCGGTAGTTTATACCAACCCGATGGCTTTCTCTCGTCCCGGCACTCCGGGCGGGCTTGGTGGCCTTCACCTCACTGGCGCTAGTGGTTTTGCGGGAGCGGGTGGCGTGGCGGGCAACCTTGCATCGGCTGCTCAACAAGTAACTGGTGCTGGTGTGCAAGTCCCTCACCCTCCGTCCAACCCGCTGGCCGCCCAGATGGAGCATCAGACCAACATCATTCTTCAACTGCAACAGCAGATGATGGCTCTGACCAACCATGTTAACAACGTGCAAAGTCAAGGTGGGCACCCCGGTGTAGAGGATTATAACTTCTTGGCGCGGCAGTTTCAGGATCCGCGCGCGCAGCAATCGCCGGAGACCTCACGTTTTCCGTTCTCGCGGCGTGTGTTGTCAGGGTTGCCGGCGGGCGAGATCGGGGTCCAGAATATGGTTTTGTTAAATTTTAAGGCGTTTCCGGAGTGGCGTGACTTAGAGTATTCGCAGCGTAATCACCCGGATCGCGCCGGATCCCTGCTTTATGAGCTTGGTATCTTGATGACTATTCTGTCCATATCGGAGTTGCTTGCCAGTGGTTTGGATGCGTTGATTAGGAGCGCGGTGTCCATGGGCATGCAGCAAAATTGGGCAGGGGTGGCTCTGAACACCTTCCGTACGCTGCGTTACAATGTGTCGTGGATGCAAGCTTTAGCATCCTCCCGCATCAATTGTCTCGTCGAGTTTTCCGCGCGCGGACGGGACGGTCTAGTCGTGCTGCACCAGCGCTATTTCGCTACAGCAGAGCGTTCGGATCAGGATGAGGTTTTGCGTGAATTTGATGATGATCTTTCCCGTGCTCATCAGAAGTCTTCGGCAAAGCACCTCGCAGAGAAGCAGTACAAGAATCGCGGCCACGGTGGTCAATTCGGTCATTTTCAGCAGGGACGTGGTCGTCGTGGTCGCGGTGGTGGCAACGGCGGTCGCGGTTTCCAGCCCAATAGGGCCGCGGCCGCTGCGGCGGGCGGTGCAGCTCCGGGCGCGGGGGCCCCGGGGCAGGGCTGAGTAGCACATGGGCTCCCCTTTGCATGAGCGGGTATCTGCGCGGGTTGCGGCCTGGAAGGCTATAGGCGCGGACGCACGCACGTTGCACGTCTTGAAGCATGGCGTGCCGGTCGAGTTTCGGGGTGGTGGTCCGCCTCCTGCGTTTGAGCTCCCTTCCTTCCCTGTCACTGAAGCGCAGCGTCGTTGGTGGTTGGAGACGGAGGAGCCGCGTTTGGTGGCTCTGGGCGCCATCTCTAGGGTGGACCCCTCTCGCTCGGTAGATCACGTGGTCAATGCGTTCTGTGTGCCTAAAGGCAGCGGGTCATGGCGTCTGGTCGTGAACCTCAAGCGCATGAACGTCGCTCAGAAGGCGTATAAGTGCCGTTACGAGTCTCTCCGTACCTTGCGGCGTATGGGGATCGAGGACTCGTGGATGGTCAAGGTCGATCTGGCCGACGCCTTCTACCATATTCCCATTCGTCAGTCCGATCGGCGTTATTTCGTGTTTCGTTTCTGTGGCGTCCTGTATGAGATGAATGCGCTCCCGATGGGGTGGCTCAACAGCCCGTATTGGTTTACCAAGATCATGCGGAACGTTGTGCGCTTCTGGCGGGACCCCTTGGCGGCGGCGGGCAGCGGGCGGCGGCGGCTCGCGCCCCCCATGCCGCCCCACGAGTTTTTCCCGAAGGGGCGAGGTGGGCGGCCAGCCCGTCTCGGCGCTCGCGTCCTTCCGTACCTGGACGATTTTTTGTTCGTGTTCGCGTCTAAGAGGCAGGCAGAGTTGGGCGCCCGCTGGGTGCGAGAGAGCATTGAGTTTCTGGGGCTTTCCTGTCACCCCACGAAGTGTGAGTGGGAGCCGTCGCAGTCTGTCTATCACTTGGGCATCACGGTCAATACGGCGACCGGCTTGTTTGAGGTCCCTGCTGAGAAGCTTGCTAAGCTGCGACGTCTGGCTGTCGGGTTGCGGGTCACGGCTAAGAAGAATCGCCGCTTAGTGCAGAAGCGTGAGCTGGCCAAGCTGTGTGGTTTCGCGCAGAGTGTCAAGCTGGCCCTCACCCCCGCCCCTCTTTTCCTCCGCAATTTCTATGATGATATGAAGCAGCCTGTGGGCTGGTCGGGGCGTGTGCGGCTCTCGCGAGGCTCGTTACGGGACCTCGACTGGTGGGCGGACATCCCCGCCCGCCATTGCTCGGCCGCTATCCATATCGGCCCGGCTGCTGTGGAGTTGTCTGTTGATGCGTCCCGTCACTCCTGGGGGGCCGTACTGCATGGTCGCGTCGCGCGGGGTTATTGGTCTTCGGAGGAGTTCCCCGCGCATATCAATTGGAAGGAGCTCCGCGCAGTCCGGCACGCGTTAGAATCGTTCCTCCCGTACGTACGGCAGCGGGTGGTTCTCATCAAGGAGGATAACACGTGCACTCAGGCGGTTTTGGGGCGCCTCTCATCGCGGTCCCCCGCCATGCACGCTGAGATGAAGTTGTTGTGGGCGTTCCTTCAGGAGCACAGCATTGTTTTGCAAGTGGAGCGTGTCGCTAGTGCTGATAACGAGGCCGACGCGGCCTCCCGCTGGGTGGATCGGGACGATTACCGGTTGCATCCGCGGTTCTTCCGTCTTTTAGATCAGCGTTTTGGGGCGCATGACGTGGACTTGTTCGCCACTCACGTCAACACGCAGTTGCCGCGCTTCTTCTCGCGCCATCATTGCCCGGGGTCTTCCGGTGTCAACGCCTTGTTGCAGTCCTGGGTCGGGCTCAACGCTTACGGCTGCCCGCCCCTGGATCCCGATTTCATGATGGCCCTGGTGCAGAAGGTGCGGGAGGAGAGAGCGTGCGTTACGCTGGTGGTGCCGTACTGGACGGCGCAGGCGTGGTGGCAGCAGTTGATGGAGTTGGCCACGGATTTGGTGTTCCTGCCGTCGAACACAGCGCTGTTCGCACCGGGCGAAGGGGGCTCGAGCTCCTTCCTTCCGCCCCCGCAGTGGCAGGTCGTGGCGGTCCGAGTGCAGTGGTAGACTGGGCACTCGCACGTGGCACCCGCGCGGACGGGGGCGCGGCCCCTCGCTATGCACTCGACCTTCGAGGTGTGGGTGCGCCCCCTGTCGTAACTGACTTGGTTGTCTCGCATCTGCAATCGTTCGCCCCCGGAGCAGATCACGAAGGGCGCCTCAGGTCCATCGCCCAGGTTGTGATGGCCCGTGTAGGGGCGTCTTCTTGGAAGTCGTATGGTTCGCACTTTGCGGCCTTTGTGCGTTTTTGTGTGGCGGAGGGCTTGGAGTTCCTGCCTGCCACGCAGTATACGGGGTTGCTCTGGGCTCAGTTCCTGGCGTCTAAGGGCACGGTTCAGGCGCGCACGGCGCAGCCTTATTTCAGCGCAATTAACTCGGTGCACGATTTACTAGGTTTCGCGAAGCCTTGTGACGGAGACAATGTCTTGTTGGCGGCTTTTCGCAAGGGCTGGGCGCGCCTGCAGGTTTCCCTCTCCGCACCGTCGTCGTTAGTGTTGGCTTTTAGCGCTGCAGACGCTTGGCGCCTGTACGAATGTCTCCCGTCCGTGTCCGTTCAGTCGGATCTCTTCATGCCTCTGCTGTTCGTGGTTCTAGATTTCTGTCTCTTTTTGCGGCCGGATTCGTTGCTGTCAGTGGTGTGGGCCCGCGTCTCCTTGGTCGATGGCGAGGCGGTTTTTCAGTATAAGCCCCTTAGCTGGATGGGTCGCATTGTGTCCCCCGAGCATGCACCGGTTTTGCAGTTTCCCCTGTGCGGCCTCCCGTGGTTGCGTTTGGCTTTGGAGCAGCAGCTGGCTCGGTCCCCGGCGGGGCTCTGGTCGGCGCGTCGGTCGACGGCGGTCGCCGAGCGTTGGTTTGATTTGGTTCTCGCACGATGCGGGTTGGTGCACTTGCGCGGCGTGCACACGTTGTATAGTCTGCGTCGCGGTGGCGCGTCGGCAGCGCGCGCGGCTGGTGTTCCGCTCGAAGTCGTGGAGGCGTTCGGCGGTTGGGCGGCTAACTCTTCGGCGTTACGGGAGCACTACCTGGATATGGGGGTGCGCTCCTGCCCGAAGGCCGTCGCGTTTTTTGGCCCTCTAGCGGCGCGGCGCGTGGCGCCGTTCGGTGTGCAATACTTCAACCGCTAGATGGTGGTTTCTCTTCTTTTGGCAATGAGTCGGAGCAAGAACTAATGCGGGCTTACGTTTTGAGTAAGCCGGGTTAGTTAGGCGTAAGGCCTTCGGGGCCGGCAGTTGGACAGATGCTCGGCCCGCGGTCCGTGTTCTCAGGACCGCATTAATTAGCGCGTGACAAGTCTTTTTCTTATCTTGTTTTTGTTGTTCAGCACGCGCTCCCGCCCGCCCTCCCTGGGCGTCGCCCGCGTTTCGTTCTTTGCTCGTGGTTTCTCTTTTTCGGTTCCTGAGGCCTGCTACTGCGAAGCAGAGCCTTTCTAGCACAGCATTCCTGTAACAGAAATGGCAATGGCAATGAGTCGGAGCAAGAACTAATGCGCGCATCGTAGTGCAGATGGATTCGTGGTCCTAAATGTGATTACTGCACACGTACCGGAATGACGACAATTCCTACAATGCCCCACATAAGGGCTGCGATCGGTATTATAAAATTGTAATACATGGTTACGTGTACGTGAGCATTTTACAGCACACTGAGAACTTTCACCATTTCGGTTAGGTATCTTGCAAAACTGCAGAAGATGGAAGCATTTCTGCTAACTGTATGTTTCAATAGAGACTGGCTGCGCACGACTGCACAAGGCTTCGCTGCTGGAGTTCAACTGTTCTCGCCGTACTTGGGCTAAAGTGAGTTTGGCTAGGCGCCCGTTGGCGCCAGGTACACCCGTACCCATGCTCTATCGAACGCAGTCCGTAACGGGTGGGGTGGGTGGGCCTGGCTCCAGTGGGAATGTGAGCCTCTTATACGGCGGGTTAAGTAATTCGTTGGGTAACCGCTCAAACGATTTCCTGTTGCCGCCTGCTCGCGCTGCTCCGGTAAGGGAGAAATGTAACACAACGGTTGATGGCGTTCATTGCTAGTAATTGTCCTGATTCATTAAGCAGGAAGAAATCAACTACATTGAGCGCGAGGCAGCAGCGACTGCATGGGCAGGAGTCGATCTGTCCGATATGCCTGCGCCATTCGTGTTGGATCTTTCCACCCCTGGCGTCGGCTTGCGGCTGCAAGTGCGTCCAACAAGCATTGAGGGCGAATCTCGCCCGTCTCTGGTCATGCGGGTAGGTTAGCCTCGCAGGGAGCTGCCAGCCTTTCGCCGTACTGAACCCTTGCCATTGGCGCAGGCCCTTTCGTCAGCCCCTAATCCCCTCGGGGTGCTTTGCTCTGCGGCGGGGGCCGCGGGCCTGCCGAGTGTCGATGCCGTTCTTGGTGACGCGTCTGTCGGGCGGGCCCTCACCTGGCCAAGCTTGGTAAGTTGACGTACATCGTGTCAGTCGATATCTCTCGTTGGTGTGCTGATGCTGAAGCCTCGCGGTTCTTGCAGGCGCGACCAACGGACTCGATGGGAGGGCTTCCGTTCGGGTCCGGCATTGAGGGGCTGCTGCCGGGGGCCCAAGCCCCTCGGCCGGAGGGGCCTGCCCTGGCCTCCGACCGTTCGCTCTCGGTGGGTGCCTATTCGCCGACGTGAACGTTGGCCGAGCCGTCCTAATACTCATAAATCGCCGGTGTTCGTGCAGGCGCGACCACCGAACGTTCCCGGTGTGCTGCAACTCGGGGCCGAGAACACGGCTTCGTCTGGAATCCGCCCCCTTCTTTCGGGTGGGCCATCCCCGTTGGTTCCGCCACCGAGCTTGGTGAGTGGCCGTTACCTCGACTCGATTGCTACCTCGACATGCTGACGATCACCTTGTCCCGTAGGCTCGCCCGGGGTTCGCAGCGCTACGGGCTGCTCGTGTGGCCCAGATACCCCGCTATCAGCCCCCGCCACCTAAAGCGGGCTTCTACCAGCGTGGCCTCTTGAAGGCCCAGGCCGTCATGGATCAGGCCCTGGCCAACGCCACTCGCGAGCGCCAGGATTCGGCGGCGAAGGAGTTCGCGGCTTGGCTCAGCAGCACGGGGGAGGACATCGGGTTGGCCACTGTGGGCCCCGAGTCCCTTCTTGTCTACACGGAAGAATGGTGGCTACCGAACCATCCCGGGCGGAAGCAGGAGGACGCCGGGCCCCAGGCCGTGAAAGGGATGTTGTCCGCCCTCAGCGGCTACTTTACCCGTACCGGGAGGGTAGGACCCTACGATCCAGCCACCGGTCGGGGCAACCCGTGTGAGTCTCCGTGGGTCACCGATTATCGCGCGGGTTACACCCGGCTGCGCATGCTGGGTGGCTACGACGAACTGTCTGCGGTGCCGCTGTCTGAGGAGAAGTACGAGCGCCTGTGCGAGTACCTGATGGGCCAGCTGCTGGCTGCGCAGAAGGCGGTGGATGCACTGCTCTTCTCCCGCGACCTGCTCTGCGCGCAGTTCATGTGGCAAAGCACGTACCGGGGCTTCGACACGGGCAAGCTGGCGTGGGCTGACTTCTGCAACCCCGAAAAGCCGGACGAGGCTGATCCGCGGCTCCCACTGCCACCACCGTGGGAGTGGGCTCCTGGTGACTCGTACCGGATGTGCGTTCGAGAGCGCGGCACCAAGACCTACCGGGCGCAACGGGCACCCGCTGTATTCTTGGAGCCAAACCTGGCACGCCCGGCGGTATGCTTCCCGCAGACCTTCGCCTACTACGTCTGGCGGGCTAGTCAGCCGGATGCGGAAGGTTGTGCCATCAGCTGCTACCTCTTCCGGCCTCTCCGCAGCGACCGCCGGTCCTTTAAGGAGGAGCCACTGAGCAGCTCTGCGCTGGGGGCGCGCATCCGGCGCCACCTTCGCGATGCCGAGCTCTACGAGGGCGAAACTAACCACAGCTTCCGCCGCGGGGCGCTCCAGGCGGCGGCTAAGCGGGGTCTAGAGCAGTCAGAGTTGAAGTCGCTGGGGCAGATCAAGAGCACGGCCGTGTTAGGGCGATACACAGATGAGCACAGGCACTTGGGGGCCCAGCAGCCATTGCAGCGGCGGCGCGTGGCGTGACAGCGGGTGGGATGTTCGCGGCTTGTGTCTGGGACACGGATGCGGTGGCGCGGGGTATACTCCACAGAGCATCTCCTGTGAACGGGTGTCTGTCAGTCTGGCGTAGCGATGCAGGCGTCCGCTGCTCGCTAGGTGTCAAGGGCCCCACGCCCAATCACACGGCTGTCTTGCCGCGAAACAGGGAGGGCGGGTGGGGGTTTTTGCGGAAGTAGCGTGCCACTGTGAGGCGCTTACTCTAATGCGCTTTAGAGAGAACGTGTAAAGTAATTTCGAGGGTTGCACCTGGGCTCGCCCTGAGTTATGCGATTTGCTCACACCGTACAGTGTCGTACCCCAAGGCCGAGCATTTCAGTCTCATTCACTGCTGGAGTTCAACTGTTCTCGCCGTACTTGGGCTAAAGTGAGTTTGGCTAGGCGCCCGTTGGCGCCAGGTACACCCGTACCCATGCTCTATCGAACGCAGCCCAACCCACACCGCGTCCCGCGGCATACACACGTGCAACCGCCAACCACTAGACCCTCGGCTTGCCAGGGTACCCAAAGGTCGCTTGCGCACGAGTCGCGCACGCCGCATGGGCGTGCTCGCGACTCCTACTCCACTCGCTGCACCGGGCTGACAACTCCCTGACCCGGGCTTAGAAGAGCTCGAGGCGTCTCGACGCCTCTCGCAGCGCCTCCCGGTTTCGGGACGAAATAGAAACGGTGCTGGCCCGACTGTTTCCTGTCGCACCCCGGGCGTCCAGCTTCACCACCCTGCGCCTCCAGGCTTCTTCCCAATCGAGTGGGAAGCTGCAATCTCACAGCCCTCTTACCCGCGAGGCGGTCTCCACCGCCGTCTTAGACCAATACCCAATCACACACCGCCTGCGGCGACCTTTCACGTAGGAGGTATGGTTCTCTGAGCGCCTGGGTTCTCATCCGGCACCGGTAGATTCCGTCGAGCCTCCCGCTCAGGGTGGACCGGCTCTGCCGTCAGGCCCCGCCCACTTTACCAAGCCGTCAGCCGACCGCGGGGCTCCCCACCCATGGTCACACACATTCTGCCGTGGGCTCCCTTTGCCTGTTTCTCAATATTCGGTTAGTCTTCCCTGCCAAACACTGCCTGCGAGGGGATGCGGCAGCCGGCAAGGTCATGTACAACCTTCAGCTGTGGCGTTCCTGTGGCGGTCCAAAACTCACGCCTGCTCTCGCCGCACGGTTTCACACCCATAGTACGTTACATCGCCTTCAGCGTCGTTCCAGATCAGGCTTCCCCACGGGTCGAACTAGGTAGGTCGCACGCGGCCATCCGCCTTTGGCTCGCCCTGCTCCTAACAGTCCTCTGATGGGCATTGCTTGCTCACATGGCACCATCTGTGATTTGCCTCCGGGTCTCGGAAGGTGTTCAGAGGGCCACGGGCATGAGGCCCCTCTGGCACACTTAAGCGCCTCTCCCGTGCTCTGCCTCGCGCCGATCGCCGGCCTCCCGGTCCGGCCTTCTGCTACGGGGTTGCCCACCCCCTTCGCACGAGTTTTGCTGTCCACGACGGTGTCCGGCCATCGGCCTTCAAACACCCGTGATTAGCCCCGGCCATTGGGATTCCGGCTCCCCAATGGCCCCCAGCCAATGGGCTTCCCCGCCCGCGAATCCCCCAGGGTTTAACCAAACCTGGGATGCCCTTCCGTGGTCTCGGGTGGCTACCTGCCAGGCCGGTCCCTTACAACCACGAGCCGCCTAGGGTGACATTGCGCCGAGGGAGGTGGCATTCCCGCCGAATGAGGGCCTTCCGCCCGAAAGTGGCATTCCCGCCGAATGAGGGCCTTCCGCCCGAAAGTGGCATTCCCGCCGAATGAGGGCCTTCCGCCCGCAAGTGGCATTCTCGCCGAATGAGGGCCTTCCGCCCGCAAGTGGCATTCCCGCCGAATGAGGGCCTTCCGCCCGCAAGTGGCATTCTCGCCGAAAGGGGGCCTTCCGCCCGCAAGTGGCATTCTCGCCGAATGAGGGCCTTCCGCCCGAAAGTGGCATTCTCGCCGAATGAGGGCCTTCCGCCCGAAAGTGGCATTCCCGCCGAATGAGGGCCTTCCGCCCGAAAGTGGCATTCTCGCCGAATGAGGGCCTTCCGCCCGAAAGTGGCATTCTCGCCGAATGAGGGCCTTCCGCCCGAAAGTGGCATTCTCGCCGAATGAGGGCCTTCCGCCCGAAAGTGGCATTCCGCCGAATGAGGCCTTCGCCGCAAGTGCATTCCGCCTTCCGCCCGCAAGTGGCATTCTCGCCGAATGAGGGCCTTCCGCCCGCAAGTGGCATTCTCGCCGAATGAGGGCCTTCCGCCCGCAAGTGGCATTCTCGCCGAATGAGGGCCTTCGCCCGCAAGTGCATTCTCGCATTCCGCCGCAAGTCGCCGAATGAGGCCTTCCGCCCGCAAGTGGCATTCTCGCCGAATGAGGGCCTTCCGCCCGCAAGTGGCATTCTCGCGAATGAGGGCCCGCCCGAAAGTGGCATTCTCGCCGAATGAGGGCCTTCCGCCGAAAGTGGCATTCTCGCCGAATGAGGGCCTTCCGCCCGAACATTTCCCTGGAGGATCTCTATGACCAGCTACCGGCGACGGTGGCTGCCAGGGTGGTGGAGGCGCGGCTGGTACACACAATCTGCCGCGCCTCCGGGGGGCTGTTGGGGGCCTAGCGGCGCAGCGGGGCGCCCCAAGCCCCACCCCTTCGCGTGCGTAGCTACCGCTGTGGCCGGCACTATCGCCTGGTGGCTGGCCCTGCTATCCATCGACCGCCCGCGGCCCTAATGGCATCCCGCTGCTGGGGGCCTCCGCCTCAAATGGCGTCCCGCTTCGGGGTTCCTGCCGCCACACGCTGAGCTTCCCGAACTTCATACGCTGGCTGTCCGCTGCTCATGGCTTCCTTGTCGGCCTTCGTGCGTCTACCGGGTTTGCCATCATCATCTGAAAATATCGCGGGCATATTTTGCACTCTGGCGATCCTGTGACTTCAGGGCGGGCTGACAGCGGGACTTGAATGCGATGGGCGCTCGGCTGGTCAAACAACGTCAAAGCTCCCCAACCGACACCGCTGTGCGGCAGCTCTCCATGAAGATGTTTGTTGTCTGTTGTACCTTAATATACTTGATATTTGAGAAAGTTTGGTAGGCTAGATTCTGTTAGCTAAATGAATATCAAATTCCTAGTTTTTGCGGAAGTAGCGTGCCACTGTGAGGCGCTTACTCTAATGCGCTTTAGAGAGAACGTGTAAAGTAATTTCGAGGGTTGCACCTGGGCTCGCCCTGAGTTATGCGATTTGCTCACACCGTACAGTGTCGTACCCCAAGGCCGAGCATTTCAGTCTCATTCACTTCATGCTCTTACTTGCTTGGTTGCGCGCGGTTAGCACTGCTATCATCAGAAGCACATAATGAATGATTTCATGGCTGTTGGATATGTTGCAAGTTTTTTGCGTGGCAGCCTCATGGAATACAGTGGTAACGGTAGGGGGGCGTCAACTGGCGTCAATCGCATCAGTAGGTACCCGTACTTCGTTTACTGACAATTCTCGCAGGGCATCAGAACCTCGCTTTTTCAATAATACTTCGCATGTCTACAAATCGGCCTCAACACTTCTGATGCTGCGCACACTAATGAGCGCCGCCTCGACATGTCCACGAATTGAAGGCGACGCGAGCTCGAGATTGCATAACGCTTTCAAATTGCAAGGGATCCGCGTGCGTTGGGGCAGGGTTCGTAAGCTTGAGCCCCCGCCTGCCCCCCGCACCCGCCACGGTGATAGTGGCGGAACCGAATGGACCCGAATGCACGGACTGGGGTTGCGCATCACGTTTCACCCACCGATCAACGACGATCCAAACGCCTAGCTGATTGCTTCGTGTGCTTGGAGTTACAGTGGGCGTACGGCAGTGTGACGGTAGTGTCAGAATACGATTATGGACCACAAGCTGGCGGACCCCACACGACCCCCCGCGGACCAACGGGCGGCCGAGTGCTCGATCATGTGTGGCTACAAGTCGTTTCGGGTCGCTTGAGCTTTTTCAACAGGATCAGCACCAATCCTCCTTTCGTCCGTCAGGGCGGGGGCGCGCAACTTGCTGGGGCTTGCCCCGGTATTAACCGTTAGGCGTCCGCTGTAACGTTCATTCATTCAACTTGACGGCAACCAACTGCAACTAAACCACAACCAACTGAAACTTAACCATACGAAGCCATGCACGCACCGAAATCTAAATCGGGCCCGGTGTGCATCCTCAACCCCCCGCGCCCCGCCTCTAACCTAATACATTGACCGCCCGGGATGTATCCACATCATATCTTATCCAACCATTTAAGGTGTATGCTTAGTCCCGACCGCGCGGTCCACCGGGTGCAGATGGTGATTCGTGGGCGCCTCATCTCATCAACCCCAACCATGGACTGCGCACCCACCCTACCTGCGCGGCATCTCTCCGCGAGTCGAATCCCGGCCCGCCCCCTCCGCGCCACGCAATTGATTCGGCGGGTCTGGTGCGACCTGAAAATAAGCCGTACTGTCACATTTGCATGCACCTGGCTGGCTCCGCCCGTCCTGCGGCGTGTACTGCTGCTTGTTCACGTACACGTCCATTCGTTGGCTGTATGTACGAGCCACCTATCTCTCTCTCTCGACCCGATGCGTGCATAGACAATCAGCAGCCACTGATGATTGTGCAACTTGGTACAGTAAGATCCGGCCAACAACTGAACACCTGGCCGCGGAAGAAAGATCTGCTGTGCATAGTCATCTACAGATCATCGAGCCAGCGTACATCCAAGTTCAGCGAGTTGCACCCATCCGAGGCAACATCACTTCGTAGCTTGTGTCGTATAGTGTACGGCCGCCCTAGTCATTCAGTAATACAGTGCACAGCACTCTCCAAGCCATTTAAAAGCCTGCATTTGCGAGCTCTCACCTACCACCATTGGCATCGAGGTCAAACCGGAAACGGGTCGGAGCCTGGCCGGTTATCTCGAGCCAACGCACAACAATAGATCTCCGCAGATCTCCGTGGGCGGGCAGACAGCATGCCCGGCCGTAAGAAGATCTCTGATGGTTCCGATTCATATCTATCTGCCGCACGATAACAACGGATCATTGCATGCGTGCGGTGCACGCAGGCAGATAGTTGATGCGTCTATTGTAACACCGGGCTCGCGGACTAAGTAATTATGGACGCGAGACCGCCGTTGTTACAATGGGTCGCAAAGTTCTTGGGACAATATAATAATTATAAATATAATGAATGCCATAATGGAAGGCATTGGGCGGAGGTTTAGTTTCGGCCTTGTCACGAAAGTTAGGCGTTCGTAATCCAAATTACGAACCGCTCGTGACATGATGACTTCTGGAACCTACCTCGGGCCCCAAACCCAAGTGACTTCTGCTGACGGATCTGATGGGATCTCTGGTGATAATGCTTCATGGTTAATCACGCCCGTGGGGTGTCACACGGGAAGGTTGTGAATCTCAAGGATGCACAAGATGCCGATACGGTACGGCACTGGGTGATGCGAGGCCCCAGGTGCATAAAGGCTCGCACGGGTAGGGCATGAGCCATCACTAGACACCTAGTGGTTGTGGGTCGTTCCCACACTACGCCATTTACATCCGTGTTTACTAGCAGTAGGTCACCCTACGATCCTACGCTTCCGCCCACACCGACTCAGGTGTTACAACTGGTATCCTACGACCAGGCTAGGGTACCTATTTTGCGACATTTTTTTTTCTTATTAAGAAATAAGAAATGACCAAGTCTATTCAGAAGGCTTCCCTGCCGGCCAAGGTGGCCGAGGATCGTGCGGCCGTCGCCGCCGATGCCGAGCGCGAGGGCGCAAATGTGGACAAGGGTGGCGAGGCACCCCGCAAGGAAGACCCTATGGTGGGTCGGAAAGGAAAGGATCCGTCCAAAAAGAGGCCGAAGGCGGCGCAGGCTCCTACCTTGCAGGAATTGTATTGCAAGGCGGCTGCGAAGCCGACGATTGGCAAGAAGCCGCAGGGGCCTAGGACGGGCAATAAGAAGGTTGCACATAAAATTGTTTTTGATGAAAATGGGGATCCGGTGCGCGCGGGCGCTACGTCGGGCAAGAAGCGAGTTCGCGATCCGTCGCCTAGCGTTTCAGATAGTGACGCGTCGGACACTGAGTCCGTCTCTGACTCCTCGCATTCCGGTGACCGTGCCCGTGCACCGCAGACGGCCTCGGACCTCGCCAAGGAAGTCGAGAAGGCTTCCATCAGTGACTCGGGAGGCCGAGGACCCCAAGACTCGGTCGCCCTCACGTGGTGCGGCTGCCAAGAAGGCCGCTGCGGCCGACCAGGTCGACCCCCAGCGGTTCTCGAACCTGGAGGCCTCGGTGGAGGCTCTGAAGGACACCGTGAAGGGCTTGGTGGAAATCATCAAGCGGGGCCGCAGTCCCTCTCGCTCCCGTTCGTGCTCCCGTTCCAGGTCGCGCGAGTCGGGGCAGGCCACGTCATCTTCGGACTCTGGGAAGTCCAAGTCGCGCAGGAGGCGCGAGGCGAAGCGCGCCCGCAAGCAGGCGCAGGCAGCCAAGGATGCGGCGGACAACGCGGTCATGGACAAGGCCATCGCGGAGAAAACCGCCGCTGCTGCTGCAGCTGCGGGCGGGGCGGCGGCCGCAGGGGCCGCTGCCGTGGCGGTGGCGAACGGTGCTGCCGCTGCAGGCGGCGGGGCGGCGGCCGCCGGCGCTTCCCCGGGCGTTGCTTCGGCGCCGCCGGGCGCCAACTACGCCCAGGCGGCCATGGCGGGCCTGTCTACGCGGGAGCCGAGGACCCTGGAGCAGAGCGCCCAGGAGGCCTTCACCATGCTGGGCAACGAGATGCCCTACTCCGTCCTTTTGTTGGCGGCGGAGGAGCACGTTTCGTACCGCCTCGGCCGGCTGCTGGACAGCAGGGAGAAAGCCCACCTTGCCGCGCTTTTGCTGAGGTGGCAGGACGGGCGCTCGGCCGGGGCCGGGCCCAGCAACGCAGGTGGGCCACCAACTCCTCCACCACCGCCGGGGTTCGTGTCGCAGCAGGGTCCCGAGGTGAGCAATCACCGTCGCTTGCCCAACCCCGTTAAGTTCAATGGAAAGACGGATAGTCACATTTCGTGCACGCAGACCTGGTTTGACAGCTTGGTGCAGTACATGCAAGCTAGCGGCTTGCAGCCCACTGAGCACTTTGTCTTTTGGTTAACGGGTCGCGCACAGGAATGGGGGCAAGCACTGCTCAAGTCGTATGCGGATAAGGGGGACCGATTGACGTTGCCTGCCTTGCGTTCTGCATTCCTTTTGCAATATGGGGATGTGCGCCGTCATACGGAGCAGGAAGTGCGAGACCGTCTGTTTGCGCACGAGCACTTTATGAAATCAGGGGAACGCGTGCAAGAGTACACTCAGCGGTTCCGTGATATCATTCGCGATGCACGGGACATGTCTCAGGGAGAGATGATAGGCTGGTTCTTGCACGGTTTACCTGTGGCATTCCGCAAAGCATGTGGGACGGATGCCAACGGCAAAGATTGGAAGGAGTTGGATAAGTTGATTGAGTTCGCTACCGGACAGGAAACCCGGTATCGCGTCGCCGCGATTAAGGCTGCTGCGGCTAACCTCAACTTTGCTTCCACCCCCCGTTCCAAAACCCTGAAGGAGCGCCACGTCGCTAAGAAGCCGCGACGTCCGATCGAGTGCTTCCAGTGCGGCCACATGGTGCTGGATTTGAACGAGCATCGGTCCTCTGGGCAGTGCGACGAGATCAGGCGGATTGCGGGGCCGCCGGTTCAGCGTGGAAATCATAACGAATATAACAAGAACCGGGGCCGTGGGAACGGGCGTGGCGGCCGTGGTGGCCGGGGAGGCAAAGGGGGCCGTGGTGGTCGCGGTGGAGGTGAAGACCCTATGCAGGAATAGGAGGTTGGCAAGCGTGAGGAGGGTGTAAGTCAGGGGCAGGATGGGACCCGAGCGGTCCCATAGCTGTGTCGCAGGATAGGCCTGCTGTTGATCCGCCTGGCTTAGACGATTGGTTGCCGCCTCCGCCAGAGGCTGAGACGTCCGATAGAATGTTTTTGGAGTCGGAATTCCGAGCGGTGCAAGCGCAGCTCGGTCGGACGTTCACCTTTGATGCAGCGTGTAACGATAATGGTAGCAATCGATTGTGTCCGCGCTTTGCCTGTCCCAACCGTTCGTTCTTCGACCAAGACGTGTCAGGCGAACTGGTTTGGGCTCACCCTCCGGTCACTCAGATTCATCTATGGCTGCAGCATTATGAGAAATGCAAAGTCAGTTTACCCGAGCGTACGAGTGCAATGTTTGTCGTGCCAGATTGGCCGCACGTACAGCATCTCTTCAGGAAGGCTGGGTTCCGTCTGTTTACGACATACCCTGTAGGCACACAGCTGTTTACAGGACCCGGTAAAGATGGGCAACGGGTGCCTCTCCCGGGCACACACTGGCCGGTTCAGCTTTGGTATGATCCGCCCAGGGAATCAGCTAAGTTGAGCACTCTGCGCGTTGGGCGCAGCCATACGATGCAGTTCGATGCAAGGATAGCCGACTCCCCTGCACGAACATTGGTGGACAGCGGCGCGGATTGCAACGGCACGGCGCACGGTTTCATTACGCTGTCCCTTGCACGTCGTTTGTTTTTGCTTGTACGGCATTCTGAAACAGTTACGGTACGACTTGCAGATGGTCAGACCTCTCGGTTGCACGGTCAGGTGCGCGCCCGATTACGAATGGGAAACCATACCGAGTGGGTCACGCTGTTGGTGCTTCCCGAAGGAGTTCCGGGCATTGACGTAATCCTGAGCTCAGATTGGCTTCACGTGCGACAAGCGCGCATGGATTACAAGCGCAACAGGGTGATCATTTGCTATCAGGGACGTGACGTCAAACTTAAGCCGTCACACGCAGCGCTGGAAGGCTTCGATCCGCTGAGCGGAAAACCGCTGCTTAGTACCGCAACTGTTGAGTTTACCGGCGATAAGTAAATAGGGCTCCTGTCTGCCAAACAAGCAGCAAAGGCCCTTGCACGGGGAGCGCGCAGTTACCTGATGCTGGTGCGCGCAGAGAGCCAACCGTCCGACGAGCGCGCGGCGCTCGCATCAACCGTCGCTGGCCGAGCCAATGGTGCCAGTGACAACCTGGTCCCGGAGCAGGAAATTCAGGCGCTTTTAAATGAATATCAGGACGTGTTTGAAGAGCTCAAAGGCCTGCCGCCTGACCGCGGTACTGGTCACACTATTCCCCTCGTGCCGAATTCGGAACCGCCCGCAAAACGGATGTACAGGCTATCGCCTAAAGAAATGGAAGAAGTACGGAAACAGGTCACCGATCTTCTGGCGAAAGGTTATATTGAGCCTTCCACTTCTCCGTACGGAGCGCCGGTCCTTTTCGTCCAGAAGGCAGACGGAGAGCTCCGAATGTGCCTAGACTATCGGGCTCTTAACAAAATTACGGTGAAACGGCGGTATCCGATGCCCAACATCACGGAAATTTTTGATACGTTACAGGGTGCGAAAGTCTTTACTTCGCTCGATCTCCAGCAAGGTTATTATCAGATCCGCATTTCTCCGGAGGACATCCCTAAGACCGCATTTATTGCGCCTGGGATGGGTCAGTTCGCTTTTCGGGTACTTTGCTTCGGACTGACTAATGCGCCTGCGACTTTCCAATCCGTGATGAATGGGATATTTGCTAAGCACATCGGAAAATTTGTTCTGGTGTACTTAGACGATATTCTGGTGTTCAGCAAAACGCCAGAGGAGCATGTACAGCATCTCCGTACTGTGCTGTCACTGCTCAGGGAGCACCACTTCAAGGCAAAGCTGTCAAAATGTGACTTCAATAAATCGGAATTGAAGTTCCTCGGCCATATTGTAAGCCGAGAAGGTCTGAAGGTAGATGCCTCAAAGGTCGCTACGGTGCGGGATTGGCCCGTCCCCAAGGATCTGCGCAAGCTCCGCGAGTTCCTTGGTTTAGCAAACTACTTCAGACGGTTCATCCAGGGGTATTCGAGCTTAGCAGCTCCCTTGACAGCTCTGACCAGTGCGAAACTGCCCTTCGTCTGGTCGCCTCAGTGCCAAGCGGCATTTGAGGGCATTAAGAAAGCCTTGATGAACGCACCGGTTCTCGCCCTTCCCCAGCTCGACAAACCCTTTGAGGTCTGGTCTGACGCGTCCGTATTCGGTACGGGAGCTGTTCTCATGCAGGACGGCCACCCAGTTGCGTACACGAGCCAGAAATTTACTGGTGCGGAACACAACTACACGACCACAGATCAGGAATGCCTTGGGGTGATTCACGCACTTACTGAGTGGCGCTGCTACCTAGAGGGTAGTGAGTTCTTGTTGATTACAGATCACCATCCGCTAGTGTACTTGCATGAGCAGCGCGGGGCTGGATTGCTGTCACGACGACAAGCAAGATGGATGGAATACCTCCAACGCTTTAACGGCATGAAATGGGAGTACCGTCCTGGGCGAATCAACGTGGCTGATCCGATCAGTCGCATTCACGACGCGGTGCTAGCGGTGCTTGCCGGGTCCCTAACGGTTGGCGACCTTGGCAGTCGGATACGTGAAGGGTATGCTGGAGACCCTTGGTTTAGGAAACCGAAGGCAGCAGAGATGCAGTTAAAGAAGCGGGACGGGTTCTGGTACAAGGGTGACCAGATAGTCGTACCTAACGATCCCGAGCTGCGCACATCAATCATAAAGGAGTACCACGACCCTCCTTTCTCTGGGCATAAGGGTGCCGAGCGCACCGCGGAAGCGATCGCAAGAACGTTCTGGTGGTCTGGCCTCCACGCAGACGTGCAACGTTACGTTGCCAGTTGCCCATCGTGCCAGCGAAACAAGCCCCTTAACAAGAAGCCGGGGCGTCTACTGCATCCTCTCCCGATACCACAGGGAGTGTGGGAAAGTGTTTCCATGGATCTGATAACACAGCTGCCAACCACGAAAGACGGGCACGACGCTGTTGTTGTGTTTGTGGACCGGCTCAGCAAGATGACCCACTTTGCTGCCACACACACCAGCGCCACGGCAGAAGACTTGGCACACCTGTTCGTGTCAACTGTCTTCAAGCAACACGGTTTACCAAGAAACTTTGTCTCGGACCGAGATCCACGGTTTACGAGCAAATTTTGGAAGGAAGTCACCCGCCTGCTTGGCACTCACTGCTACATGAGTACGGCGTTCCATCCACAAACAGATGGCCAAACTGAAAGGATGAACCGTCTCTTGGAAGAGACACTCAGGCACTACATTGCCCCAACCCATGACGATTGGGAGAAGCACCTGCCACTTGTTGAGTTCGCGATTAACAACGCTTGGCAGGAATCCATAGGCACCACCCCGTTCCAGCTGAATGGCGGACGGCAGCCCCTTACCCCGGCTGATGTGGAACTGCCTAGTAATGTGCCTGGCGCTGTACGATTTAGTGTCAACCTCCGCGAACGACTCGCGCGAGCAAAGGCGTGCCTCGAAGCTGCACAGCAGAGGCAGAAGAAACACGCGGACAAAAAGAGAGACGCCGCCGTGTTCAAACAGGGTCAGGAGGTGTTGCTCAATACGAAGAACATTACGTTCAGAACCCCTGGTGCGCGCAAGTTGATGCCGCGTTGGATCGGGCCCTACCGCGTTGAGAAAATGGTGGGACCTGCGGCTGCTAGGCTGACTTTACCTAGCGAGATGCGCATACATCCAGTGTTCCACGTGTCACTCTTGAAGGAATACAAGAGCGATGGGCGGACTCCGCCAGCCCCTGCCTTCACGATTGGACAGAATGACTACTGGATGGTTCAGGACATAACTGACCACAGGGATGTCAGTGCGGGGCGTGGCCGATACAGACGGGAATACTTCGTCAGGTGGCAGGGTTTCCCTCCTTCTGAAAACAGTTGGGAGCCGGACGCTACCCTGCGAGAGTCTGGGCCAGTGGAACAGCTGATTGAGGCATATGAAGCGCGCCTACCCGAGGCGAGCCGAAAGGAGCACAGTCACGCTGCATTGAAGGCGCAGCGCAGGGAAAACAAGGTTCACAAACCTCTGAAGAGGGCACAGCCAACCCCACCTGTACGACAAGAACAGGAGGCGCATACTGAGCGCCGTTCAAAGAGACTATTGGGGAAACGGAAGGCTGATAACGAGGGTCGTCACAGCTCTCGGGACGTTCGCTTCAGGGGGGGGAGAGTGTAACACCGGGCTCGCGGACTAAGTAATTATGGACGCGAGACCGCCGTTGTTACAATGGGTCGCAAAGTTCTTGGGACAATATAATAATTATAAATATAATGAATGCCATAATGGAAGGCATTGGGCGGAGGTTTAGTTTCGGCCTTGTCACGAAAGTTAGGCGTTCGTAATCCAAATTACGAACCGCTCGTGACATGATGACTTCTGGAACCTACCTCGGGCCCCAAACCCAAGTGACTTCTGCTGACGGATCTGATGGAATCTCTGGTGATAATGCTTCATGGTTAATCACGCCCGTGGGGTGTCACACGGGAAGGTTGTGAATCTCAAGGATGCACAAGATGCCGATACGGTACGGCACTGGGTGATGCGAGGCCCCAGGTGCATAAAGGCTCGCACGGGTAGGGCATGAGCCATCACTAGACACCTAGTGGTTGTGGGTCGTTCCCACACTACGCCATTTACATCCGTGTTTACTAGCAGTAGGTCACCCTACGATCCTACGCTTCCGCTCACACCGACTCAGGTGTTACATCTATGGTGAAAACTGAATGATTGCCTGTCGTATCGTAAGGACGTATTGGAGCATTCGAACCCCTCCAGCAAATAGATCAATTATATACTATTGGCGTTATTTGCGTTAAACAATTCTTGATTCAGTCAGCCGTTAAACAGTCTGGGGGCCAACAGCCTGGGGGCGGGATGCATGTGTGGACGCTTAAAAGAAGCTCTTTATATATCATGGACGAATGGGAGGCTAAAGGAGCGAGATGGCGCGCGGCAGATGGCGGGTTTAATAATCTCCATTACGGAACACATGGTTGATATGCAGCGTGCCGTCGATTCTAAAGACGCATTTCGTAATCGAGTTATGTGTCTAATAATCGAGTTATCGTTGGAGTAACTGGCAGTGTCATGTACTGTTTGGCGCCACGTGCGGGTAACTCGGCAGGCACATCAGCGCAGATCGGTGGCGAGTACTGAAGCTGCGTGTTGTAATACAGTTTGCAGTTATAAATTTATATATACATAAATACATTTTGTATGTGTATATTAAACATACAGAATGTATTTCTCGGCTTTTTGGTGCATTGTTGGAGTTTTGATCCGTAAGGATACGATAGATATGGAGTTACGCCTTGACATTGTAGACTTCAAGTCAATAGCTTATTCAGGAAACATAACATGAAGTGTTCAAACGGGGTCCTAGCTGGAGGTATCTAGAACATCGCCTTAGCGGTCCAAGGTGCTTCAGGGTGCTTCAGGTCCGGAAGTGTCCCCTTGCGTCCCGCCGTGAGGCTGCTCGCTCAACCGTACTTTCAAACAAAGCCTAAAAAGGCGACCTCTGGGTAGGTCGTGCACTTCGTTTGGTCGCTGTAAATTCTGATGCGGCGTTAAGTCGGTTTCGCCGTCGAGGCGATAGCGCGAACCAGTGCGGACTTCGCGCGCCGAATAATCTACGCCTACCCACGTACCTAAAGCAGGAATGTTCGATTAAGGAGCGCTATAGAGCTTTTCGCCTGTGCTGCTCGCTGCTACTGCAAATTTCCCGTGGGCATCCATCGTCACCAGCAGCTGCAGCGAACGAGTCATGTGCTCCAGATTCTACAATGGCAGGCTACAGCAATATACATTATAAATATATAATTTCAGCCTAATCGAACACAAAGGGAGGCACCCGATGATGAATGTAACTTCAACGATGTGCGTGGCTGTCGTTGCTTGACGACGTCAGCGCACAGACCAGTGTTGCTATCTTAAATAAAAAGAATATTTACGGGCAAAAACCCGGAAATTTTCTATTTCCCGGACCCCCAAGAAACCTGCGAGATTTCATTTATTTGACGCTGTGGAGAGCCGGAAATCTGCCCTGCCAACTATTTTCCAGACTACCAAAAAGGCCTGGAAATCTGCAGGCGCAGGGAAAATTCCTGCATCGTACACCTGTCTACCGCCAAAACACACTCGAATGCCGTGTCACCAACTCCTGGTTACCCTCCCATATGCATCCGCGACGCAGGGAAAGCGCACTTCAGGCCTCCATGGACTTAGAATCCTGGTCGTCGCTGTGGTAACAGTGGCCCTGCTGTCGATACACGCAGAAATATTTCCGGCCTGCCTCGGAGGTTTTTATTTCCTGGCACCTAGGAAGCCCCCCAAAATCTGCCCTGCCAAAGTTTTTTTGGCTACTGGCGACAGGCCGGAAACCTGCGGAATTCTATTTCCCCGTTTTGGAAGATAGCAACACTGGCACAGACTGCTGGAAATGGACCAAGATATCCTTTCCTTGGTAGTACTTACCTGGCTCTCATATGGGAACGTTTTTCCTGCGTCGCTCCCTTCATCTATCTGCCCCTCGCAGCCTGCCTGGGCATGTACGGCGGCACAAGCCAGTGCTGGAGTACTGTAGTCCATTTCCAGAAGTCTTCAGGTCTTGTCTGCAAGCCGCCCCATGCGGCCATATGCAACCAATGTCCAGAGACGACTCAGGTTCGCTTTTGAGACGCACCGAAGGCACAACAGGCACCTAGGTGGGTTCAACGCGGCACCGACTGGTCCCATCGTACGTTGCCGGCAGCCGGTATTGGTGTAGGCTGGTTGGGTAATAGACGTGCGGAATGTTATCCCCTGGAAAGTCGAAATCGCGCGGTCGGTTTGCGGTAGGAGGCGCCCCGCCGAATACTGCGGCATATAGCCAGACAGGTTAGCTAGCGTGTCTTACAAGCGTTCTCAATGCGGCCAGTCCAACCGTCTGGAGCAGAGGCTACAAGCAACAGCCCATGGACCGCGACGTGGGCCGATGGAGCGCCCCGCCAACAGCACCCTGCTTCATCGAGTTGTGTTCCTTGTAATGTATTGTAACCGCTACAAGGTGGACCCAGAGAATTTTTTTTAAGGAATATATCCCTTTTTCGGAATAAATCAGGGTTTTCGGCTCCCAAAAAAAGGAATAGATCGCGGCCTGGACATACGTTTTCATTCCTTGGGCCAATAATGTATCCCCTTAACCAGCAGTTCCAAGATTCATAGTTCTAACCAATATTTCATCATATAATCTCATGGATTCGTCTAAAAAGACCAAACCCGTAAGTCAACGGGGCATATTAGCATTTCTGACTGGGCCGAACGCAGCAAAATGCTCCGATCCAAAGTTGCCAAGGCGTGGAAGACCTTATAAAAACAGGAACTATCGTTGGAAACCATTACTGAAGACGGCACAGTACTTGTTGAGCAAGTCGACATTCAGTCCGCAACATCGCAACCGCAAGCTGTGGAAGGTACTTCCATTCTTCGGAGTAGTATTGCAACACGCAAAGACAGCATGCTGGATGCTGATGACAGTGATGACGGTAAGCAGTCGCCATCCAAGCAGTGACGGCAGTAGCGGTCCCTGGTTATTATGCGGCCTTGCAGTGACGGCAGTAGCAGTCCCTGGTTATGTATGCGGGCTTGCAGGGCAGACATGCGCACAGCGACACAGGCATGAATCATCAAGACGCCGAAAAGCCCGGGCATTTTTTCTACAGGCGTATTCCTGAGCTGACGGTTTGTTTGTAACTCATCGGGGGGGGTCTGGGGGGGCGGAGCCCCCCCAGCGGCTCCCAGATAAGGAATAAATAATAATGTCCAGGCCCAAACTCATTCCTTAGTACGGAATGAACAATTCCCGGGCCAAAACGAAAAAAAAATCACTGGGTGGACCCCTATCCCGGTGGTTCCTTAAGGTTCCACAGCAACAAACTGTCCTGACACAAACCTAACATGCTGGATGCAGCGCCTTGCAGGCAGGGTGGCTATCTTCAGATATTCGGCCGAAAATCTTGAGTTTTGATAGATACTTTCCCTGGGGAGAAAAATGAGGTTTTAGATACTCATGGCCTCTCGCATGGGGAAAGCCCCCTTGAGTAGATAAAATGACGGCAAAAGCTCCCTCCGACAGATACTTTCAGCACGATTGGGCAAGGAGTATCTCCGGCCGTAGATACTCTGCAAAATAAGATAGCCACCCTGCTTGCAGGCCGACTGCTGACGGCCCACAAGTCGTACTACAAGTGCTGGGAGCCGTAAACAACGAGGGAGACACGGGGTTTGATTAAGGTACGGCATCCGAGGGAACTCGCGGAGCGCAATTTATTATCACGCACGCCACCAAACGTAGCTGCGATCTGACTTAATCACAGGAACCGAGCTCATGCGGCCCATTCGGGATTATGGAAGACTGCTGCAATGCGTTCAGTAGGAGGTCGTTCGAGTCACGACTCCTATGATACACGTGGCGAGAAGGCCGGGTTCACTACGAGTAGGAGGTCATACCTGTGGCGAGAAGGCCGGGTTCACGACGTTCTCCATCACCATGGAGTTGAGCGACTAGCAGCGTTGGGCCGATTGGGATCTCCCGTCGAAACTCCTTGCCCGAGTTGCGGGCGCCGGACTCCACCCGGGACACGACTGTTGCGCAGCGGCGTCGGCTCCTCTGCCTCACGGCCCGAAGCGGCGTGCTCGCCAACTTGAAAGTTGCGCACATGGCAGCAGGCTGTTCCGTACGGGACGATAGGGTGTTCCGCTGTGCAGATGCGACTGGCTCCCTGGAGCTGTGCCAATGGCTGATCAATAGTAGTGCGGGCCGACAAGGATGATCAGAAGGAGTGCACGACCAAGTCCAGCTGCAGCGGCCGGCCACCTCCACATCGTGCGTTGGATGCCGCAGCAGGACCGCGACACATCCGGAAAGGGTGGGGGTCTCTCCAGCGCAGCCTTGATTGCTGCGGCTGGCTCAGGTCAGCGAGCAGTCTGCAAGGACAGCCAGGCAATCATCCAATGAAAGGTCCTTGCCTGCCGGTCAGCCCCGGTGCAGTGGATCCGCATGTCGAGACACGTCCATTTTCGTCCCGTTCCTAAAGCACTGATCTCTTAATAGCTCATAATTGCCTGCCTTTGTTTGCATAGCGGGAACCCAGGTGGTGACACCCACGAGTCCGTTTGGAATGTCATACCCCAGCAGCCAGCACCCGCCGGCTGGCGGCCCGAAGGCCTGCCCGTCCCAAGCCCTGGGGCGTCTCCATCCTCCACTTCCCGTTGGTCGGTTACCCCATGACACTTGCCACCGCCGCGCAGTGCAATCACTTAAGGTCAGGGTACCTCCCTTCTGGCGGCTCTGGCGACCGGCTGTACGGCATAGGGGTTGCTGTGCCTGTCCCTTTGGTAGTGTTGCCCCTCTGCTTGCTTCGGTGTCTGTCTGGGTGGGGTTATGGCCCGGACGCCCGGTGTGTTTTTGTTTGCGGCGTTGAGGTGTGGAGGTGTCTTGCCGCCTTGTCGGTGGGGCCTGCTGTGGCTTGCCCTGGTGTACACCGTTGATCCCCTTGGTAACGTTCATTCATTCATTCATAGGGGAGCCCTGGTAGCGAACTCCGTCCCCATGCGCGGGCTTTACCCTTGGCTATGGTTAGTCTTCAGGTACGGGGTGGTTCCCTGGTGGAGTGGGTGCGGGCTGCGAGGTGTGTTACGGTGCACTTGTGGAGCCTGTCCGGTGCGCCACGGTGGCGCGGTTTCGTTTCTACCGTCATGAATGACCCGCGGGTTCCACTGTACCGTCATCACTAATATCGGACCGGCGTCTGATGGCAGCAACAGTACAGCTTACAGAGTACACCAGGCAGCACGACTGCCCTTCCCCCAGCTCGAACATACCTTTGCAGCGCAGTACGGCGGGTACGGTGTGGTCATGTTTCACGGAATGTCACACCTATGACGTGGTATTGTCATAGCACGAAAGATTAACCCTTGTCTAGCGGCTGAAACTGTTTTGGAATTCGTCGCATATCTGTGCAGCCTACTCTGCGTACAGCTACAGGTGGGCTCCGGGACCATGACAAATGGTCAACGCATTCAATACTCTTCATTACAGGCATGCAATTAGTTTAGATCAGTTCGCTTCTATGATTTCTCATTGAATTACCAGAGTTTGTGGTCCCTGTAAAAACTGTTACCTCAAGCCGGAGCTATGAAGAGCTATGAAGAAATTTAATTAGTTTAAACGACTTTTAAGGGAGCAAAATGTCTGGTAAATTCAAGCGCTCGCAGCGTCACCAGCGCTGGAATGACGACGGGACGTGTTGGAGCGAGAATTACCTGGCAGAGGTATGTTTGCGTCGTTGCATGATTAGCGCCATCCATGCAACTGTTTATTTTGATTGTGATCGGCGGCGGCTATCGGTCGGCATGTTGGCGGCTACAGCGGGTGTCCGCTCGGGCACAACCCTCGGGGCTCTACTCAATGCCGACTGCCTGGTATTCGTAGAACTTCTAATCGATAACTTGTCGCTGGGGCTGTCGGCCCTGTTGGCGTTGCTGCTTTCCCTTGGGGCTTGCCGTACTGAAGTGCACATTATCCCTCCAAGCGTTCACCACACCCACACACCCCGCTGGACCTTTCCTCTATTCAGCCAGCTTCCATGGAATCGCCTGCGCGGGCCATGACGGACATGACCTAAACGTTTTTAACCCGTGACCTCGCCCCCAGTGGGAAGGACAGTGGGTACATGGCCTGACCAACCCCTTCCACACCCCGGCACGCCCACCCATCCCCCACCAACACACTAGATCGCCCGCGTGGAAGGCGATGCGGATGCGCCTGCACCGCTCCGCAGCATGGTTTCGGAGCTGCGGGCGCTGTCCAGAACGCAGCACTCATTCGGCGAGGTGGAGGAGCTGCGGCGTGTGCTTGCCGCTTTCCAAAAAGTGTCAGTATCAGCCGCCGCAGCCTCGGCCAGCCCGACCCATCTCTCGGAATCAGCAGCAGCAGCAACACCAGCAGCAGCAGCACCTTCTGCACACGCGGATCACGCAGCGGCCACTGCCGGCGCCAACACAGTTGGCGATGCTCCGAAACCTGAGCCGCTGGCGACGGCCTGCCAGCTGCTGGCGGGGCTGATGTTCCAATACGGCAGTCGGATGATGCACCGTACGATTCTGGGTGCCGTCAAGCGGTTGCCGCCCGACCAGCTGGGTGAGCGCGTCATGCAGCCTCGCCGCACCGCACCGCACGCGTCGTGATGCGGTCTGGAGGGGTCAGACGTGTGAAGTGGCCAGGCTGGGGAAGACCCAGTGGGGATGCTGGGGCCAGGGACGGGCGTACGGCAGCACCATGAGGGGGAGGCGGGAGGGCTCCAGGGGCTGCGCGCGGAACGTGCGGTGACAGACGATGGTACAGGATAGGATGGTGCACAGCACCCAAAAGCGCAGTGGGCAGTGTACTGTTTCCTGACTGCTTAGCAAGTTAGCATCCGACCCTTCAGCGCTGCGCACAACTGCTCAAGATCGTGCTGATTCCCGGCAGGGGGCCCGATGCGGGGCGATCGCAGACGTCCCAATGTTGAAACAGACCGACACCGACGTCTGATCGATCGCGCCAAACCCGCCCCAACAGATGTCTTCGGCCAAGCCATCACTGAGCGCCTGCGCTCCACCCTGCTGGAGCTGGATGCGACCGCGCTCGCAGCAGAAGCAGCAGCAACAGCGCCCCCACAGGCGGTCCCGAGCCCCGAGCCCCGAGCGCCCCCACAAGCAGCCCCGGGCCAGACCGCCGCGGCCGCGGCGGCGGCACCGCCGCCGTCCAGCGTGCCTCTGGCCGAGGTGGTTGCGTCGCTGTTATGGCTGCCCGCGTCGTACGATTGGGTACGGCCTGTGGTGCCGGCGGTGGTGTGGCGGCTGGCGGCGGGTGTGGATGCCGTACTGGAGGCAGCGGACCGCGGGCTGCTGCACATAGCCCCGGGGCTGATGGAGGAAGTCCTGGTGAGTTGGGGGGGGCCTGATGTAAGGGCCGATGGGTTGGGGGGGGGTCGTGTGGAACAAGAGACAACGGTGGACAGGGTGGCGTGCGGAGGCGGTGATCCGTTGAGGCTGCTGTGTTGGGGACGTGCGGGGGCGTGGCGACCTCAGCAGCCAGTCCGTACCGTTTGGTTCCGGAGCGCGCGTGGTCGGGGAACCTAAGTGCTGAATCCCCCCGACTATGTTTTGTCTGGGTGTGTCTGGGCTTGTCTTTCGGGTTATTCCTTTTATCAATTTAACCCCCTGAATATGCGCTCGTCTTCGGGTCGAATGTGCCTTCCTCTGAAAACCCAGCCCTTTTAGTCAGGCCCCTCGACTGCAGGCCCCCAGAACCTTCCCAAGGTTAATAATACCTAGTGCTCTTGTCGTGCGCCTCTGAAAACCCCTTACATCCCACGTTCCCACCCCCTCCCGGTGTGACTCCGCAGGATGCCGTGGGGGCGCTCTACTACCTGCTCCAGAACCTGGGCAGGACGTTGGTGGACATGGAGGTGGACTCGGGCCCGGAGGCGGCGCGGCGGGAGGAGCACGGCGGCGGGGCGGCGGGCGGTGTCCCCCGGCGGCGAGGGGCCCGCGAGGCCGTGGTGCTGGCGGGCGCGGCCATGCTGAGGGCGCTGCAGGTGGGGGGGCGGGGCGGGGGAGGGGCCGCCTTGCAGGCGGGGGGGGGGCGGCGGGGAAGCCGTGAAGGTGTGGATGCACGGGCTTGGTGTGGTGTGTTGGGTGTGCGTGGGGCGCACGTGGGCGGCGTGTGTTGAGGAGAAACAACGTGGGTGTGTGGGCGTGTGAGGGCGTACAGTTGGTTCGCGTGGGGCGGGTTTCTTCGCTAAACACGCAAGTACGCGCACACATTTTTGAATGCTTTAGGGATGTTTTGTTTTGCGTTTGATGTTGCGTTTGCGTCCATCATGAAACATGCGGCCGACACCGGTTTCAGCTGCCATAACGACACGGTCAGAGGGGGAACTGATCGCCGCGTCCCGACTGGGTGGATCCGCAGGGTCGAGCGCTGGTCCGCGAGGCCCTGGCCTCCGCCGCTGTCGTACTCTGGGCGGCCGCGCTGCTGCCGAACGTCACCCCGGCCGCCGGCGCCGCGGCCTTCGGCCAGGGGCTCTTCTTCTTCGCCTCGCCGCAATCGCCCGCAGCACCCGCCGCCGCACCGGTGCTGGTGTACGACAGCGGCGGCGGCGCCGCTGTCGCCGCGGGGCTTTTGGCAGGAGGCGCGCCGCTAGGCGGCTGGCTGGACGACTGGCTCCGGAACCGGGGCAGCAGCTTGGTCTCGGAGATACGGAAATTCTCGCCCATCGGCCGCATCTGCTCGCTGAAAGGGCTCGTCACCGCCATGCCTCGGGTACGGCAACGTGCCGGTGTACGGAAGGACTTAAACGGGTGACGCGCCGCTGCCGCCCCGGGGCGGCGAGGGAGTGTGACCGTGTCTGGGTTTTGTGCGGCATACCGCCGCTGCCTCCCACGACGCCGAGACAACGCGGCACAGCGGTCCTCGCGGAATGCGTCGCCGTAAGGGCTTCATGCTGGGTTCCCCTGGAGCTGTTGACATCATCATCATCATGTTACTTCGCATGTTATTCATGATATATAATAAAGCTGTACTATGAAAGCAAACTATTATTCCCGTCCGGTGCGCCCCCAGGAAGCCACGTGCGCGCAGCTGTGGCTGGTATCCCGCCCCGAGGGCGCTGCCGAGCTGCCGGCGGCAGCGGCGCCGGCGGCGGCGCCGGCGGGGGCCCAGCCGTGGCATTTCCTGGTGGACGGCGCGCTGTCGTACGGGTGCTCGTCCATCCGTGAAGCCCCCGACGCGCACTTCAAGTTCCACGCGGCGTGCGTGCTGTGCTTCTGCGTCTCCAAGGTGCTGGGCTCTTGGCAGCAGCAGCAACAGGAGCCGCAGCGGACGGAGCCGCCGCAGCAGCAAGAGGCGCACGGACGTTCCGAACAGGACGGACCCACGGGTCATGGCGAGGACCTGGGGGGAGGCAAGAGCCCGGGCGGGGCACTTCTAGCTGAAGCGGAGGGACGCGGGACGAGCGATGCGGCGCCGGAGCCGTCGCTACAGCCGGCGCTGCTGCGGCCGCCCTCCCTGGACTTGCTGATGGGCCTCATGTGGGCCAACCTGGACGAGCCACTGGCGCAGACTGCACGACAGGTACGACACACCTTAGAACCTACCGTACGGCAGGAGTGATGCCCTCTTGGGTTCGCAGGGCCGCATGACCTGACCTGACAACACGTGTTGACCCGATTGATGTCTTTGATGTGCGCCGCGTCGTTCCATCCCTTCGCGCCGGCCCTTCCATTGCGCGTCCCTTTCGGCACCCATTGACGCGCCACAAGGCTAACCCAAGGCCTCGTGCCCCTCGGGGTGCTCCCGCTGGTTGGCCTTGCGACGAGCAGCTCAGATCAGTACGGAACCGTACGGAACACCGTAGAACGTGTCGATGACCTATCGCCCGGGCGCTGCCCGCCCAGGCGCGGCAGCACAGGTGCCCAACACACCGGGCGCCATCGACCATCCATCCTATCTGCCCACCTTGCTGCCTTACCAATACAAGCCCACGTTCTCTCGCCGTGCCGCGGCCACCCCACTGCCGCGTGGCTGCCGCTGCCGCTGCCGTCCCCGCCCCAACGCCCCGCCCCGCCCCGTCCCCGCAGCTGCAAGACGCCTTCCAGCAGCTCCTGGAGGTGCTGACGTGTCAGGACCACTTCGCGCCGGGAGTGCTGCCGCCGCTGAGCGACTTCAAGGCGCAGGTGCGCGACGACGACGACTGACCGCATCGACAGCCCGCACCCGTCCGTGCGGGTTTGGGGTTCAGGGGTCGCGGTTCTGAGGTTGGGGGTTGGCGGTTCGCGGTTCTGAGGTTCGGCATTGGGGAGTCGGCGGTTCGCGGCTCGGGTTCGGCGGTTGGGGGGTTCGCGGCTCGGGGTTCGATCCCTGTTCGCAGACCAGCGGGCTGCAGGCCAGCCCTCAGTCCCCGTCACTGGTGTGCGCCGTCTGCGCGCCGGCCATGGAGTGTCGCTCACGGGGCTTCTAGTGGCGCTGGGGTCCGGGGTTTGGGCGCCACAGCGCTGCCTGCCAGCCGTCCTGCACAGCACGTACAGGGCGCATGTTGTTTATCTCGTCGTCGTCCTCCTCCTCCTCCTCCCGGGCCACCAGGGCCTCCTGCCCAGCCTCCTCTGGGCCGACGCGGCCTCCTGCTAAATCGGTTTCCCTGCGCTTGCGCGGTGGTGCCGGCTGTCGCTCTACGGCCAGTCAGTTGTACGGCAGGACACATCGTATACCATACATATTGCAACCGCCGGCCCACGATCCCGCAGGTGGTGACGCAGCTGCTCGCGGTGCCGTACAACCGAAAGGGGCGCTACGCGCCGCTGGGTTGCCTGGCGGAGCGAGGCTGCGCGCTGGCGATGCTCCGAGACCACCCAGCCCTTATCCCGGAGGCGCTGCTGGCGATGCAGGTCCGCCCGCGAAACGCCTGCTCCTCCATTTAAACCTCCGTCAAGTGTGGGTCCTATGCCCGCAGGCCGCAATGACAGTAACCACTTGCGGGCCCTATGCCCGCAGGCCGCAATGACAGTAACCATTGTGGGTCCTATGCCCGCAGAGCGATACGACGGCCAGTGCGGCATCGTCCTTCTTGAAGACCTTGTTGGCGGCAGCCCGCACCGAGGCGAGCGCAAACCCTGTACTGGCGGCGGAGGCCGCCGCCGCCGCCGCGGTCGCCGCCGGCGGCGGCGGCGGCGCCAGCCCCGCCGCCGCCGCGGCGGCGTCCTCTCCCTGGGTGGCCCTCTGGCGCGCGCCGCTGCTGCGTGTGCTGTACGGCAGTAACGAAAAGTTGCGCGCGTACGTTTCCGTACACGCGTTGCCTGTCGTACTGGGCCTGGAGCCGACCGCGGCGCTAGAGCTGATCCACGCGACTCTGTCCGAGGGAGCGCCGGAGCCGGTACCGGGCACCTCCAGGGTGGCCGCGCTGGTTGCCGTACTCAAGGTACGAACATACCCGCGACTTACCCACGTGCGTTTCACGCCGCGCGCATCAGTCATGCCACGCATCTCAATGCTGCGTTCATCAGCCCCTTGCAGTCTCCGACGACCCCCCCCCCTCCACACCCCACCACCATCACCACACACCGGGCTTAGCTGTGCCCCCTGCATGTCACGCGCACCTGCTCTGCCTGCCTAACAAGTACGAACACACCGACACGAACACAGTGAGGGACTTTGAGTTGTTGTCCCAGGGGCGGTCACTGTGGTCGTGGCCCCACACGGTCACTGTGGTCGTGGCCCCACACGGTCACTGTGGTCGTGGCCCCCTGCGTAGGCCGCCCGCGGAATGGGTCTGGTGGCGGATCTGGACGCGCTGGTGGCGTCGGGCGCCCGCCAGCGGCTGCCCCTGGAGCTGGATCCGGAGGCGCTGCTGACGGCGGCGGTGGGCCACGCCAGCGAGTCTGTACGGCTGGACGCCTTGGAGCTGGCGTGCGTCGCCTCCAAGATGAGCGACCCGCCGGGTCCGTCGTGGGTCGGGTCTCTGGGGGTTTTACCCGGCTCGGCTCGGCTCTCGGCCGTGTCGCGAGGTGCAGGCGGCGGCGAGGTGTTTTTTTTGTTTCGCTCCCGGCAACAAGGCTCGGCGTGATGGTTCCGTTGGCCCAAGAAGACAAGATTGTCGGGCGTGTCACCCCCGCTTGAATTCTGAATGAGTTTTGGAATGAAGGGGCGGTTGGGACGAGGCTTCAGTGCCGTCCGCGGCCGTCCGCGCTGCCGGGTCGGGTCCATCTTTGCGCGCCGCGGACTCCTGGATCGACTCAATCCGACCCCACTCGACGATCGAGTCGCTGCAACCCCATGTCGCGACGGACGGTCCCATTATCTTTTGCGTGCCCTCCTGTCGTGGCCCGGCCCCCCGAACGACCCGCGGGTCAGGCCGCCTGGAGCTGTCCATCGTGGGTCGGTGGCTGGCGCTGTGCATGCGGAGTACGGCACAGGGCTCCCGCAACAAGTGCCTGGTGCTGGTGACCAAGCTGGTGGCCAGGATACGGATGGCGGTGGCGCACATCTACAACAAGTGAGTACGAACATGTCGTGCATGTCGTACATCGATGTACATGCACACGCTGCGCCGCGCACAGCAGCGTGGTCGCATCCACGCCGCTCTGCATTTCAGAACATGACGAGACTTTTTTTGAGCGAGCAACCAGCGAAGGACGTACATACATACGCCCACTCGAGCGCACACACCTGCGCAAGTGGCACAGACGATGATTGGACTACCGGGTGCTACCTTCGCATCCGCCTGGGAGTTCCCGGAAGGAACCTGTGGAACGTATGACTTCGCTTTGCGATTCCTGCTACCACATGGATCGCACACGCGAAGAAAGACGGCGCGGCGTGTCCTGCCGCCCCGCGTGCCCGTTCCCCGCAGCAGTGCCCGACCAATAAGGACCCCATGTGTGTTCCCAACAGCCGCGGTGCTCGCCCGCCGTGACACCAACAAGCACGTCGCGCCATTGTTGACACTTACCGTACACTCCTCGCTCGCGCGCCTGGTACGGCGTCCGCACAGGATGGGCAACCGCGGCGGCCCGGCACATCCTTCCAGCTCCAAGGGCAAGGGCCTTGTGGTAAGGAATTGTACGGGAGTACGACAGTACGGCAGTTAAACAAGTAGGGGTCGGCTTCCTCGAAGCCGGAAAAGGGCGGGGCCCCCTATAATCCGTACAGGCCGCTTGCTTTAGAAGGAAAACTCTATTACCGCGCAACAGTGTGAGAGAGTGAAAGGTTGCCATTGGGGGTGTCGTTGATGTTGAAGGGGGATCGGCGTGCATAGATTCACCAAGCCCAAACACGTCGGCAGCCCCGAAACCATCCTGCAGTACGCGCCGCCGGCGACGGCGGTCACCGTATCGGCACTATGGTAACGATAGTCGCCTCGGCACTATCACATACGTCTGTCAAGCAGATGATCACAAAGCAAGCTTGAAGCATCCTTGTTTTGCCGTGAAACTGTAGTTGTTTGGTCCGTCGGCAGGCATGCAACCCTTCAGTTGCACGCCCGCAGCCTCTAAAGTTTGCTATCAATAGTTACATAGCAAATGTAAGGCAAAAACAGGGTGCGAAAAAGCCGCGGTGAGGCCCTGACTTTGGGCCATCGGAACTGGAGAACTCGTTGGCACTCGGTACGCTATCCCTTTGCATCTTGAAACTTTGATTCAATACATATTGTTGAATTGTATTCATCTGGCAAGACAGAAAGGCAAATCTTGATGTTGGTGGTATCTTGATGTTCAAACATCAGAACACTATCGAAGTTCAATTTAGCACGCGCCACCTGCCCCTAGTCCAAGTATTCATCACGCGGCACCTGTTGCATCAAACATGAGCGCGAGAGGCGTTGGGTGGATGTTGACTCGGGTCCATGGAGACCGAGGAGCTTTACTTTGACCGTTTGTGCGCAAAGAATTTTTTTCAGCCAAACCAAGAATACCTTGCAATAGAGGACAATTAATATGACAAACATTGCGAATTAGTTTAGCGGATAATGAACGTTTTGCTGTTACCCACGCACGGCACACGCACGCACACACACACACACACACACACACACACACACACACACACACACACACACACACACACACACACACACACACACACACACAACACACACACACACACACACACACACACACACACACACACACACACACACACACACACACACACACACACACACACACACACACACACACACACACAACACACACACACACACACACACACACACACACGGACATGGGCAATCCTAGGGGGCGGGGCCCCCCGAACGCGCTTCGCGCTGGGGCCCCGCCCAAAAAGGCGGTCATAGTGGGAAAGCCCGCTCGCGCCCCGAACTCCTGCCGATGGGATCACGTGAAGCCGCCACATCGCGCGCAGCACTCGGGACTTCCAGGGAGCCCTTTCTCGGTGACTTGGTGAGGGAGTAAGCATGGGGGTGGCCCTTCCTTCCCTTTCCGATCCGCACCTCTCCACACGAGAGACCATAGACCCCCGATACGGCTGGACGGCTCAACCGCTCGGTGCCGTCGGGCTGCCGCCCTCCCAGCTTGGTAGCCCTCACTCGGCCGCTCCGCGTTGGGTCCTGGTTCCCACGGCCCACGGAACGCTCGGCACCTGGCACTTGGCACCCTCCCGCGTTCGGCCCCGTCGGGCTGCAGCCGCGGCCCCCCCCCCTCGCTCTTCTCTTAACACACACATCCCTCACATGTCATGCACTCCAGTTCTGCCTGCTTACAAAATACACATCCCTCACATTCGGACCTCCGCGTTGGGCTCTCGTTCTGATACTACCTGGCACCCGGCACGTCCCGCGTTTGCAGGTGCTCTTCAGCTTAGGTCCCGGTCGCGATGCCGCCGGTGCGGACGGCGCCGCGGACCCGCCGGCGGAGGGCGCCGACCCACGGGTCACGGACGCGGCGGTGCTGTCCCGCCTCCAGGCCTTCATGCAGTGGCTCACCCACCTGCTGGTTTCGGGGCTGTACCCCGGCTCGCCGTACGAGCGCCGATTCTTCGCACTGGAGCTGTTGAGTGCGGTCCTCGAAGCGTGGGGGCCCGATGGTTCCGGAGCGCCGGCTGCTACAGCTGCGGTCGAAGGCGGCAGCCGCGGCGGCGGCGGCGGCAGGGCGCCGAAGGCAGGCGGCGGCGGCGGCGGCAAGGGCGATGGCGGGGTCAAGGGCGGCGGCGGGGCCGGCAGCAAGTCACGACCGCCCAGTCGGATGACGGAGAGCACGTCGCTGACCCTCCTTCCGCGCGGCTACCATATGGCGGGGAGCCGGGGAGGGCACCATGAGGCGGCGCAGCCATTCCGGTGAGGCGACGCGGACGCCGCTCCAGGGGGGACTGCGTGCCTGGTGTTCCTCCGCTCCGCCCCAACTCAGGCGACGAGCATCGTTGCCTCTAGTCATCGTCGTCGCCATGCCCTTCGCATGAATATGTATTATGGGTTCATAATGTGTACATGGGTACCGTTCATGGGCATAATAGTTGCGAAGTTCATAGTGTATTCGCAGGCAGTCTAAATGTTCATAGTGTATATATGGGTATTTAGTGAAGCAGCTACCATGGAATCCATCGTTACTGCCCTTCTTCAACATCACACGGCCTCGCGTAACTTCTTTTGCATGTGGCGCCAGCGAGGGTCCTGATGAGCCGTCGCCACACAGTGCTGCGGGGCACGCGAGGTCCCCATCAGGAGCCTGCCACGTCAGACTGGTCGGTGCGACATGCGCTGCGAGCCACGGTCCCCCGGCATCCTGTTGTCCCGCGCTGTGGCGCGCTCACTGGTGACTTATTGCCGTACCACGGTGTGGTATGCCGTACACAGGCCGTTCTGCCCCGAGTTACTGACCTCCAACACGGTCGCGTTGCTGCTGGCGGGCGCCGTGGACAGCTGGGACAAGCTCCGGCAGGTGCGGGTGCCAGACACAGCGGAGGCGAGATTTCCCGAAGCCGCTTTTGGAACCACCCACCGTGCGTGTTGCGCGGGACCAGAAGCAGCAGCAGCGGCTCATGCGCCAGGGAGCGGCGACACGCCGCCGCCAGGTCCTCTAGGTTCCTCTAAGGGGGTTGCTGGATCCCTGCTTTACCCTCACCCTTGCGAACACCTGATGATGCACGATTTTGCCGTACGTGCCTCCCTGTACGACGACATTTGAAAACCCGCGCGGGGTGGGGTGCCCCCCCCGGCTGTATCGCGCCCCTCCCCCCGGCAGGCCGCCAGCAGCTGTCTGATGAGGCTGCCGACGCCGCTGCCGGGCCTGGCCACCGGCTCGCAGCTGACGCCGCTGCTGGCCTGGGCGGCGGGGCTGCTGGGGAGCCCGCGGGCGAGGGAGAGCGACGCAGGTGGGGCTGGGCCGTCTTTGTCTGGGCCGTCCTTGTCTGTGCTGTCCTCGCGGGGCCGTCCTTGCAACACCCCGTGTCAGGAAGAGGGGTTCCGGACTGTTCGGGTTCCGAGGTGGTCACAGGAACACGGAGTCGGTGGAAAAGAATGCCCAGTAAAGGGCTAGGAGGTCCGCCTGTACCTGCGGACTTGAGTGCAAGTCTGAGATAAATATGTTTTGAAAGTGCCGTACAGCGAGTCGATCGACGAGTAGGCAGGAACGGCTCGTGTTGCGCGGGAGGAGCGGAGGTCGGGGGTATCGGATCTGTCAGTGCGAGCGGGTGTGTGATGCGGCGAGGGGGAAATTACGGGGGGGGGTAAGGGTAAGCAAGATGATGACCCGCACCGAGCCATGGGGCACACGCCCGCGCCTCCCCACGTTCTCCTTTCGTACAGGTGCGCGGCTGATCAAGATTCTGTACGGCAAGTACGTCGCGGAGCACGGCTGGCGGCTCCAGCTGCATCCCACGCCTCGAGCTCTTCCGCCTGGATCATCATCACCACCACCACCAACACCAACATCACCAATGCTAACACCACCCACACCAACACCAGCAGCAGCAGCACAGCCCGCGCAACAGCAGCAGGAGGCAGGCTCTGGTGCCCATACCTCTGGGCAATCGCCGTACGCTGCCGTACTGGACTTCCTGGATGCCGTGCTGGGGTTGGTTGATGCGCAGGTGGCCACGGCGAGGGAGGACCTGGCGGCGGCGTGTCGCCGCTCCCTGGCGCACGGGCCGCTGCTGTTGCTGCGCTACGTGGTGGAGGACGTGCCCTGGGCGGAGGTCGCGGCGTGTCGGGAGGGCTCGACCGCGGCGGCGGCAGCGGCGTGGGCCGCGCGGGCCCTGGCGGCGGCGGAGGCGCTGGTGGGGGTGACGCTGCCGGTGCTGTCTCGTCCACAGGTACGGGCGTGCTCGGGTAGCCGTTGGCGGTTGATGGTTGGCCACCAGCAGTCGACGGACAGGGTGGTGGTGGTGGTGGTGGCGTTTGCGACTCCGAATTTTCTCTGTCCCCGAAACGTTTCCTTGCCGCCCTGCCTTGCGCGACCTGACCTCCCCAGCTGCACTGCACCCTCCCGCTTCGTCCATGTCGGGCCAATCAACCCCCTGCCCCTTCACCCTACCACTCGTCCCCGCTCTTTTCCCTTGGTACCCCCGGTTCCCGCTTTCCCCCAGGAGCGGAACGTGGGTGCGGAGGAGGTGGAGACGGGGCTGATGGAGCCGCCGGGCAGCGAGGACGAGGAGGGGGACGACACAGAGGGTGAGGGTGAGGGTGAGGGTGAGGGTGAGGGTGAGGGTGAGGGTGAGGGTGAGGGTGAGGGTGAGGGTTATTGTGGATGGGGCCTTGGCGTGTTCGTAGGCGGACAGAGCAGGAATGCGTGCCCGAGACGCCGCCGGCCGCTCCGTGCTGGAGGGCTGTCAGCGGTGCGGCGCTCGTCCGACTGATTGTTTGTACGGTGCACGGTGTACGGTGAAGCGCATGTCGCGTCTTGAGGCCTACCGTGCTTCACGTCTCGTCTCACTCCTCACACTTCACTCCTCACTCTTCACACTTCACTCCTCACTCCTCACTCTTCACACTTCACAATTGCTTCCATCTGTCACACGTCCCACTTCAGGGGCCGACACCCTGGGGCCAGAGGCCCAGGTGATCATCACCGCCTGCTGGACGACCGCCAAGGAGGTGAGTGCCGTACCGCCGTACCGTACAGACATCGTACTGCGCAGAATACTTTGTGTCGGAATACTCATGAAACCTGGTGCGTGTCAGCGCCGACGTGCGGAAGATGACAACACCATTCACGGTACAAGAACGCGTCGCCGGCTGTCGCTGCAACATGAGGACGCCAGCGTCTCCAGGGCTCGTCCCGAGTGACCGCATCACCGGTTCACTGCATGTCTGTCAGTCCCCACCCTCAACACCGCCACACGTGCGCGAGGGTACATAAGGCCCTTGGGACCACAGCGCCGGGCATATGAGGCAGGAGACCTACTGCTTCCGCGCCGCAGGTATCCCTGGTCCTCGCCACCATGGTTCGCCACATGCCGCTGCCCACCGCCGCCACCTCTGCCGCCACCTCCGCCGCCACAACTGCCGCGTCGTCGACCCCTGGGGACCGGCCGGCGGCTGCGCCCCTGCCGGCCGCCCCCGTGCTGCTCAGCTGCGACCAGCTGCGGCGCATCGGCGACCTGCTGGTGCGGCTCCTGTTCGAGATGAAGCACAACGGCGCGGTGGACAAGACCTCGCTGGCCCTCACGGCGGTTTCGGAGCGGCTGCTGCGGGCGAGCCTGCCGGAGCTCAACGGCCTGCCGCGGCCCTGGCTCGAGGTACGTGAGCCCCTGCGCCTTTCCCCGCCGCATGTCAGTCCCATTGCTTGCGGTGTGCCGCTATGGTACCGTACCCGGCGTTCTGGCCGTCCGGAAGGTTGGCAGTGCCCGCGTCCGCAAGCAGCTCCACGCTACCCCACTTTACCCCAGCTGAAGCTCATCCCGCTCCTCCGCACCCCAACTCAGGATTCACGCCCAGCTCAGCTTACTCGCCCTCAACTTACTCCGATTCGGCGCAAGCCACATGAATGCGCTCCAGAGCACCCCCATCCCAGCCAAGAAGCTAAGCTCACTCCTCTTCCCCGCAACCCACTCAAATGCGCCCCTCCCCCGCAACCCCCTCGGGACGACCACGCCATCCCCCCAGGCCTGCATCCGCCGCGTGCTGGCGCCCGGACAGTCCCGCGACGACATCGTCCGCCGCTCCGCCGGGCTGCCCTTCGCCTTCGGGGCGCTGTTCCTGGCCGAGCCGGGGAACGCGCCCAAGCAGCTGCTCGGACCCGGCATGTCGGCGCTGCTGGCGGTGGCCGCCGCCGCCACGTCGCCGTGCCTGATGGCGGCGGCGGAGCCGCCGCCGCCGCCGCCACCGCCGGCTGGGGCTGGGGCTGGGGCTGGGGCTGGCGAAGACGGCCCGGAGGAGGCAGGAGGTACGGCAATGGCGGCGGCGGCGGCGGTGGAGGTGGACGGGTTTGAGGTACGGCAGGTTTGGCCGGTGGTCCACGCCTTCAACTGCCTGCGCCACGCGTTCAACGACAGCAACCTGGCGGTGGACACGTCCGCGTACTTCGCGCAGGCCATACAGGTACGGCAGGATGGGGCGGCGGGGGGTGGGTGCGTGGGTGTGTTACGGCGGGTCAGTCGTACAGAGGTGCAGCCCCGGGAAGCCGGGACCCTAACTCACCCAGTCCTAGTCTGAATCCCACGGTAATCAGCTTCGGTCTGTCTGTCCGTATCCGTATGTCGGTAAGGCGTGTCTTTTTGCTTGCTCCGCCTGCTTGCTCTCCGGAAAACCGACCCATGGGTCGCAGGCCTGCCTCCGCGCGCTTCGCTCCCCGGCCTGGGAGATCCGCAACAGCGCCATGCTGTGCTTCACCGCCCTGACGGCGCGCGTGCTGGGTTTCAAGAACGACAGCCACGGGGAGTCGTGCCGCAAGGCCGTGTCAGGTGCGTACGGCACGACGACGCGTACGGCAGCACCGGGATCTGAGCGCCGTACAACCGGGGACTTGTGTGTCCAGGATTATCGATGACGAGCTGCCCTGGGCGCTGGGCGAGTACAGCACCCGACAATAGTGTTTAAGGTTCAACACCTAACAGGGCCCGCGATCATTCGTCCGATCAACGCGGAAGTCGGACATGACTCTTGGACACGTTATTGTTAATGGTATTACAGTGGACAAGTATGATGGATGATGCAGGAGCCCTGATGACTCCAGCCAGCGCATCCAGCCCGACCTTCCTGAACTCCCCACCCCACCATGTGCCGCTGCTCCAGGGGCGGAGTTCTTCCAGCGCTATCCAGCGCTCCACGGCTTCCTGCTGGCCGAGCTACGCGAGGCCGCCGCGGAGCTGGAGGCCGCCGTCCGCGCCGACGGCGGCCGCCGCTCCGCCGCCGCGCTCGCGAACCCGCACCCGGGACTCTACCCCGTGCTGATCATCCTCTCACGCCTCAAAGCCTCCCACATCCGGGACGATTCCGCGGTCGCCGCCCAGCAGCCCCCCGAGGCCGAGGATGGCGGCGGTGAGGCGGCGGCGGCGGCGCCGCCGCCATCAGCGCCCGCGGGCTCAGCGTCCGCCGCCGTCGCGACGTACATGGGCGGGCTGACGCCCGTCGCTTTCACGCCGCTGGTGCAGCGGTGCGCCACGGCGGCGCCGTACGCTGTACGGCGCCTGGCGGCGCGTGCGCTGGGGCCGCTGGTGGCGGCGCAGGACGTGCCCGCGCTGCTGCAGCAGCTGCTGTCTGCCGTACCAGCGGACCCGCGCGACGGCGCGGCGACGTCCGCAGTGATCGGTGCCGCCGGCGAGGTTCGGATCGGCGGAGGCGGCAGCAACGCGCTTCACGGCGCGTTACTGGAAGCCACGGCGTTGCTCGAATCCGCGGCGGCGGACGTCAACCCCGGCCTTGGCGCCGTCCCGGCTGGATCCGCGGGGCAGTGCGGCGTTGACGTGCTGTCAGTGGCGCTGCCGTGCCTGGCACGCGGCGCGTGGCTCGCCGACCCACGGGTCGGCTGCAGCGCCCTGGGCTGCGGCCTCCTGCAGGCCGCGGGCGCGGCGCTGGCGCTGCTGCCGCCGAGCCGCTGCGCGGACTTCAAGGGGGAGCTTTCGGCGCTTTCGGCGGCGTGCCGGCGCGCTGTGGCCTATGAGCCTCCGTCGGTGTGGCGGCAGCGCCAGCTGGCGCCGCCGCCGCCGACGGTCGACGGCCGGCCGAGCGCCCACGTGTTCACGTCGGATTACCCGGACGCGATGCGGAGCCAGCTACTGAAGGTGGCGGTGCAGCTGTGGCTGGGGCCGGTGCTGCAGTGTCAAGCATTCAGGTGAGGAAGGCACAAGGCCGGCCGGCAGGCAGGCGGGTTGCCTTGCTGGCTGGCTGGCTGGCTGGCTGGCTGGCTGGCTGGCTGGCTGGCTGGCTGGCTGGCTGGCTGGCTGGCTGGCTGGCTGGCTGGCTGGCTGGCTGGCTGGCTGGCTGGCTGGGCGCAACTGCGGCGCCAGAGGGAGGCACCGGCGGAGGGGCGGACCTCTTGTGACGGGTGCCTGGGCTGCCGCACCCGGCGGGGTGCTGGCCTTTCATGACCGGGAGGCCTGTCGGCCTCGGTCTGTGGCGGTGTGGGTCAGCGACCGCGAGGGCCGTGCGGCCTCGGTCTGTGGTGCGGGGCAGAGCAACACACACCGCATCGCACCGCAGGCTCAAGCCTCCGCGGCAGAGGGCGCGGCACAACGCGGAGAGATGGGTGCACCGTGCACGTTTCGTGGGGGGCCCCGCTCCTTAAACGCCCTCCAGCATGGATGTGTCATTTGGGCCGCACCGACACCGACCCAAATGACAGCACCGGGGAGCCGAACGAGGCCACTCACGGGTCCTCCCCTGGAGGCAGGGCCACCCATCCATGTGGTGCAGGCGTGGGGGTTCTGGTGACGGCGTATTGCAGGTTATCATGAGGGTGTCTGTCGCTTGTAGTGGTGCGTAGGGGTGCGTAGGGGTGTGTAGTGCCAACGTCAAGAGGACTGAGGGCAGGTTCGATCTCCGCGTTCGACTGGCCCTTCCCTACCCGGCCCTTCCCGCCAACAGATCGAGCTCGCCCGCCGGATTCTATGTTCAGGGGCTGCTGCACCAACTGCGGTGCTGCCTTGCGTCGTACTCGTACGACACCCGGGCCGCCGCGATGAAGAGCCTGGTGCGCTTCCTGTCCGCCGTCAATGGCGGCGTCGCCGCGCTGGCGTCGCCGTCAGGGTCGCTGCCACCCGCCTCGGGCCAATCCGAGATGCCGTCCGACGGCGGCGATGGTACGGCAGCATCCGCGGCGACGCTCGCAGCGGTCACCGCCGCCACCGGCGCCGCCGCTGACGCCGGCGGCAAAGTGCCGTGCCTGGTAGCCGAATTCCTGGCCAAGCCTGCGCTCCTCCGCAACCTGACAACGGCGGGCATGGCGCTGCTGTGGGAGGCGGTGGCTTCGGAGCCCGTGCACAAGGTCGTACGGCGGGTGCTCAAGGCCCTGGGCCTGCTCCACGCGCTCTCGACCAGCATACCCGCCGCTGAGTCCGCTCAGTCCCCCAACGCGGCTGCGTTCGAGGAGGTCGATGAGGCGGCCCGCGGTCGGGGCGAGCAGGGAGGGCGCCTGCTGGGACACGCGCCGGGCTGCGTGTGCTGCGCAGCCGCCGATGACCCACGGGTCGGCGATGGAGACCCAGCGGCGGCGGCGGCGGCGGACCTTAACCACGCGCTAAGCCACGTGGCGCTTGTACAACGGATCTTGAACGAGGGCTGCAAGGAGTTGGAGGCGCGCTGCGAGGCGCTGCGGTGCCTGGGGCGCGCGCTTGGCAGCGCGATGCGTGCCGGGCTGACACCTGCGGCGACGTCACTGACCCATGGGTCAGTGGCGTCAGCGACGCTGCTGGCGGCTCTCGAGGCCCTCCTGGACCAGGTGGAGACGGCGACGCAGCCCTGGCAGCCCGAGGACTGGCGCCTGGCGGGCGGTCAGGCGCTTGCGGCGTCGCGGCTGTTGCAGTCCGCGGTGCGGCACCGACCCGCGGGTCGCGACGGGCGGTCTGCAGCGCAGCGGCGGCAGGAGGCGACTGTTCCGGAGGCGGAGGCCGGGGAGGAGGCGGCATCACAGCGGCTAGCGCTGCTGGCGATCCGTGGCTGGGGTTGCGTGATTGCTTTCCTCGAGGTGGGTGGGCGGGTGGATGAGGCCGCCCGGGTACCCGGTGTGGTTGGCGAGTTCTCAGATAGGAAATCCGTTGCTGAGAGTATGTGTATGTGTACGTTGATCTCGAACCTGTCGTGGTGTCGCAGTTTCGTACGATGCCCGGCAAGGCGGCAAGTCATGGGGGTCGCTGGTGGGAGAGGTCCGAGGCCGAGAGCCCAGACGTCATGCACGGTAGCGCCCGCGGGACATTCCGGCGGGGCATTGGTCCGGGGTGCCACGGGTAACAAGCCCCCCCTAATGCGGCATGAGGCCTACTGGCTGAGCGCCGCGCCGCGCCCGTGTTCGTGCTGTTGTACTTTCCGTACTGTCGTACAACAGGACGAAGATCACGCGGTTCGGAACACGGCGGCTAGGCTGGCGCAGGAGGCGATGGAGCTGTCGCCGGGTGCAGAGGCGGGCGGCGTTGCTGCCGCCGTCGGCGGGAGTCGAAGGGACGGCGGTACGACGGCCGCAGGGTCGACCGTGTTGGAGATGACCGACGACACCTTGTACGGCAGGCAGCCGATGTACGTTGAGGCGGTCATCCGACGTGTCTATCCGTGGCTAGCCGTGCAGTACGGCGACTGCAGTGGCAAGGCGGCAGTACGCACCGCGCTGGTGCTGATGCTGCGTGACCTGATGTCCAGAGGCGTCTACGGCGGCAGCGGCAGCGGCGGCGGCGATGATGACGACGGCGCTGCGGACGCTGTGCCCGACATCGTAACCGCGATGGTACGGCAGCTCAATCGTCGTACACGGGCTGTCAACCTAGGTGGTTAAGCGGGTCCATTAGTCTGCGACCCCCATTGCGCTTCCCCCTGGGGACCTCCATAGCCCAGACGCCCCAGTTTGTGCCATCTTTGTCGGATGACACACGAACGAGCTCACGACCGGGCATGACCGAAAGCCCTCGGGCAGCCGGGGACCCGCGGGGAGGCGGAGGCGTTCAGGTGACCCATCTCTTGTGGCCCGCGCTTCGCACATCCATTGTTCCATTCACATCAGCAAACGCATGCCAGCAGTGTGCTGGGCCGTCCCCTGCAGCGCAAGGTCGACGACCCCGGCCATCCCGCGGGTCGCGTCGTCCATTCCAGGTCCGCCCCCAACAAACGCAGCGAAGCGAACCTGTGGAGCTGAGCCCCCGCAAGAGTCTCTGACTTATACTACTGTCACACGTACTTCTGTCCTGCTCTCGTACTTGTGACCCGTGGGACGGTCGTACCGCTGATGCATTCACCTCGCCATGTCCGCAGGCCGGTTCCGCCGGTACGGCGGCCACCGTGGGATGGGCCTCCCAGGCGCGTCGGCTGTTCGATAAGGAGGACGACAACCCGCACGCGGAACCCCTCCTGACGGCGCAGCTCGCCGCGCGCTCACTGAGGGCGCTGCTGGCGGCGCCTGCGGCGACAGAAGCTAGCGACAGCGCCGGCACCGGCACCGCCGCCGCCGCCGCCGGCGCGGCGGCATCGGAAGCTGCGGACACGGCAGCAGCGGCGACGGCCGCGGCGGGGATGCTAACGGGAGACGGCGCTGAGCAGCTGGTGCAGGGCGCCTCTGTGGCGGCTGAGCACATCGGCGCCGTCGCAGCGGCTGTGGCGGCCGCCGGCGGCGGCGGCGGCGGCGGCGGCGCCGCCACCAGCGGGGGTAACGTCGCGGAGGACAGCTCGTCGTCGTCAGCGGCGGCGGCGGACGGCTGGCTGGGTGGTTTCATCAACCATGCGGAGGTGTTCACGTGCGCCTACAAGGCCCTGCTGCAGTTGTGGTCGTTGGGTCCTGTACGGCATGCCGTACTGACCCCTGCCGCGAGGGAGACCCTGGCGGGTGCGCTGCGGGGTCTGTTGGAACGGAGTGACGTCCGCGGCTCGCAGCTGGCGCCGCTGCTGCGGTCGGTGGCGGCGGAATGGGCGGTCGGTGGGGTCGACGGCGCGGGGTCGGCGCCTGTGGAGGTTGGGCGAGACGGCCGCGGCGATGCTGCTGATGCGGGGTGCGAGGGTGAGGGTGAGGATGAGGGCGCCTCGTCGTCTCTGACTTGGGGCCGGGGGTGTGGCGTGCTTTTCCTGCTCTAGTTCTGCGCCTATGATGTGGATGCGGGGATTTGGCGTTGCGGGCCGGGCATATGTTGCCGATGCCGATGCCGGGCTGCCCTGCTGTCTGGACAGCAGCAGGTTGGCCTGAGGGTCTGGACGGCATCTGCTTGCATGGGAGGGAGGGATCTGTGCGGATGAGTGTCTGTCAGCGCGAATCGGAATGTGCCGAAGGCGTACCCGTACATTCAGCCTTCTGACGGCTTCTGAGGACTTCTGCCCCCACACGCCGCCGGCACCCCCAAGTCGTGGAAGATGCAGCGCGTGACGAGCCGGCGGGGCTTTCGACGGACGTCGGAGACCGGGGAGGTCGGACGGGCGGTGTCCGGGGACCGGGGACCGTCGTACATACCGCGACTGCAGGGGGCTGCTCAGGGTGATGTCGCCTCTGCGTTGCTTCCTCATCAACGACGGTGGTATGACAGCTGCTGTGCTGGTGCGATGCGGCCGGCCCTAGCGTTGCGTGATACCCTTTGCGCAGCTGCTCCGGAGCCCGACGCTGCCGCTCGGCGGAGGCAAACACGCGTATTACAATCGGAGGTTGAAGCCATTCGCCGCACACCCATAAGCCCAACCTCACACGCTTGATACTGCCTTGCCTGCCAACAACTGGCGCCACATATACCATCATCGATCGACGCCATGCCGCAAACACACACGCGCGCACGGGGCCCCCCACAATGCCTTGCCGTACATCCGTGCACACGTGAACCCACGTTCTGTACGTACGGCGAGCTAGCCCCGTCAGCAACGAGCGCACCGCTGCACCCGGTAACCCGCCGTGTCCCCAGCAGCGACATCCTCAAACCAAGTCACCCGCAAACAGGTACCCTAACAACAACCAATTTAACCCCCAGCGGCAGTGCCGTACACACCGCAGTGCCGTCCGGGCCGAGCAAAAGTAGCAAAAGTCAGCGAACCATGCGTATAGCTAGCGCACTTCCAGAGTCACTTTATTGCCACCGCAACACATGCCGCAGCCTCCCCGGGGACAGAAACCATCGTTCACCTCCTCCCTCCCCGGCCCCCACAACAGCCATCCGCACCCTCCTCTTGGGGTCTATCTGGAGCCAACCGAAACCGTTTGTACTGCAATCAGTACATTCTCCTGCGACCACAACACAGGCAGAGAAGCACAGACCACGCCAGGCTGGACATGGTTTATTGTTATCGCATACGAGCACACACTCGGGTATACACACCCCGGTAACATGTCACAAACTGGGTTGGGTTGGGTCCCTAATCTGGGTTGGTTGGGCAGCGCTGCCGGTTGCCGCCGGTTGCCGCCGCCGCCGCCTCAGAGTCGATTCTGTTCCCACCACTGCTTTGCGCCTTGCTTTGCGCGCGCACCTAGCGCTCCCTAGAAAGCCTAGCTACCTGGATGCCCGCTGCCCTAGAGGCCTCCCGCCTCACTTATTACCCCTGCAGCAGCGTCCAAGCATCCGTACGGCAGCAAGGACACACATTCGTACACACATACGCACAGGGTGACACACATACGCACAGGGGAGCCGGAGGGCGCACCCACATGTAGGATGATGATGAACCGCCGTACCTGGTCGTACATTTCATGCGACGAGCGACTGCCGACATGCACGCCGCGCTCTATATGGCTGCCAGCGATGTGTCGGCGGTGCATGCCGTACGCACTGCCCATTCCCCGCCCCCCGGCTGCACATACACAAACACACACATACACACGCTGTACGGGATGTTCTTGACGGGATGCTCTTGATGGCGGGTGGGTAGGTCAACGTTCGGGTCCGTGTCTCCGTGAACACACGGGGGGGAGGACAAGCGGATGGTTGGGAGGGGTATGGCAGCAGGCTTCGTGTCGGCCGGGCGGGCGGGCAGGTCACGTAGCAGCCGGCGGATACACACGCCCTCATGCTGCGCGTGCTTGACGGGTACGACGGGTACTGTTACAACAACGAAGCCCCGCATCAATCGCGGGCTGGCCCAGCCCTCGTAATCTATCGTGGCAGCGGCAATCATGTCACGCCCACAGCTAGGGACTGAGCGTCGTCCGCGCGGGTTCGAGCAGACATGCCGCATGCCAGCCATCCAGCCTTACTTCGCGCGTAGGGCCCTGTACGAACCCTGTACGACCGCCACGCTGCCCTGCCCGAGTAGATGGACTTCCCGCAAAAGCCCCCCTCACATCGCCTCAAACCTCCCGATTCTCCCTTTCCTTCCGGGTCGCCACCACCTACCTATCCCTACCAGCACCACACAACTCTTATAGACACAGTACCTGCTGGAGGTAGGGATGGACTTTCCTGTCCTAGAGGAGAGACTTCTCTGCGGAGGCAGGCTCCTCCCGACGCCGTCCTGAGCAGGCCCCCCGAACAACAACCGATAGATCATCCTTTTGCATCGCATCACATCGCATCACATCACACCACACCCAGCCACGTCCCTTGTGCGCCAAGATACGCCCGTTGCACCCTGATACGCCGGTTGCACCCTCGCTCCATGTATAGCAGCGTGCCTCATCGCCTCGCCTCACCTCATCGGCACCTCACCTCAGCTCAGCTCAGATCACGACGAACAAACGGGCATGGAGGTAGCTGGCGAGCAGGGGAGAAGGGAAGAGCAGGAGACAGACGAAGAGCCAAGGGGGGCGGGGGCGCAAAACGGCAGTCCCACGGGTCGCGCGAATCCCTGTACAACACCCGTCAGAAGTACCGGTCCGCCGTACCCTGCACGACATGCGAGATGTCATGGACCCGGCATGCAGCATTAAGCGCCAGATTTGTCAGAATCCGGCCCCGGCCCGCGCAATCTGCGATGCACCCGTAGATACCGTAGGTGCCGTACGTACGAATTGCAGGCGCCTTACACGGGTCCGACACGCAATCGTGTCATACCAGTCAGTGCCTGGAGTCCTTCTGGGTCACATTCACGTGTCCGCGTACCGTACGTACGTTGTATGAAACGCATACCGGTACGACCCCTGTACGACCCCTATCTAGGGGACCGTCGTGTAATTCGTGTAATCCTGACACCGCCGGGTTGCCACTGGAGACGAAACCCTGTGGCGGCAGGTTATTGAACCATCCCGGCCGCAAATTGCTGCTGTTCCAAAGTCACTCAGTAATCACACGTCGTATCGTACAATTCCCTCTCATACCAGAAAACTACTCCTGCACGACAAATAAAACACGGACGCCCAGAGGTGATTGTCTTGGTCCGTTTTGCAAACGTGCTTGTGATGGCCTTGCACAACAACAACTAACAGCGACCCTCGCCTTGCAGCACATGACGATAGATGCCCCGCCGCGGCCCGGCCCCAACATGCATGGGGCACTTCGGGCCGTCGCCGTGTCGGTCCCCCAACGACGAACCGAGGGTACACTGCAACACATGCCGCCTCTCCCTCCCTCCTCCTCCGCTACCTCCGCCTCCGCCGCCTCCTCCGCTTCCTCCTGCTCCTTCTCCTCCTCCTCCGTCTCCCAGCATCCTCCTCCTCCGCCGCCGCCGCCTCCTCCTCCTCTTCCCTTTCCTCCTCCTCTCTATTTGTCGTGGCCCCCGGTCATGAATCAGAAGAAGAAGTCCGATGAGAAACAGAAAATCCCCGGAACGACTCTTTAGCAGTCACCGCGAAAAATACTCCCCTCCGGGAATTCATCATCCTGCACTGCACCCAAACGCACTTGGATACGACAAACAGCCGAAAGAACGAAGGACAGCGAGTTAGACAGATAGACAGATCCACACGAGGAGGGCGTCGTACATACGGGCGGCGGGCAGAAACCTCCTTCATCATCAGGAGAGAGGCAACAGCACAAAGAGAATGAACCTTCATACGCACCACTACTACGATACGATTACACACGATTTCTAAACACACAATTCCTTCACCTGACGACATCTATCGACACGAGTATGTCTGCATCAGCGCTCCGGTCCGGTCCTGAACGAAGATGTACATATATAAAGCATGCGCACGTTGCATGCGCACATACATGTACGGCATATCACGAATCACTTCCTCCCGTTGCAGTACACAAACGCTCAGGAGCGAGACATACAGAATAATGAATAACAAATCTATCCAACGACGTACGACGTCGGATCGCCTTATTACGTGCTCGGATTTTTGGGTCACATATTAATTGGTGGAGAGGCAGTTTCGCTCATCCAAGTAAGACGGATGCATGCGATGCACGCACCGCGCGCCTTGTTTGGCATCGAAGTAAGGTGCAATTGCGGAGGGTGAAGAGGAGCAGATAGATACGCCCCGCGGTCCGGTCCCGTCCCAACGGTCGGGAACCTCGAGGACCTAGCTACCTGCAGCTCCTCTCCATGTAACACCAATTAATTTATCAACCCAATCATTGCCGTCAGCAGGCAAAGATCCGCCGGTTAGCCGTGGTTTAGCCCTGCAGCACCACGCGACGCATGATCGCTTTATTTCCCACATATGTACAACAGCTTCAGGGATTGGAAAACCCGTTGATCCGTTCTGGTCATCGCGTCGTATGGTTTGGAACTGCGTGGCGGCGCAGCCAGCTGGCCACATGTACGACTAAATGTACGGTGCCCGTCATTCATCCGCTCGGCCACACGCCATCCATTTATATTCCTTAGAACATCCCTTCCGGGCCGTACATACAGCGATCAATATCCTCGACCCTAGGGAGGAAAAAAAATCGGTTTCGGGGTACATTTCGGTACCCACGTCGTACGGTAACGTACGCGTGATGCCAACCACTCGTCACGTGTTGCCGTAACCTCACACGTGCCCCACGTCCGGAAGTACATTGTCGTACTGCGTCGTTGTACTAGGATGCAGCGGCAATCCTGCCGGTCCCGTGTTGTGTCGGGAAACACCAAACCCGCTGTACGAAACATGGACAAGCGAAACCCCACATCTAGATACGCTCACTGGTATCGATGCCCCAATGTGCCCCTCGCACCGCTTAGCCCCAAAGCCCCCTGCGGTGACGTCACACTAAAGTACGAACCCCGCGCGCTCCCCCGTGCGTGCCCGCGCAATCCCGCAGCCGTACATTCGCGGCCCGTAGATCCATCAAACGCTTCGTCCGCCCCGCCTGCCTCAGGGTCTCGCCATCCCGTACACACATACACATACACATACACACACACACGCACACACGCACGGACGGTATACATACGCATAGCACACACGCACACATATATATGCACAGCGATACGCGCAATCGCGCCGACCGGGCAATGATCACTCGTCGTACTGCTGTACGTGCAGCGCGCCCAATGGCGCGTGTATGTGTGGCTTTTGCCGTTACATCACAATACACACATTATTGGCTCGCCCACCACCGTGCACTCTCCTCTAACCGATTGCTGTCCGGCGACCTTACAGGTTCCGGATGTACGGCAGCCCATCGGCTGCTGTGGGGCTGTAACCGCGGCGAGTCCCGCGGCGAGGCGACGGCATCGCTGACGGCGGCGACGGCGCCGCCGACGCTGCCGACGCTGCCGCGCCGGTCTCTGTATACGCCAAAGGGTATGACAGTGACGGCGCCGCCGGCACTCGCACTTGGGCGACGCTCCCGAGGCGTCAACTGTGGAGTGACGGCACGCGGCGTGGCCCAGGCCTGGCTGGCAGTCACGTCTCCTTCGACGCCGCCTTGAGCCTCCACTCTCTCCGCCACTGGAAGGGGCCTATTGCTGGGATTCGCAGCCGCTGGCGCGGGCGTGTTCGGCAGCTGGGTGCTTGGGTTTGCGGGGGTACCGTCAGGGTTGATCGGCTGTGTCCAGACGGCGTCGGCGGCAACGAGGCCGCCGCCAGCGGCGGCGGTGGCGGCGCCCGCAGCGGCGCCGGCGGCGGCGGTGCCCTCCGGGTCCGGTACCAGGACATTCACTCGCTCGTCCTCACTTGTACGGCTGCGCACGTGCTGGCGCGACCTTCGGCGGCGGATGACGACGGCGACGATAATCGCCGCTATGATGGCGGCGCCGGCGATGCCGCCAACGGCGGCGCCGATGATGGGGCCCATGCTGGACGACTTCTTCACCGTGGCTGGAGCAGTGCTGCTGCCGCTGCCGCTGCCGCCGCCGCCGCTGCCGCCGCCGGTGACGGAACCGCCGGTGCCGGACTCCTGCACGGTCGAGTTCGTGCCCCCAGTGGTGGTGCCGCCGCCGGTTCCGGTTCCGGTGCCCGTGCCGGTGCCCGTGCCAGTGCCGGTGCCGCCGCCGGTGGTAGTGCCGCCGGTGGTGGTGCCGCCGGCGCCGATGCCGCTCGAATCCACCTCCGCCGCCGCCACCTGCGCTGCTAGACCCGCAGCACTGAAGCTGCTGCTGATCTGGTTCTGTGCCGCCGCCAGAGCAGAGGCGTCACCCGAGCTGGCGGCCGCGGCGAGATTCGTCAGCATCGCCGTCAGCGATGACTGCGCCACAGAAGAAATCTTGGCGGCGTTCAAGAGCATGGCGCCGACATCAATCGTCTGTCCGGCCGCCGCCGCCGCAGCCACTTGGCTATCGAGCTGGACCAGCATACTGCTGACTTCCGAGATCACAGAAGAGACACTGGCTAGCACAGAGTCGAGCTGCGGGGGGAAGCGGAAGAAAGAGGACGGAGATTGGTACGACAAGGTTGGTACGACGAGTTGGCTGGACGAGATGTGCCTATGCCTGGTGGTTGGTGCTGCACGGGGCGATAGTTGCGACCCTTCACGCGCCTGCAGAGACACACTAATATAGGTAACTCATGGGGGTAGGTAAGTGATCTTGCTTCGTCCCGCAGCAGCCCCGCGTTTCTAATGTATCATGCATGTTACAGCGGACCCTGCGGGTCATTATCGGTGACAGCCGTAGATCGCCTCCTCGCTAACCGCACAGTGTAAAATTTTGACCCCGCGCGCGCAAATCCAGCCTTCCTCACCAAGGCTGGATCGACAGCTTGAAGGAGACGGCGCGATTTACCGCCGCCATTCGAGGACGACGACTGCGTCGTTGCGTCCAAGTAATACTCCTTCATGAGCTTCGTCAAATAGTCCTTGTCCTCTGGCTTGAGAGTCTTGTTGCGAAGGTGGTGAGACATGCTCCAAACGTACGACTGTACAACGTCATCGATGCTGACAGCCTCCTTCAGCATGCCTGTAATAGCAGCAAAACAGCGGTATAATCGCAACAGGCAAAGCAAACGTCTTGCAACACTTTTCGCCAACATGCTGAGCTGAGCTGGATTCACACTCGCGCAGGATCTCGGATCACGCACCGTCGTCGTCGCAGTATACAGGAAAATTCACCACGGATACCAGATTCTCTCCATCAGACCATGGCACGCATACATTTAGCACATACATACATCAAGTGATAGCGCACCCAGAAGACAGACAAAAGCCTCTCGGGTCATCACTCACCCGACATGAAGGACGCCGAGGGCCCGAGCGCACTCAGCAGCCTCAAGTTAAGCAAGTACACCCGAATCACCAGCGGGCTTCCATCGGGCCAGTTCTGCCGCAGGAAATCGGCCCCCGCGGGCAGCGCGTCCGAATTTCCGCGCACTCCAACACCAAAGTAGTTGTAAACGCTCGAGAAGTCCTCGACCGTTATCAGGCGGGCTGGCGACTGAGCTTGGCCGATCATATAAACGCCCGATGCCAGGTAGGCCGCAGGGTTCAGGTACGCATAGCCCACGGCGGGCGGCAGCACCGCGCGCAACTCAAAGGGCACGGTCACAACCTTCTTGCTCGTGGACAGTGCGGCATCGCGGCAGTTTGAGGCGGTGAAAACCTGCAGAGCGGCGCGCGAGCCAACGGCAGGCGATGCCGTGTTTTTGCAGATGTACACACGGTGGGGACGTACATCATATATACGGCACAGACCCATGGGTCACCGCGACCCGAGTGACACGACGACGGAGGCCCGCCGTGGGATGGCGACCTATCCGCCCCTGCCTCTAGCTCTATAATACTATTACGGGATTCACTCCCTCAACCAACTCGGAAACGCACTAATTTACGGATTCCGTTACTCACCATTCCGGTTGTAACCTCCGTGAAGTTTGCGACGCCCTTGGCGTTACTGGTGGCATTACGGTCCAGCAGCATGTCGGTCAGCTGCCGGTAGGTCACCTCGCAGTCGGTCAAGGCGCCAGAGGCGCGCAGCAGCACCCCCAGCGGGCCCGCCGCCGGCGCAGGGCTCAGACGCAGGGCCGCGGCAATCGCCGTCAGATTGATCGGGGCGGCGGACAGCTGCGCCTCGAAGCCTGCATGCAACCCCGGGGGGCCAAGGGCGGGCGGGGAAGGGGGATTGCGGGGAAGGGGTCAGCAGGGAAGGGGCAAGTACATCAATGTCTCGATTTTCCCATAGCAGGCACACTGTCACGGCGCGGCACGGCACGGCACAACACATGTACGACAACAGGTGCCGTACCTGCAATCAGATCATCCGCGGCCGTAGACTGCGGGTTGGTCTTGAAGACCGACATCAATGCCTGGCCCTTGACCTGGAAGACGTAACCCACACGCGCCGCCAGCGCTGCCGCCTCGAGCGGCATCACGGACAGCTCGTCCATCAAATCGGACCCAGTGACCAGCAGCGCCGACGCCGCCGCGCTGTAGACCTTGCAAGCCGCCTGAGTTGCGGGGCTCGCCATCACGGCGGCGGCGACCAAATTGCTGCCGCCGCAGGCAATGGCCGCGTCGTACACCGTACTCGTACAAAGCGATGAGGCAGTCAGGTTCAGCGGCTTCGTGCGGGCCTTCGATGCCAGTGCGCCGTACACAGCTTCGACCTTGCCTTCCCAGCTGGCGCATTTGTCCGTCGAATTGTTGTTGTTGTACGGCGCCGTGATAGCGACCTCCAGCGCCGACGACGTGGCCATGACGAGGCAGCTGAGGGCGGTATCCGACGCGAGCATCTGCACCCCGACAGACCTGAGGGGGGCGTAGGGGTGAACGGGCCGACCACAAAGCAAGGAGGGGCGGAGAGAGACGGAATGAAAGGGGGAAACCACACGAAGAGACGGAGAGGCAAGGGGCAAGGGGCCCGCCATCAACCCCAAAATTGAAATGAGAGATTAGCCCGGGGAGGGGAGGACAACACAGGCAGGACGGGCAGGCGCCGCCGATCAACTTGCCAATGTAGGACTGCCCAATGAAGCGGGCGGAAGCAGACGGGGATGGAAAGAGACAAAGCTGTATGTGGCGAAACGTAACAACTCAAGCTGCTCTGCCGCGCGTGTCGTCTTTTCCCATCGGAACCCACAAGCCACAACCTTTATCACCCCAACCCGCAAACACATCCGTTGGGGTGATGGAAGGACCCTTCCACACCCGCCCATCCGCCACCCACCCACCGCTCAATCGCAGAAGGCTGCCGCAGCGCATCAAAGGTGCCCCTTTCAGCGCCCGTGGCATCCACGCCCAGGAGCCTATAGGCCGCCCGTACGACACCGTCGGTCAAAGCAGTGGCCGATTCGTTGACCATCGCGAGCAGCCGCGTGGCGGGGCTGACCGTCACATTCACCGTGCCGTCGCCCGACTGGGCCGGTCGGGTCCAGGTGGACACGAGCGAGAAGGGGAGCTGCAGGCCCGTGAAGGCGTCGACGCATTGCGCGCGGGCGGGCCAGAAGACCACCTCCAGACCCTGCAAGGAAACGAAAGTGACCGGGCCACGGCGCAGCTAGCTTCAGGACAGCAGCTCCGCTGGCGGATACCGGCGAGAGGCATGGGGGAGCTGGGGGAGCTGAGAAAGGGGGAGGTGAGGGTTGAAAGGAGGTTTCTAGGGCGCCTGTTGGCGCGGTTTCAGCACTCAGGAGGAGGACGGCAAGGCACTGTGGGGCGAGCGCTCGAGGAAGCGCATCAAAGCATTATGCAGAGCAGAGCGTCCTTGGCGTAATGAAAATTTGGGAGTATTGTGAAAAGGCAAAGTGGAAATCCCCGTCAAGATAAGTCGAATCCCCCTCAAGGCACTGAAAAGGCGAGCCCCACGGGTCCCTCCACTCGGTCGGTCGCCCGACTCGTCTTTCTTGTCGTACCTGACGGCCCTCCTCAACGACGCCGCTTCCAGAGATTGCCCCCAGGCTGTCCGTCGCCACCGGTTCGCTCGTGTCCAAGTCATAACCGGCAATACCCTGCGGGCGCGAGTGTGTGTGGGGCGAGGGGGCGGAGGGTTAAGAGAAACCTGTCCGGAGGGGTGCGGGTTCGAATCGCGGGAGGCGGGGTTTCGAGTCCCGTCTCCCGTGGAGGTTCGAATTCCGGCCATCGTGTCCAGGCAGGAAACTCATCAGTTGTGATCCGCCTTGACGAAAAACAGCGCATGCCAGCTGATGCTGCCGATCTCGGATCTCTCCAGGTCCCCTTGCATCTCCAGTTCTCCAACGACCCGCCCACCCACCCACCTACCTGGCAGAACGCCGCGGGCCCTATGAAGGAGGCGAAGCCACGGAGGGGAACTGAGAAGCGTAGCGGTGGCGGCGGCGCCGAGGTGTACGTGGGGGGGTACGTCGGGGGCGGCGGTGGGGGCCTCAGGGTCGCCGGGGCAAGCGAGTACGACGGCACCGGCGGCGGAGGCGAGGGCGTCGGCGTCGTCGACGGCCACGGGCTCGGGGGCGAGGAGGGGCTAGATGACTGCGGCGGAGGCGAGGGCGTTGGCGTCGGCGTCGGTGGTGGCGTCGGCGGTGGCGTGGAGGAGATGGGGTGGTAGGACGGCGGGATAGAGCCCGACGGCGAGGGCGAGGGCGAGGGCGAGTTAGAAGGCGGTGGGGAGTTCGAGGGTGGTGGCGCGTTGGAGGGTGGTGGCGCGTTGGAGGGTGGTGGCGCGTCGGAGGGTGTGGGGGTTGGATGGATCCAGGGAGGAGGTGGTGAGCTCATCGCTGGTGCCAAGGGTGACATGGTAGGCATCACGGGCGGTCCGTATGACGGCGGTGGAGTCGACGACGGCAAAACCGGTGCCGGGCTGTTGGATGGCGGTGGCATAGTGGCCGGCGGGGAGGACGTCACGGGCGGTGGCGTGGTGGCCGGTGGGGAAGAGGTCACGGGCGGTGGCGTGGTGGCCGGTGGGGAAGAGGGCGGGGGCGGCACGGATGGCGGTGGCATCGTGGCCGGCGGTGTAGAGGGCGCGGGGGCGACCGGCGGCGATGCGACCGGCACTGAGGCGGTCGGTGTGGGTGGAGAGCTTGAAGGAGCATACGGTGAGGGAGGAAGTGGAATTGAAGGATAGACCGCAGGAGGCGGAGAGGAGGAGGACGTCACAGGCGGTGAGGGCGGCGGGGAGACCGGCGGCAGCGGGATGGAAGGGTAGACTCCGGGTACTTGGGAGGCCGAAGGCGCCGCAACCATCAGTCCCCAAAATAAGGAGACTAGAATTATACTCATTCCTGCGCAATGGCGGCGTGAAGGAATGCGGGTAGCGCATGTGACCAGAAAGGACGAAACGACAATTGAGGGGAGCTCGTCACGAAAACCGCTTGCAGGCGCCATTAACATGCTGTATAAGTTTCAATATTTGTGGCGCTGAAGCATGTGGCTTCAGCTTGGGGCGTGTGTGGCGAAGTAGAGGTGCGCGTCGTTTAAGGCGTTGCCTTCGCTTCCACTGAACACCCGTCGCGACATATAAACCCAAAGCATCCCTATTTAACTTTAAATGATATCCTATACATTTGCAGATGGCAAAATGCGTGTATGCGCGTGCCCAAACTTACCGCGTCTCCGTGCCATCTCAAATGTCCGCATCTGGGACATCGGAAAGGCTGCGCAAGGCACAGCCAGCTATTCGGCTGGCCTAATCTGCTCCAATTATTATGACTGCCTGATTTGCCAATGTTGTTCACAGGTGTTTTGCCGTCGTTGTCGGGTGCGGAGTAACACCTTCGTAAGGGTCAATCACAAGACTGGCTGGTAGGATGACTGCTCATGCTAAATGTTATAATAAGTTGTGTTGAGAGTTGTTTTGGAAAAAGTTGTGGCGCTTGGTCAGCTAAGGAACAGGAGTGGACTTCTCGTACGGCATCAATCATAGTACGGATTGCGGCTTTGAAACCTTATCTTACAGGGGCTTAAGCTCTTGCTTTACACCATGGGGCTACTTGGGTGTGCACGCAGACCTGTCGGCCGGACCTCTAGTGTACTAAGCACGCGAACTTGTCGCAGTTACGAAGTAGCAAGCATCCCATAGTTGTGTGATCCAGTTGATTGCCATGAAAATGTGCTTCAGTATAAATAAGAATACACCATGATTACTTCAAATTCGTTCATGTAAAGGTTTTCGGTACCGCAGGATTCCCAGGATGCGTCTGGCCATCGCAGTTTAAGATGCACAAATAAAGACAATATTATCTAATAATATTTGGTGCTTTTAATTCTGGTTAAAGGCATGTATAGTATGGGTAATATGGGCTAACGGCCAAAGTGCAGTTACTCTGAGCTGCAGCCTGCAGACGCCTTACCTCCGAGGCCAACGACAGGTGCGCATGATAATCGCATTAATGTCTTAATATTATATACTAGTTGCATGCGTCAAGACGACATGGAAACGCCGACCTTCTACTGACCGACATGCTGTATCCGACGTCTCACACATCCTTCAGGATGCCCACGCGACATCTTTCAAATATTGCGCTACCATGTAGTATATATTTTTACTCATAATTAGCCAGTGTACATGCATATGGCGTGTGCGGGTGCTGGGTTTTACTGACCAGCTGACTCATAACAGCAAATGTTCATCTCGAAAGAAATCCTAAGTTCAATTTCGCATGACAATAGCATATGATATGATACTATATAAGCAGAATAAGGACATGCACTCTCGGGTCCCTTGCACGAAGTGACAATGTTCATTTTGAAGTGAATTGTGAGCAACGGTGAGTAGTATAGTGGACATCGCGAGTAATCCAATAAGAATGAAAGGTTATGCCAACCCGACCAAGCTGTTCAGCTGCTCGCGTGCACCTCCGTGTCGGGAGCCGCAGAGGTACTTGGGAGGCCACATCAGCCACATTTGCCACATTCTCCAATCTGCATCAATTCGCCAATTGCGCACAGAATGCAGCTACGCGTACTGCGCTCCCTTGCTCTCCAGTGCATGCCCTACTGCCCTGGCCTGCCATCCATGCCATCCCAGCACTCCTCTGCAGCAAACGGCGCGACCGGCTGCCGACGCCGCCCCGCTGCGCTATGGCACCGCAAACTGATGCCCAACTTTATGTTGAATGAAGCCCTTATGCGGCATGCACGCTGGGCCTGATGGGCAGGGTTTTCCGATGAATCCCAGCGAGTCCAAGCCGCACCGACGCGATTTCACGCAGTACACATACAACCCAAAGCATCACCTGGACTGTCCACAAAACTCCCATAAAAGGCCGATACGCCGATTGTGATTCGAGCGTCACGGAACAGGTCCTAATTTCTGTCCCAGGGGTTGTTGCGCACATGCGCAGTCATCCACGCTGGTCGGTCACACCTCACACGCGCGTGCCGTCCGTCACTTTTGAAAGTGATCGTCAGCGGGTGCCCGGGCACCTGTCAAGGCCTGGCCCCCTCCCCTGCCCCTCTCGGTTCCCTCCCCTCTCGCACCCCTCGGCACGTGGCCTTGCGCGTCCATCCGGGTCAATCAGCGTCGCCGGGACTGTCAGTGCAACAACAGGCAACCCCTCACGGGTACCTACCTACCTCGCATATCTATCATCTATGACAAGCCAGGTTCGCGCACCCGACTCGGCACGTCGAGCGCAAAGGGCTCAGGAAAGGGCGGCGCTGGTGCGCCCCGTGCAATGCCAACAGACTAACTAATCTCTGAGGGTCATGCATGGTCATGCATGGGCCCCTCTGCTGCCTTCACGGGCGCGCATATTCGGTGCCAGCCACAGTCAGATGCCGTACACGGTCATGTCCCACACACCACCAGATGCCGCACACAGGCAGAATCCATCAGGAGCCCTTCAACTCTACAGGGTTCAGGTCGGGGACACCCGGGGCGGGCGGGATTGCTGTCCCGCGGCGGCACCGCGGAATGACCGGATGTGTACATCCGTACGGCAACCTTCGGGCGGCGCGCGTTACTCCAGGGGGGCCAATACCCCTGCCCCGCCCCCCATCGCCCCCCGCCCGCTGCCGCAGCCTCCCGACGCTCACGGACCGCCAACGGCCCACTGCCGATGGCCACGACGGTGGCACGTTCAAGCACTGTTATTGTTGTGTTGTTCATTGCTGTTGATCTTGCTCATGGCAATTGTGTTGTGGGCATGCCAGGGATGCCACCGTAATACCGGTTGCGCTGATGATGCTCTGGACTGCAATGCTCTGGATTCCCCCCGACCCCGCCTCCATATGGAGAGAGCCCCAATGCCCCATGCTCATGTCCGTGAATGCACAGTGACGACCGCCGCCCGTCTCGGTCCCCCACGGGCCCCGCCTCCGCTCGCCGCGGCGCTCAGGCAACGCCCCCTTCTGCCAATCAACACAGCGAAATTGAAAAGGTTCACCAAGCCGATAACCTCCGGGCCACACACACACACCCCACACACACACCCCACACACACACATTGCATTTTTAAACACACATCACCACCACCACCACCACCACCAACATCACTGCAACTCCGTAATTTCCGTGTATTCTTCTAGTTTTCCGGTTCTCCCCAATCAACCCCCCAACGCCCCCCTCAACCAAATCTCCGCGTCCAAGTTCCGCCAGAGGGTCGAACCCGAACGCCCACGCGTCCCCGGGAGCCCTGCAGAGCCGAACTCTACAGACAAACACGGAGCACGGAGCCGTACAAAGCACACCGCCGTCCTCCTAGGAATCTGCACTCGCGTGCACGCGCCCCAGAAGCGGCTCCGCCAGGCCACCAACGCCGCCGTCGGGGGCCCCGCCCCCATCCGCGGCACTGTCGCCGTCAGCTGCGTCGCCGACGACCCCGCCACGGCCACCCGCACCCCCGCCTTCCGGTGCACTCAATCCCCAGGGGAGCGTCGCCCCTCGCCCCGACCTGGAGACCTCCAGTACGGCACCGGCCTCCTCGTCTTCTTTGCCGTACGGAAATAGTACGGCAGCGGTTGCCGCTGCGGGCGCCCCGAGCCCGCCGACTATGCCGCTGCCGCTCCCGGGGCCACGGCTGCCGCTGCCACCCGCCGTGACGAAGGGGGGGTCCACGGGTGGCGGCGGCCGCAGCAACACGTACCCGGAGCCCGGCTGCTCTTCGTCGTCTGTGGAGCGGCCACCAGGGCTCCTGTGGAGGGGAGGGGAGACAAGAGGTGGTCGGGGTCGAGGTCGAGGTCGGTGGAGCGGGACCACGTCCGGGTGTCCGGGTGTCGTCGTCCGGTGTGTCCGTGTGGGGTCCGTGATTTCCACCGTGGAGCCGGGCGACACCCCCGTTTGGGGCAGGAGTGGGAGGACGTCACGGCGCACGCGGTGGACGTAAAATCAACGTATGTGGGAAACACACATCGCACGGGCACGGGCTTCTCATTAAACACATCGCGCGGCTTGGGTCGGGCGGGTGGGTCTCTCCTCCAGACACAATCGCACACGTGGGGGGGCCCGGCCCGGCGGGCGTTCTTTAGAAGGGAAGCAGCGGGGCGCAACGCAAGTGACATGTCAGGTGCCAGGGGCGCCCCGGCCAGGAGGGCTCTCTCTTTCTCTCTCTCTCTTGCGCGCTGTGTGGGCGTAGTACGAGTAGTACGACAGTCGTTGCAACCGACAACAGCCACCAGCAGCACCCGCGGGGCGGCGGGGCATCAGCGGCGCGCAGGTCAGCCGCCACAAAGGGGTCACCAATCGCGTCTGTCCCCCCTTTGGTCCGTCCGTCCGTCCGTCCGTCCGTCCGCGGATGTTCACCTCTGGCGGTACATCGCGGGCTGCACCGCGGCCGACCACGCCGCTGTATCCCTCACCCCCTTTCTCCCCTCCCCTTCCCCTCCCCTGGACACACGGACACACGGACACACGGGCTCTCACCCTTTGCTCGTCCCGAACAGCTGTTTCGTCCTGGCCAGCCCAAGCGCCGCCTTCTTGACCGCCCGTTTGGGCGCCTTGACCACCGCCGTGGCCGCCGTCGTGACGTGCTCCTCGACCACCTGACGCATGTACGGCATACACACACGCACGACACACGCGTGGGGGGCGCCCAGGCCTGCTCAACTGTACGACCCGGGCAGGACACGGTCTCGTGACGTCCTCGGGACCCCATCTACGCAGCTGAGGGCGGCGAGTGCGTCGTTCGCAGGCTGTGCGGACACCGGCCGAAGTCGCGTTTCTGCTCTGCTCCGGTACCCCCTGAGCCCGCTTTCGACTGTGCGCCGTTAAGTGCGTTCTACAGAGCAGGAGTGCGTGCCATGCAAGGGTCACAGCGGCGCCCAATGATTGGCCCCTGGAGCCGCGTACGTTTGCGTGTGTCCGTGATTGTGCTTCTCGCGACTCATTGCCCTGCACGTACACACCTGCACACGCACGTGCACACGCGCGCAGTACATACACAGTATCGTACAGCACATCCCTCACCCTCCCCACGTCATCCACGACGTCGCGCCAGTTGAAGATGTGCGCCACGTTGGCGAAAAACCCCCGCGAGTAGCCGCCCATGTAGTCCTGCACGGGGGCGGCAGCAGGCAGGCAGGGAGGCGTGGCAACTTGGCAAGCGAGCTGGATGTTGGGTTGCAGGGCAGGGAAGCGCAGACTGCAGGGAGGGCACTACGGAGATACGGTACCGGCGGCGATGTGGACCACTCGCCCCCACGTAAGCTTCCGCACCGTTTCCCCCTGTTTACTCTACCCCTCCACGACGCAGCGCCCGCGCCACCACCTAGCCGCGGACAGTCGTACATTCGGCCCCCACATGACGTACATCATTCCCCGACCCACATACGTACATCATTCCCCGACCCACATCAACCCCCGACCCCCCGACCCACCCGCGGCGGGAAGGCGTAGGCGTGCGCCAGCGCCGCGAGGAACATCTCGATGCAGATGAGGAAGTCCTGCAGCCCCGCCGCCACGTTCTGGGTGTCGTACCACGACTCCTGCCGGATGACGCCCGCGTGCACCAGGATGGCGATTGTGACGCCCTGCATGATGGCAGTACGGACGGCATGTACGACACATCACTTAATGTACGGTCTAGGTTACATAATCTCGTGATGTTTGTGTTTTTCCGGCAAGCGGGCCGTATACTTTCCCGCGCTGGGAAGCCCTGCCCCCACTTTCCCACACCGGCCCGGCAAGCACACCGCCCCTCGCCAGCTCGCCTCCCCAGCCCATTGGTGATTCGCTATAAGTTAAGCCGATATACCCCGCCCCACATTCGCGCTGCTCTGACGCCACGGCGCGGGCCCCCACCCCGCTATGCCGTCACCTGCCGCCGCTGCAACCTTCCGATGTACCCCCCGGGAGGCACACCCGTCCGACGTCCTTCCGACCATCCCCTGGTCTTCGCACCGCAACGGACCCGGTGAGGTGATCTAACCATCGTATCTTTGGGGGTAAATCGAACTTGGTAGGGATTTGACTGATGAGGTTTAGGGGCGAAGTGAACCTGGGAGGGTTCCAACTAGCAGCTGAGGCTGAAGCGAACCAAGCCCAGACAGCCCCGCCCAAAACGTTTGGGGTGCACGACTGTGGGCTGGCGATGCGTACGATTGTGGGCTGCGCACTGAGGGAACGGAGGCAACGCCCGGGGCTGGGTTGCGGACGGGGCAGCAACAGCAGGGGGAGGGGAGGGGAGGGGTATAGGAAATTGGTAGACAATTTCAAACTGCGCTGCTGCCAGAGCGACTGTTCGACCGGGAGGGGAGGGGAGGGGGGTTGTGTGGTTAGGTGCGGACGCGCCTGCCAGAAGGTGACGAATATGACCGCCTTGATGCACAGGAACTTGGACAGCGGCCGGATGGGTGCCAGCTCCGAATGCATCGCGTGGTACAGCATCACCAGGCAGTAGAGAGCCCACATCTGCGACCGGGTCGGGGAGGGGAGGGCCGGGGAAGGGCGGGGAGGGGAGAATCGGGTCGGGTCGGGTCGGGTCGGGTCAGGTCGGGTAGAATCGGGGAGGATCGGGGCGCCGCAAGTGCAGGGGGAGCAAAGATGGGTGGTTGACAGTTGGGCTAGGGTTGTTCTTCGGTCCCGCCCCTGGGCCGCCTAGTCCAGACCCAAGCCCAGCCCAGGTCAGACCCGCGCCGCCCAGTCCTGACGCCGCGCCGCGCCACCGCTGCCTCCCGTCCACCTGTGAGAAGTTGGTCACCGCCGCCAGGTACACGTAGCTCTTCTTGAAGTTGATCTGGCCCCGGCCGTAGTCGTCAAAGATGTCGGTGACGAAGGCGAGCGAGGTGCAGATGGGCCTTATGATGACGAAGTTGAGCACGCCCTGAAGGGTCGGCAAGATGCGTGCGTTGGGTGGCTTGGGCGCGGGCGGTCCGACGGGTGCAGCGGGTGGTGTGGCGTGGGTTAAAAGAAAAACAGCCCAGGCGGGGGTGGACGACGGGGTAGAGGAAGTTGTTAGGCAAGGATGAACGGTGGGGTTGGTGTACAGGGCGGAGGGAAGAGGCGTCCTCAACGGCTGCAGTCTGTCCTGGAGCCAGTGCAGTGCTCTACGGACTGAGAGTCTGGGAGTCAGGTTACAAATGGCGATTACAATGGCGGTTACCATGACGGTACGACAACGTTGACGGTTACGGTTACGATGGCGGTCACGATCACGACTACAGTCAAGCCCACGGGGCTCAAGACGGATCCCGGCCCCGGTCCCCGGGGCTCCCTACCCGCCGCCCACCCACCTTCTTGCACTCCCACAGGAAGCGAGTGCCCATGTCCCAGGGCTTGAGGAACCACCGGGCGATGAAGAGGTGCTGCACCTGCGGCTTCTGTCGCATGTGCGCCTCCAGGTCCACGTAGGTCTCCTGAGGCGAGGGGGGGGGGTATAGGAAATCGGTAGACAATTTCAAACTGCGCTGCTGCCAGAGCGACGGTTCGACCGGAGAAAATTGGTACAGTACCGTAGATCGCCAGCGACGACGACGGTGTAGGCGTCGGTGTTGCCAAAACCAAATTAGATGAGTCGGAACATGTAGGTAGTCCAACGCAGAATTCGGAGAGAATCGACGGGAGCCCTAGCTCCCAACGTGAACGAACAAGGTTGAAGTAAATTCGAGGGGGGGGCATCGTGAGCCCGGCCAGGGCCGTGGGGCGGTGGGGCAGGCTGGGTAGAGCGGCGGTGGGGCAGCCGGGCAGAGTGGCGGTGGGGCAGCCGGGCAGAGCGGCGGTGGGGCAGCCGGGCAGAGCGGCGGTGGGGCAGCCGGGCAGAGCGGCGGTGGGGCAGCCGGGCAGAGCGGCGGTGGGGCAGCCGGGCAGAGCGGCGGTGGGGCAGCCGGGCAGAGCGGCGGTGGGGCAGCCGGGCAGAGCGGCGGTGGGAAGACAGCGGCCGGCTTGCGCGCGGTCTATGACACGCGCATGCGCTCACGGTCGCCGGCACGCGTAAAACTTTTCCGAGCATTGCAGTGAATTGATGTATGTATTGCGTCTCTCGAAATGTGCCGCCTCAAGAAACCACGCAGAAGCAGCGCTGTGGGGCCGTGGAGAAGCGGTTGAAAATGCCGTACCGTACCGTACCGTACAAAACCTCCCACGGTTCGTCCCCATGCTCCAAGCCGCCCCGGCGACCAGGCAACGACCTCAGAACCTCCCAACCCGCCGGCAGGTCCGGAATCCCGCAGCTCACACGTTCCACAAGTACGGCAACTGTACTATACCTGAAGGTACGCCATGAGGTAGGCCAGGAAGGAGTACACCACGAACGCCTCGTAGCACTCGCGGATGGGGTCCAGGTACTCGCGGGCCTGTTCAGCGAGCGGGACCGGGGGACTGGGTTGGGTGCGGTGCGGGGGCGGGGGCAGGGGCAGGGAGGCCCCGGGACACAGGCCCGCCCTAGGCTGGCACCCCGCGGCAGTGGGATCCTCCAGAAGGGCGCTCTTGGCGGGTACCTGGTCGGTTGGCGGGTACCTGGTCGCAGGCACATCGTTGTGCCTCGCCGATCGGGCTCGATGTCGCGGTCGCCCACTTTAGAAACGTCTTTCGCTCCGTCCGTCCGTCCGTCCATCCGCCCCGTCTCAACACGGCTGCCGGCGTGGACGACCAAGCGCTTCTCGCCCCTCGTCACCAACCCCCGCGCTGCATGCCCCGTCAGGTATTCGGGCCCGACCCCGTTATCCCGCACTCCCCGCAGCCCCGCCGAAGGAAGCTCCCGGTGCTCCCGAGGAGGCTCGGGTGCAGCAAACGGATCCCGCAGACCCCTCGACACGTCCCGGTCTTTGCACCCGCCCGGACCGGCCCCACCCGCACGCCCCTCCATCCCTTTCGAGCGCCTCCGTGCGCGTGGTGTGCGCTCTGGCTCGCGCCCCCGGCCGCCCTGTCCCGGCCCCCTCTCCCCGCCCTGTACCCAACCCGTCCTGTCCCCTCCCCGCACTGCCCCATCCGCGCTCCTGACTGGCAGACTGGGTCTGGTCTCTTAAACCCGCCAAGGCCCTCTCCCCCCTCGCCCTTGGGCACCCCTCGGCAGCCGCGCCCTTGCTCGCCTCCTTGAACTTGAGCGCCAGCCAGGCGTCCACTGCGTAGATGGGCACCATCAGCAGGATCCGGATAACGTGCTTCTGCAGCTGAGGCTGCGTGTAGTACTCGGTGTGCAGGGCGATCTGGGGCGGTGCCGGGGGGACCGCAGAGGGGCAGCAGAGCGGCGTGTAGGGCAGCAGCCCGCGGAGGCGGCTTGGAGGAGTGTCGGGCAGGCAGGGTTGGGGGGTGGTGCCGGCGACTGGTTTTTGGACGCACATGACCGGGTGACGGCCTTGGTGCACCAGCACGCCCCGTTGCGGCAGGCAACGGTGCACGGCATATGCGGATGAGGGCAGAAGGGGACAGTGGGGCATGGTGCCCGGACAGAGGAACTTCGTATTATCCCAGCAGCTAATCCTGCTGAGGGCCAAAATTACGGTAGGACTTCATGATCCTCCGAAAATGGCTTGTCGTGTTGTCGGGATTGAGGTCAACGACCTCGTTTGGTGGTGGCTTAACGAGAATCGCTGTCGCGGCTCGCGCCCTTTCTGTAACGGTCCGCAAAACCCCACAGCACAGAGCAAAGATAGACGAGAGACAGCAAAGGTAGACGCCCGGGAGTCCCACCTCATATATGGAGATTGGCACCGATAAGATGGCGAAGATGCCGCCGATGAACCAGGCTACGCAGCAGGGCCGGTGCAACGGTTGGTTTCGAGACAAGGCAAAGACGTAAAAGTCGTGGGGCTTCGGCAATGATGTTATCAAGGTATGGATATGTCCAGATGCTGGCACGGACGCCAGTGTCCTGCGCAAACCCATACCAGGCACGTTAACACTTGCATCGTCGGTGCGCACCTTGGCGATGAACATCATAATGCTGCCGCTGAAACTCCCATATCGTCAACGGCAGCAGTAAAAATGTCAAGAGGCAAAGCGTGCACCATAGCTGCAAACAAACGGAGAAAAGGACGTCCGTTAACCTGTTGGGCGCCAGCCGAGCCCAGCAACGATTCCTGCTCAGTCTGTGGTAACAATAACATGCATTATTGCATCTGTTTCACTGCCTACCAATCGAAAGTAGCGGCGCACGGGCCAAGCCATGAGCCCTTCCGGCAAAAAAGAGCAATGCTCGGTGAAGCAATTCACCGAATATAGAAATAGCAAATTCTGAATCTTTTCATCAGTTTACATCGCAAACCTAGTCACTGTTCCTTCGGAACCTGGGTCTGATATTTTCCGTTGATTACTTGGTACGGCGCACTCAGCGGACCCCGTTGGCGGTTAGGATTGATGAACCCAGCGCGAATGTTGGTCTCTGCGTGAGTGTTGCTGTGCATATGCGCAAACACGCAGACATGTGCTGATTCACGAGCTTCGTTAGGCTTTCAGATCGAGGTCTTCCAGTTCAGTAGCTGGTGCCGACGCCATGTTGTCCCATGTAAAGAACGCATAACCCGTATGTTACAACTTGGGCCTTGCCATCCAGACCAGGCCCATCGGTATCGGATCGCACCACACCTCTTGGGAACACAGCTCGGCTGCTCAACACCAGTCACCATACAGGCTCTCCGAACACAACACGCTAAACCGATAGCAGTCGGCCGTGTGCGCACTTCAGAAGCGGAAGTCGCCTTCGCCTTCTGCAGACGACACGCCTCAAGCCTTGACCAAAAAAGCGCTATATGTCTGCTCCTTCTGCCGCATTCCTGGCCGTGAACATATTAATGGTCACCTGATTTATCACCACAAGGCCCTTCGTCCCACTGGTGTGGGCGTACTACGCCTAATTCCCTTCACACAACCTGGTACAATATCTGGGCGCCAGCTTTAGAGCTCGTCCATTGCTAATGCCCGCTCGTCCTCGGCCCAACGGTGCGCCGATAGGCCGCCGACTCCAGTCACTCCCGCAAGTGACACGTACCTTCAATGGGCAAGCGACAGAAGGCAGAAGACATATTATGGACGTGACCCATACGTGCGTGCATGTGATGACCACGTTTACACTGGCACGCATGGATAAACGCACATCCGGTAACCATGTACAGTGGCTGTGCATCAGCTCCTCCCCGCTGCGTACGAGCAGTGCGCTGAGAAAGGATGTCTGGCCTCCTGAAGGAGCCGGCACATTACCTCGTGCCGCATCCTTAAGTTGGCAAAAATGTGCGCAACATGTCGCTGTGCCATCCAAGGTCGGACGCCGGAGAGGCTTACGGGACGCTCTAGTGCCTTTGTGCGGGTGCGAATACGATCCGTGATCGTCAACGCGTCGTCTTAACACAACACGTTGAAACTAATACTGAAATTCTCGGGATAGAAGTCAAGAGTTCAGGGGTGATACGCTATGCTGGCCACGCGACATGATGCAAGTATTCAAGAGGGTGTGCGACCAGGTTTAAGGCAACAACTCATCAGCCAACGAGGGCCTCAACGCCGCCCTGATGAAGGTCGCCGTGCATTTCATGTTGCGCTGTATAAACAGGCGAGGGCCGTGTAAAGAGCAACCCACGCCCCTTATTCAGCGCGGTCTCGGTGAACGCTGCCCAGCCCCAAGAACACCAAGCCCATACCCGACGTACCTGTATACTGCCGGCGGGTCGTGTTGGTGCAGTGCGCTTTCCGACGTTGAGGGTATATAGGCAAACTTCTTTGTACCGAAGGTGAGTGGTCGCTCGAGCGGCGGCCCTGGGTCTGAGAAGCCGCAGCCGTTCTCCCGTGCCTTCTTAAAGATCACTATCTTGAGAAGGTGCATTGGCCCTTTGGTCAAGGCAATGCGTCGAGCAGGAAGGAACTGCCTGCGGCTGCTCAGACCAGGGCTGCTGCTCAAACATCCGCTCACCTTGGGCACAACAACATTTGACCAGGGTCGCTTTTGATTTCCAACTATCCTCCAGGCGTAACACGGGACGACAGAAATCGCAGTGCTGCGCAGTGGCCGCCGCCGCCCCTTGTTGGTATCTGCGTGGCATGTTTTTCATCTTACCGCATCTCATCAAAGTGTACACGAAGATGCGCGCTGCCCACTCAGATTGGAAGCAAAAGACTTGCAAACAGGGTGCAGCCGCCGAGCCTCGCGCACTTGTAAGTGTAATGGTGAACTGTATCCTTGTGAAATGGATCCTTACCAAGTACGTATAAGGACGTTTCATAGGGAAAACTAAGTTGCACAACGATAACTCTCATTTCTATGCCTATGACGCGGTTTATATTGCCGTCTTTCGGTACGACCTGCACGGAAACAACTGCCTCATTGCAACGGCAACAACACCCCAAGTTACGTTCCTTGGGCGTTACTTATGCAATTGTATGTGTTCAACAACGTTTTCTTAATTTTATAGTTATCCAGTCGCTGCTGCAAAGGTTGCACCTGACTTTGGCGATTTGTTTCATGGCGTTGTGAGTGCAAGCTGGGCACCCTTGCAGCGCGATGGCGGCGCTTGCAACTCAGACGATAGATGCTCCTACGCAAGGCTTGGAGACGGTGAGGGTCGGCCTCGCAACCAGTTGGAGCTGATCGCACCTACCCGCACCGTCTTCTGCCTTTCCGCAAGCGTTGAAGCCACACTTATGATCTTGCAATAATAAAACAAATGTCTTTAGCTGCAAACGCCCACGTCATACAGGTCAATAGCTTAGGCTGGTAGTCTCATGCCGTCTCGCACCCAATTTTCGTTCTGCAGGTTCTGTATAGACTTCAGGAAAAACGTATAGCCCTTGAGAAAGTGGTATTACAATATGGCGAAGCACCTGCTGGTATCAAGGAGGTGTTCGAGCTTTGCCGAGGCTTCGAGCGTGCTTACACCTCATTCATCAACGTAAGCCTGTCTAGGGGTATCCTCTCGGGAGTCGTGTGCAACATAGGTAGGGCGCCTTACCGGGCCAGGAGGTTGATCTGGGACGTCTTGCACGCTCGTGTTGGGGTTTCGAGCCGGGTTTCGGGCAGAGTACAGCGCACCTAACCGGCGGTGCAGGTTGTGAACTCCCGTCATTTGGGTGAAACCATATCTATTAACCACTTCAGGCAGGCCTAATCCACGGTTGGATCCACTCAGTCGCTTCATAACTAATGGGCCTGACGTGCATACTCTCCCAGGAATCGCCGGTCGCCAGCAAAATCAAGGAGGCCTTCCTCAGCGAGGGTGGCCTGGCTGGGAAGGTGAAGAAGCTGCCGATGGACAAGGTCTTCGACCTGAAGAATGTCAAAACGGCAAGTTTGCATATCGACATTGAGGGGTTGCCTTGTTGGTCTGGATGTCCGAGCTGTTGGTGCCTAACTACTCCATTTGGCCTAACTACGGACATGCGCGCCACCGCCACCGGGGCGGGCACCACAGCTGTCATCAATAGGGTCTTGTGTACATGGTTTGCGCGGGGTTAATAAACCCAACAGCCAAACTTTTTGCTGCGCGCCGTGTACTTACCCCAGGTTTGCCGCCAAGCTGATGGGTACTATCCCAGCCTTGTGGCGCCAGAGAACGGCCTGCGGACGCTTTCAAACCAGGCCCTCGACAGTGTTACGGAGCCGGTGAACACGTGCGTGGAGGAGGTCTACAACCTTTGCGTGAATGCCGCACGGTGCGTAATCGAATTCGCGGCCGCCCTACATGATGTGGTCAGCATCTGGGTGATGTGTGATCGAGCAAACCGGGCGGACTGTGCGGTCCGGCTTCCCGTAAGTGCAACGCTTCTACCCATATTGACATCACCATCATGCTTGCAAAGAGTCGCTGTGTCCTCGGAGCTCCCAACTTCGGGCCCCAAGCTCATAGATGTGGGTTGCAGACCTGTACTGAACCACTGGAAAAGCGACTCGCGCAGTGTCTGGCCGGCCACTTATCCCTGGGCGCCCGTTCGTCGCTTGGAATGTTTGGGGGCGGGTATGGGCAATGGACGGCAGGGACGGTCCCGACTCGTCAGCGCGGGCTGGACCGTTGAGGCTGTGGTCAACTGGTCAAGGAAAGCGCGCTGTCCAACAGCGGGGCGTGTGGGCTGCATGCACGAAGCGTGCGCCCGGAATGCGACCGGGGGGGCGGTTGCTAGAAAGAAACGCGGGAACTGGGCGCCCCAGGACAGCCAGCAAGCACCGCGAAGACAGGCGAACGTCGAGGTTTCGTAAGCACGCTTAACCATGGAACGAACACGAAGGCTGCGAAAGCGTAGAGGACTACGTACGAGTGTTTCCCTGACCGGATTTGTCGCGACTTGCGCAGGGAGGCCGCGGAGAAGGCGGGGCAGTTCACGGAGGCCGCTCTCATGGGCGCGATGCCCATGTACGTGCCGGACTTCAAGAACGTGGTCATGCCGGCAATTATCTCAGCGCTCGACGAGTGGAAGAAGGACAGCGTGAAGAGTGAGCTTGCGGCCTTTGGGTTCTGGGAACTGGCTCCGGGCACGGTAACTGTGGGACTACGGGATTGGTCCGATGGGACAACCGCTTGCACATCTCCGTCACGTGCTGGGTCACGCGAGAAGGCGTGTTGGGGTCTGGTGAGCCGCAGCGCGCGGGATCCGGTTCCCGTGCTTTCGTTCCGCGTCTGCCAGAGCCGTCTGGCTTTAAGCCCTTGTCTGCAAGCTTTAGAGTGGCTGCATCGCGCAGGCGCTGCGCAGCTTTGTCGGCATGCAATCCTCTGACTAACCATCTGAAGGACGGTGCGACCGATGGCACGGCCGTTGCCACGTCTCCCGCAGTGGCCCATATGCTTGTGGACATGGAGCGCACCTACATCACAGCCGGCTTCTTTCGCCACACCACCTACCACCGGTACAACAGGATCAAGCAGCAGGAGCAGATGCGCGCAGCCATGGCAGCCAAGGGCGGCGTGGATCAGCCTAAGGGCATTGTAGCGCAGACGAAGCAAACGGCGGCAAAGTTCTTTCCGTCGTTTGGCCCAGCCGCTGGGACCCCCCAGCCGCAGTCGACTCCAGGCGCGCTCCCCGCCGCGCCCCCCGGCACCCCGCCGCCGCCGAACGGCGCGCCAGCTGCGGACGACGACTCAGACGACGGCAAGTCCCCGCCACGCCCCACCGGTGAGCAATTGTACTCGCACTGTAGCATCTTGCTGGACGGCATGGAACGCGCCCATTAAGGGATCGGCTCGGTTAAGAGGGCCGATGGTATGCGCGCGGTAATGCTCGATCTTCGCCTGAGGGTGTCCCTGCTGCCTAAAAAGGGCGAAGTGAAGCAACCTGACGCTTGACGGTTTAGAAATGTTTGGCGGTTTTCCATAACGCTACGGTCTGCCCCATCAGGGCCGGGCTTCAACGTTTCCAACGCTGACGACTTCATTGCCGGCTACTTCGACAAGTACGTGTCCGATGACTCGGCGCGCTTCCTGGAGGCGATGAAATGGCAGCGGCGCTTCTTCGTGTTCTCGGAGAGCCAGCGCGTGCTGTATTACTTCAAGAGTCCGGAAGACGTGTCCAAGCCCACGGGCCTGCGTGGCCAGGTCAACATTGCCGGTCGGTCCCGAACGACTGGGCGCCATGGGACTTGCGGGTTGTTGGAAAGAAAAACGGGCCAAGACGAACCCTTGACGAACCCATCACACGGGGGTTGATCTGCTGGGCAAGCACCTAGCCGGACGATTAAGGATGGCGATGGCGCGGTGCTTTTTATGTGGATGCCCAGCGGGCGACCTTGAGTTGCTGCGGACCCAGGACATGTGTTCGCTGTTGCCCTCCCCAAACACGTCCGTTCGGTGAAAGACTATCCATGTGCGCCATGGCCTCGTGTCGTGGGCTGCCCATCGCTTTCCCTCAGAGTGCATCGTCGAGGACCTGGACGACAAGGGCAACCCGCGCCCGCCCGGCTCGGGGCCCCCGACGCTGAACCCCCAGGACAAGGGCTGGCTCATGATCCGCATCCGCCACAAGGACCCTCGGGGCGTTGCCGTCAAGGACCACAACGCTATCATCATGCGAGCGGGTGCGGAGGAGGGCCGGACCGGGGCTCCAAATGCAAACGGGACAAGGAGTGTGCATGTTGGGGTTTGTATGGTCGTCCTAGCAGTCCCGTTGTCGGTCGGGTCTGCCGACACGTGGTCAGGTAACCGCAAGAGTCCGACTACTGCGCGGGAGGACGGAACGGGCCACGATTGGTGCGAAGTGAATCGCAGTTGCGGACAGGCACAGCGATGCACGCATCTTATCGACGCCGGCAATGTATGTTTGCCGTGCTTCTCGCAAGGCATCTGGCACGCACCAGAGCTGCAAAATCCGCGGAAACGTAACGAAAATGCCGCATCTGCATGCAGAGAACATGGACAGCAAGCTGACGTGGCTTGCGAAGTTGCGCAAAGCGGCGGAGCCGCGTCGGCCGGCGAACCCGCAGGGTGCAGCTGGTGCGCCCGCAGCTGGCGGGCAGCAGCCGGGCGGCCAGCCGGGCGCCCCGGCACCTCCGGGTGGGCAGCCGGGCAGCGGACCCAGGTGAGGCGACATAGCGATCGATTGCATCTAGGAAGGCCGTGCCTGGCAGTGACGTGATAAAAGGCGGAGGCTGTGCTGGAACGAAAGCGTGCGCAGGGAATGAAAAATATCTTCTGACCCACCCGCTGCGGTGCACTGGGTTTTGAAGCACGCTGTGCCGATTGGGGGCCGATTAGGGTCGTCTTGTGGCACAGTCGCCGCGTACCCCAGGACTGGCGGTCTTGTCTCGGTAATGTCGGCTTCCAATTTCAGGTTTGACTATGTTGTACATTCTTGCCCTTTGCCTTCTTCCGCTTGTGAGCCGTCTTACCTTGCTGCCTGGTCTCTGGTTCCTGCAGCGTTGCTGGGCAACCGGGGGCCGTCCCCGGGCAGCCTGGCATGCCGCCCGCAGCAGGCGCCGCGTCGGGCTCCGCGGTGTTTGGTGCTGGTTTCGGAGGCGTTGGGCCCGCGCAGGGGGTGCCGTTCGATGACAGCGACCTCAGCTGGGCCAAGGATGCCGAGCCCGTGCTGGACACACACCTCGGCGAGGGCTCGGCCGCGTTCCGGTGGGTGGACGCCGTGGGGCACCGACTGCCTGCTTTGCTTTCCCGCCCCAGCGCGAAGCACTCTAAGACCGACATGGAGCATGGGAGGTAGATGATTGTAGACTCGGCACCTGCTGGACGCGACTCAGCAGACACATTGTTGCGATGACTCCGTGTCATGACTGCGCGCCCAAGGGGATAGTTATGGCCAACACCGGCACTGACCTCGGCACTCGGCGATGGAGGCCTGGCATAGCGCATGGAGCCCTGACGTGATCCGGAGCCTCGCACCACCTAATATCACCCCGCTGTGCAGGGCTGATGCGGTACGCGACACCGAGGGTCGGCTGTGGCCTGCCCCGCAGCAGTTGCTCAACCCGATGCGCCTAAAGGACCGTCTGGCACGCGCCGCCGGCCCCGCGGCCGCTTGGGACGTGCGTTACGACGCGCTGCTGGATCAAGTGGCCTCCGACATGCAGCTCTACATGAACTGCATCTGCGACACCATTGTGATCACCGTGCCCAAGGCTATTGTCCACTGCATGGTGAGGGGCCCGCGATGACGAATCTGCAAATGATGTAGTGCCGTTACAGTGTGGATAGGCTTCCGGGCCCTGTCTAAGGGTTTATGTCGCGGTTTTATATGATGCTATAGGACACCTTCAACCATCATCACACCGAACCTACGCCATACGAACCGAGGGTCCAAGGCGGTTGATCCTGCCAGCCAAGGATCCCACCTCATCCATTCACCCGCACATCCGTAGAGACAAAGGGTTCAGCAATCGCCACCGATCTAGCGTGCGAATCTCAATCCATCAACTGTGATCTCAACTCCACATCTCAGCAGCTAGCCATAATCTCATGCTCCCGAACAATGTCGGGGGTCACCCTGGGACTCGAACCCAGGACCTTAAACCGCCTAACCGCGGTAGTGTCACCTGACCTGAAATGATGTAATTCGTTGTGTGTGCGGGGCCTTCAAAGGACCGGGGGGAAGGGCGTCTGGACCGCATACCAGAGCGACGTCGTCCGGCTGCGCCCGGCTGTCACGATGCTTGCGATCTACGAGTGACAGTTACGGAAAGTGAATGGGAAGAGGCTGGGCCAAGCACTTGTTGCGCGGGTATATGCGGCCCTCACTCTGGCCGATCCCTTGGAGTGCAGCCACGGCAACGATGCCGACCAATAACAATGACCTTGCTTGTTCTGCGCTCGCGTGCGCAGATCCGCAAGTCGGAGAAGAACCTGCTGGAGCGGCTGTTCACGGTCATCCACCACCTGACTCCGATCCAGCTGGAAAACCTGCTGCGGGAGGACGAGCCCATCATCGAGAAGCGCAAGGCGGCGCGGGCCTGTTTGGAAGACGTCAAAACCGCAATCTTCCAGGTGGGCGGGGTCGGGTAGGGCAGGGAAGGAGGAAAGGAACTGTTGTGTGGCAGCCAGGTACGCTTTCTCTCTCTCTTCATGAGGTTTCCTGGTGTGCAAACAAGCGGCAAACATGGGAGGCGAGGTTGCATGTGGTCTTGAGGTAGTACTGTGGTCTTGCGGAGTACAACTCTGGCGCATGAGTGTCGGCGTGTGCGGGATGCACCGTTGATTTTCTTTTTGCTGCTCTTAGCGCTGTGCAACAGCTGGCTGATGCTCCGTGCACGCCGCGTCCCGCAGATTCAGCAAGTACTGGAGCGGCAGAACATGGCGGCGCCAGCAGACCGGAAGGAGCGAGTGCCGTTGCCGGTAAGTGGGGTCGCATGTGGTTCGCCGCTTCCCATGCTCTGGTCAGCAGGGGACGGGTCGGACGGACCGACTGGAGGCACAGTCGCATAATCTGCCAAGCAGACATGTTTGGGACGGCTAACGCGTACCACCAGCTCCACAGCAGTTTTCACCTCAGCGACGGCGCTCACCCCTGATCGCCACACAGGCCCTCGTCTTCGCGTGTGCTGGACTCAAGGACATGCTTACGCCGGAACAGTTCAAGTATTTCGACGAGAAATTCAGCGGCCAATACGCGCCTGACTGCGCCCGCTTCAACTGGTACATCAAGCCGCCGATGGCCACCCCGCCGCCAGCCGGGAAAGGAGGGCCACTACCGCCGCAGGGCGGCGGTGCCGCGCCGCCGCGCGGCCCTCCAGGTGTACCGGGTGGGCCGCCACATGGGCCGCCACATGGGCCGCCTGGTGGCGCGCCGCATTCGCCGCAGCCCGGCGTGCCCCCGCCGCGGCCGATGGCACCGCCAGGTGGAATGCCGCCGCCGATGGCGGGCGTTGGCGTCCCGCCAGGGACCCAGCTGGGTCGGCCCCCGAGCATGCGGCCGCCACCGAATGCGCCGATGGGTGCGCCAATGGGCCAGCCGATGGGCCAGCCGATGGGCCAGCCGATGGGCCAACCCATGGCTGCTCAGCGGCGGCCGCCGCCGCCGCCACCTGGGGCACGGTAGGGGGTGCGCTTACGAGGGAGGTGCGGTGCCTGCGTGTAATGCGATCCGCGCGCCGGCCATGGGCGGACAGACGCTTCCGATGGCACTTGATATGTAGGTAGTAGGAGCTCGCCGGGGCTCCAATGCCAAGGAAGATTTTGGGGAAAGGCGAGCTGACGTGCTCAGCATGAATCCACGTAGTATGAACGATGGCGCTGAAGGGATTACGGCGCTGAACCTTGGGTGGTGATGACATTGATCGGCGTTCTCCAAGCGGCAGGGGGTCACTGGTTGCGTGGGGCCCCAAGTATGGGGTGTTATACTGTTACCTGCTGCAGCGATGGAAGGGGTATGCGTAATGGAGCCCATGGGGTATGGGGCCCGGTGCTTCCGTGCACTGACAATCAGCTCTGACACTGTACATTGTTTGGGTCGGGTTTAAACATCATCCCCCATGACAGTATTGTTGCATGGGTTTGCAGTGCTGCGTGTCTGGGCGGGTGGAGTAGGGTACCGGACTGACCGGACGGGGTCGTGTTGCAGTCCGGCCCAGCGGGTAACAACGGGATTTCTCTGAGTTTGGGCAGCCCACTGCTGGTTCTAGGCAGGGGGACGTGGGATACGTGCGAGGTGGCTGTCCTGGATAGTATCGAGGCAGTGCCAAGTAGTAAGCCTGTAACAGTGGTTTGCAAGGTGACATCTTGCACTTTTCAGGCTAAATTGTGCGCATCTCGGCTTTCAAATCTGGTCATTCGTTTCTAGTTCTAATTGCGAAAGGAGTAACTAAGAAGTACCGGCCCCGAACGCGAGTGCATAAATGGCGACAAAGCGATTTTGCTGAAACGTTGCCGCAGCAGTGATATGATCATCCGGATACCGATCCGGATACCGCACTAATCAGAGAGTCAATTAATTATAAGCGACCTGAAAATCAAAAGGCTAAGCGTAAATGTATAGGTCAAGATGAGAGCTATGCTACCTTAGTAGTTGTGCCGAAGATTTAGTCCTATGTCGCAACTTGCGTAACAGAGATGAACCCTGAAAGTATGCGAAGGAAAGATTGGCACCAAAAAATGTTCTGTACGACCGTACGGCGGAATTACTGGACCGGAAACCACCCAGGTGCAACATACGTTGTGCCCTGTGTTGCAAGCGCGTTGACTCAGTAGGTTTAGACGTCATACCGAAAATGTCGTTTGCCCAGATGAAGATACCGGCCACTGCTTGGCGTAATGTGAATGCGCCTCACGCAGCGACGGGGGCACGGCAGCCATGCATACGGCTCCCAATTAGCAGCGGATTTCAAGGCCGTGTGTGCCCACTGGCATTCAAATCTGTGTCACGGCCCGGACGGTCGCTCGCTGTGGCCCCCGCTTGCGTCGCTGCCCCTGTGGAACTGAAAACGGGAAAGCCACGCCGCGAGGAGGTGATCACCGGTTCATCCGATAACAACATCTCTGACTATATCTATGAGAAGATGGGCGTGGACCTGCACCGCCAGCCCGAGCACCCCATCGGCATCATCAAGCAGGCCATCTACGACTACTTTGAGGCCCGCAACCCCGGCCTGTTCACCAAGTTCGATGACCGGTATCCCGTGGTCAGCACCCGCGCAAACTTTGACGAGATGCTCGTCCCAGCGGATCACGTGAGCCGCAGCCCCAACGACACCTACTACGTGGACAGCAACACCGTCCTCCGCTGCCACACCTCGGCCCACCAGGCCGAGACGCTGCGCGCCGGCCACGCGGCCTTCCTCGTCACCGGGGACGTTTACCGCCGTGACTCCATCGACGCGACCCACTACCCGGTGTTCCACCAAATGGAGGGCGTGCGCGTGTTCAACGAGGCCGATTGGACAGCGGCCGGCGTCTCCGCCACGGAGCTCGCAGAGCGCGACCTGAAGGACGCGCTCGAGGGCCTCGCCAAGCACCTCTTCGGTGACGTCGAGTGCCGCTGGATCGACGCCTACTTCCCCTTCACGGAGCCCAGCTTCGAGCTGGAAATCTTCTTCAACGGCAAGTGGCTCGAGGTCCTCGGCTGTGGCGTCATGCAGCAGCGCATCCTCGACGAGAACTTCAAGCCGGGGCACAGGGCCTGGGCCTTCGGGCTCGGCCTTGAGCGCCTGGCCATGGTGCTCTTCGACGTGCCCGACATCCGCCTCTTCTGGTCCAACGACGACCGCTTCCTCAAGCAGTTCCGCGCCGGCGACCTGACCGCGCGCTTCAAGCCGTACTCCAAGTACCCGGCGTGCTACAAGGACATGGCGTTCTGGGTGTCGCCCGAGTTCAGCGAGAACAACCTGTGCGAGCTGGTTCGGTCCATCGGCGGCGACCTGGTCGAGGAGGTGACGCTGATCGACAACTTTACCAACAAGAAGACGGGCCGGACGTCCAACTGCTACCGCATCGTGTACCGGTCCATGGAGCGGTCGCTGACGGACGAGGAGATCAACGCGCTCCAGGCGGAGGTGCGGAAGCAGGTGGCGGAGGTGCTCAAGGTGGAGCTCCGATGAGGTTTGCTGCTGCTGAAACTGGAGTGGAGTGGGTTCTGGGGATCATCTGGGGGGAAGGGATCAGGTTCAAGGTTGTGGGATGTTGCGGGGGAGGCGCGGGGGCGGGGAACGGTGTCTATGGGCTCATGATCAGGGGCGTGGGCGGGAGAAGGGATACTGCTTGATGGGAGGCGCTGTCGGGCGGTTTTGTCCGGTAGTCCTGTTGTTGTGGGCTGGAAGGTTGGCGGCCGTGTTGCTGTGGCCATCTGGATGGCCATGTGAGGAAGGAGGCGGCGGCGGTGTGGCACACAGTGGCGACCCGCCCTGGTGGATTTACCGTGGGAAAGACGGGAATGCTAAGAATGGTTCGTTCCCGGCAGAGGCCCGAGCAGTCCAGCAGCCTATTCAATGAGGTCCCAGGCCGCGTCGGGGCAGTCCTACGCTGCGAGATGTTGCGGGCGCATTGGGACAGGGTCCGGACCTCAATTTTGCGCGAGAATGGGTTGGACCGTTATTCCTTTTTTCATGGCGTACGGCGAAGTAATTGCCACGGTGACGACGTCCTGGGATGGACCACGTACTGGCTGGATGGGGTTGCTGAACTGCTGGGTTGAGTCCTGGGATTGGATCCTGGGCGGAATGCACGAGGCCATGTGCCTGCAGGAAGGACATGTGAGGCCAACATGGGGAATTGTGAGGCAGGGAGTGGGTAGAAAGTTCTGGTGCGTCGTCCAGCAAGATGAGCTTGGTGGCACGTGACATTGTGGGACTATGTCGACCTAGCGACTCAGTTGTACAAGTGCGCAAGTCCGGTTTCGGCCGGAGGAAGATCGGTTGCAACTGTGAATCAACATATAGGCACGCAAGCAAGCGGGAACACCCTGTATTGTGTTTGTTGGCGGTTGCTGCGATGCGCCGCCCCTCCAGCTACCTGCAGGTACCTACCGGACTCGTAACGTCACGACGCGCAGCACCACCAAGGGCAGGCAGCCGCTGTCCCTGTGCGTCGCGACCCGGACGACACGGCGCCGTTGATATGGGGGCCGGCCTGGGAGATTGCAGCCAGAGGCACTCCTATGCCGTGGATCGGATTGCGCTTCAAGGGACCCTCGTGCCCTAGCACCCGCACATGCAGCACCCTGTCAGCCGACACAGCAGCCCAGCCGTGTCTTTGCGTTCCGCGATCCCTTGCCAGGAAGGCTCCGTGTCGGCGCAACGGCACACCGCTTCACTCGGCGCCGTTTGGATGCCGATGCCGGGTGCGGCATTAAGGAGGGCGCGGAGAGTCGTGCCAGGTCATTGGCATGGGTGCGCCTCCTGCTGCACGGGGCTGTACGTTACTTGCTGTTTTGCAGCGCACAGCAAGGAACCAGTGCAACGGAACCAGTGCCCTGACGTCATTTGCATATGGCGGCACCGCACATAACTCCACCACTAATGGATCACCACAATGGGGCTGGTCATGCTGCGAATGCCTGCAGCGAGCGACTGGGGGTTCTCGTACATGTTCCCGATTGAGAATTATTGTCATAGTGGTAATAATGCTGCTCCAGTCCGCCCGTTCCTCCTTTGACCGAGCACCCCGGGTATCTGAAGCTGCACTTCGCCGGCGTTTCGAGGGTCCAACAGCTCACGGCTGAGGGTGTCGCAACCGTGCCGCGCTGTCATCACATCCACACGTCGCCGAGCCGCAGCTAATTTACGGTACGAGCACCGCACCTTGACCGCATCCAGACGCCCTTCTGCTGGGGCGAGGGCTAAGTCGAACACCGGCGTACTCTCCGCCGCCCGGGGGGGTTCGACGACGCCCTTGCCTCGTCGTCACTCGTTGACTTGACGAGGGCGACCGCGTAAACCCCTCGACACCCTGGCAGGGCCACGTCAAGGACCAAAAATGCCACGGCGGACTTTCATTTTCGGGCTGTCACGCCTTATGAGGGCCGCCCTCGCCGAGCGCGGCCTTGGCCATGATGAGAGACCACCCTAGCCCACGCCAGGCAGACGGACGGGGCTCCGCCGGGGGTTCCACCAGAACGGCCCACACCGATCCTGCAGCCCATCCTCCTGCACCAAACATCATGTACGAGCTGGTGTCGTCCTGCAAGAAGCAAGGTGCACGGGTCCACTTCTCAAGTTGGTCCTACACTTGACCAGTGAGCTCCAGTTCCGTCCCCGGAGTTGGCGTCGGCATGGAAGACCCCCAAACGACAGATACCTGTAGGAGACGCACCGCGCGTGCTTTAAATGACTACACGCACCTCACCCTTCATCCTTCAGAGTTATGTAATGTAACCGTGACAAGGTGGACCCGTATGCCGACCGGGTGTTCCAAAGGGCCCAGAGTTATCAACCGTACGGTGCAGTACACAAGAGTCCGCCAAGGACGCACCGAGCACAACAAAAACTTGCTGTCAACCATAACAAAAAACCGCCTCTGACACTACCACCCGAGCGCGTTTACGGTACTTAAACGCAAAGCAACACAAGCACGCGCGAATTTTGCGTTTATGCACATCTTTCGCTTTGCGGGATTGAGACACGTCCCAACAGCAGCCCAGCCACACCAGCCGCTCGACATTCGAATGTGCATGCACATGCCGAACCCAAACTCGGAGCCGGCCAAAGGCTTGGCGAGGTTCTGCGTGCTGCCGGCGGTTTGAAGCACTAGGAACAACCCAGGCCTCCGGTGCTCCGCAGCTGCTCTGGAACCGGTGAACCCGCGAAAGCACCACCGCGACCTCACGCGCCTGAGGCCGCACGATACACCACATCGCACACCACCACATCACACCGCAGTAACTGAAACGCAAAGCGTTAAACGTAAAAAAAACGAAATTTGATGTCCGGGATTACGCGCGGCAGCACACGCCGCCGGCTCAGCCTCCTCGTTGCGGATTGCAGTCGTGCGCAGCCCGGCCGGTATCTCTGCAAAACCACAATAGCCGAATGAAGGCTTCCACGGCCCCCGCCGTGGGATGCAGTCTGTCGTTGCGGGTTGGCCATCGTCCTGCATGACAGCCAGCCGCTAATCACGTGTTAACGCCCCGCCATACGAACACATCGATTGGCTCGGCGGTCAGCGACGCCGGCGCCCCTCCGAGCGTCCTCCTGCGCTATTGCGCCTCCCATGAATGTTTCCCTGTTCCATCGCCCGTCGCTAAGGACCCGTTCCGTACTCGTCCCAGTCAGACCCGTTCCGCACCCGGCCGAGACCCGTTCCGTACCCTTCCTATTCCGTGCTCGTCAAAAAATATCGCGCCGCCGTTTCCCGAGAAGCAATCCGAAATTCAGTCAGTGCGAACGCCCTTGGCGAGACATTCGCAACCAGGCACCGTCGCCGCAGTCGCAAGGCACACGCCCTTAGATCCGGATCCGGAGCGCGACCGCCCATCTTTACTGCAAGCTGCGACTGCCCGAGGTTTCCTGCAGATTGGGATTGCCCGACGTTTCCCGCAAGCTGGGATTGCCCGACGTTTCCTGTACATTGGGACTGCCCCACGGTTCCTGCAAGTTGGGACTGCCCGTCGACGTTCACAACAGGATGTCCGGGTGCCCGTCCGCGAGGCACAGCTTCAGCAGCGCCATGCGGACGTAGAGCCCGTTGCGCGCTTGGCGGAAGTAAGCGGCCCGTGGGTCGCTGTCCACGTCGGTCGTGATCTGGGTCGCGCGAGGACGTGAGGGAGGACGTGAGGGAGGTCGGGCGGACGGCGCGGGGGAAGCCCACCGGGGCCCGTCAAGGAGACCGCCGGATGAATGGTGTCATGCCCGTGTCTGTAAAGGCAATGGGGCGAAGCTAACATCTGTTGTCCCCATTGCCCCACCGAACCCAACGGCCCCCTCACACGCCTGCTCCGCGCATCCATCCATCCATCCCCGCCTCTTTGGCCATTCCCCTCCTTCGCTCCTCACCTCATCCACTCGCGGCAGGGGGTGCATGACCACCGCGTGCGGCTGCAGGATGCGCATGATACCCTTGTCGATGATGTACTTGCCGCGCGCCGCCGCGTAGTCCTCCATGTTTTGGAAGCGCTCCCGTTGGATGCGGGTCTGTGAGGCAGCAGAGGGGCTCGATGGTTGAATGCGGTTTGTGAGGCAGCAGAGAGGCGCGACCGGCAGCAAGCAGTCCGCAGGGCGGTGCGGAGCTGTGGACACGGACGGATGACCGCCCCGGGTACTGGACTCTCGGCTGGTTCCGGCAACCTTGGTACTCCCCCGTATGTCCCCTGGTTGCTTACATTGCCGCCATTCTCGAGGCCCAAACAAGTCGTGTCCCGCGCAGCCGCCGTCCCGTGCAGCGCTGTGCCGAACCGTCACAGCCCCGCCGCAAGCCCACACCCCGGGCTCAACCCCAGCCCATGCATCCCCTCCATCCATTCCGCCACCCAGCCACTCCACAACCCAGAGAGTTGTCGGATTAGCCGCTTGCCCTTTCGTTAGTTGGACGAGATCGCGCCACTCGCCCCGCCTGCCCGCCCGCCGCAAACATCGCCTGGTTGGCCGCGGGGGCGGGGGAAGGGTTTACGCACCTGGTACAGCACGTCCACGTCAGCCGCTACCTCCTGCAGGTCAGACACCTCGGTCCACTTGATGCCGCGCGCCGTCAGGTAGTCCTGCGGGGAAAGAGCAGGAGCGGGAGGCGGCACCAGGCCCGGGTTGCTCACGTGCCCTAGCTCACTCACTCCGGCGAAACAAACCGAATCAGTAAGGCTGACCAGTGGCGACTTCGGAGTCGCGAGCTCCCGAGTCAAAAGCCCCCAGCGCCACGGCGGCCATGCCCCAGGCATCAATCCAGGGCACTTCGATCAACCACACGGGTCGCCTCCATTCCCACGCCCCGTCCACGCGTCTTCCAGCACACCGTCATCAAGTCTCAAAAGAGTATCGCGGCCTGCCCCCGCCCAACGCTACGCCGACCCCGCTCTCTCCTGCCCCCGCCCTGCCCCTCGGCCCCGCCCGGTCCACCTCCGGCCCTACTCTCCCCTCCCCTCCCAATGCCCCGCCCCGCCCAGCCTTCCCCTGCCCCGCCCCGCCCCGCCCTCCCCTGCGCTTTCTTCGCCTTCTCCTCCCCCCTGTCCCGCCTCCGCAGCCCCGCCCCAGCACCCCGACAGCCGCCGCACCCCCCAGCCAGCCGCACCCCCCGCTCCGCCCCGCCCACCTTGATGTCATCTCGCATCCGCACCACGTCCGGCGCCACGAAGAACACCTCCACGTCGCTGTACATCGACAGCAGCATGCACAGCGACCGGACGGTCCGGCCGTTGGCCAGGTCACCGATCATGCCGACCTTGATGCCGTCCAGCCGCCCGATCTCCCGCTGTATGGTGTACAGGTCCAGCAGCGCCTGGGTCGGGTGCTGGCCCGGGCCGTCGCCGGCGTTGAGGATGGGCACGGACGCCACCGCGGCGGCGCGCTTGGCGGAGCCCTCCTGGAAGTGCCGGATGACGATGCAGTCCGCGTAGCTCTCCACCGTGCGCACCGTGTCTGCGGGGATGCGTTAAGAGGAAAGTGAGCCGCGAGAACTGCGGGGTGTAAAAGATAACTGAGCCGCGAGAAGACCGTGGGGGCGTGTGTTGTTCGGGGGGCAATGCAGGAGTGCGTTACGTGCAAGGGGCACAGCTACGACCGGAAACCTGCCAGTATGCCACACGCCCACACCACACCACCGCCGGGCGCGCCGTGTCTGCGCGCGTGTGTGTTATCAAGGAGAAAAGCTGAGCCGCGAATAAGCAGACCCGTGTCCAGCTATGCAACCGACGACTGAGACCGAGACCAGAGTTACCAATATGCCAGGGCGAAATATGTCGTCCATAAGGAGTCCCAAGGTGGTGTAGGCCGTGATGCTGCAGCGCGCGTGTGTGTGTTTGTGTATCTAGGGTTTGCATTTGGGTGTGGGTGGGGTATAGGCAATTGGGTGTGGGCATGGGTGGGGGTGGCGGGTGGGTGAGGTGCAGAGGCCACAGCGCGTTGTGGGTGCGGTGTGGTGCGGGCCCCGGGGGGATAAAGAGCTTTGGGATAAGTGCTTTGGACGATGCACATTGCGCGCAAACCCCTCGCTTATCGGACATGAGTAGACGTGGGACATGGATGATGAGGGTGTGGGCGGTGTCCGGGCGTGCGGCGCCCGTGTTGCCGTACGCCGGGGCCACGTCGCTTCCGCCGCCTCCGCGCGACCGCGATCGCGATCGCATCATAGTTACGTCGCGTGGGCGGGGGCGTGGATGCGGTTGTGAGGTCGTGAGGTGCTGCGCCATGAAACGATTGCTGACGCGCTGTTTTCGCACAGGGCGGTGCAGGGCGATGGGCGCTCGTCGGGGCTGATGCACCGACGGGTCGCAGTGCACCGCCGCAGCCAAGGAAGACTGCGACGCCGTGGACTGCGACGCCGCGGGCGCAGACGGCGTCCGCAGGCGCATGGGCCCTTGCCCCTCCTGGCCGCCTGGTCCTGACTGGGGTCGCTACGGGGTATGTCTGTGCAGGGCATGTCCGTACCGACGCGGACAGGAGCCCAGGTGCCTTGCCGCAGGGGCGTAGAGGCGGATCAACGCTCGCGGGCCAATGCGCGCGGGCCAATGCCATGCAATGCATGTCTCTGACCCCCCGCCGCTGCCGCCACACCCAGAGGAGCTTCGTGCTCCACCCCGACAACCAAACAGCTCCACGTCCGGCTCACCTTCCAGCGTCTCGCCCTTGGCTGCCGACGAATACTCCCCCGCGGACTCGGTGGACAGCACCGTACCGCCGAGTTTGGCCATCGCGGATTCAAAGGAAAGGCGCGTGCGCGTGGAGGGCTCATAGAAAAGGGTTGACATGATGTAGCCGTCGAGGACGCGCGCCTCCTTTGTGCAAGGCCGGACCTTCTCCATCTTCAAAGCCTCTTTGAAAACGACATCCACAGCCGTGCGGTTAAAGTCGCCGGAGTCCACCACGTGCTTTAGCTTTTGCAGGTGCCAGTCCATCGTTGCGCCGTTGTTGGTAAGGCCCGAGGAGGAGGACGCAGGTGCCGGCGGAGGAGCTGTGGCGGCAGCGCGCGCAACGCTGGCAACGCGCGGTAATGCGGGCTGAGGTGCTGGAACATGCCTTTGCGGAACGGTCTGCCGCAAAACGTGGTTTCCTTGCAGGCTATGCATGTTGAGCAGTTCGGAGAGAGCAACCTTTCGGCCCTAAGGTAGATTTATAAGCTAATTCTATGGCTTTGATTGCGTTGTATCTAGCACAGCACAATTGAAATTTGTATGTATTTATGTTGCGTATGCAGACCGAATTTTCCAGCAACGAAAGGAATTGCGCCGCCAAATGCCGCATTTCCGGGACTGCGCGAATAGGATCCACACGACACCCGACCCTCGTGGGCACATGTGCACATGTAAATGCCAGCGGCATTTTGTTGACGAGAAATTTAGTGTAGTGTTGCGATGGTAACTGAGGTGTTGCTGCGCGTGTCGGCACCAGAAACAATTTAACCAGCCCAGGATTTGACCGGAGTTTGCGATGTCCGGTCAGTCGCGCTTACGAGTCCAACCTCCAGTAAGCGAAATACACAGTTGAATAGAGCTGTTCACCCCGCATGCGGTACCGGTAATCCGAATCAGAACTTTGGTAGTATATTTGAAGAACGGGGTCTACCACGCGGAATCCATATCCCATGCAACACAGAACTAGGGCGATTGAATATCGCCGTAGCTAAAGGACAGCCTCCCCATCTGTTCTGGAAACATGTTTTGCTCTTTTTCGCATCGTCCCTACATCTGCATACATAAGCCGTTAATGGAGCAGCTAGACGGCGAGGTATACAACATTCCACTCCTTTCTGTTGTCCGCTTGTCCCCCGGCAATCCAACCGGCAAACCCGTGCACTACTCTAACCCCTCAACGTAAACACAGATCAGGCTTGTCATTGGAAACACCTGCGTAACGGGTGTGTATGTTTCGGGATGCAAAAATGTACGGTGCCGTATGGCAGTCCCAAGAGTGTATCGCCGGGTCAGTTTCGTGGAGTTGGTGCATTGTGACATTCTGACGTAGTTGAGATAAGTACTCTGTGTGCTCGTGGACCCATTGTTGGACATACAGGATAGCTTGCACAGCAGCCACAACGGTGATTTTTCTCGCTTTTCTCTCGTTAAATAGTGCCTATTACAGAGAGGTTTTATCCAGAGCAAAGTAGACCTACCATAGTTTGTGGCAGAGGTTGTTCGTCGACCTTTCCGCCGGCCCCCGGCCCCGGGGGCTGGCAACGCAGCGTTAAGATCATATTTGGTTCAGTTGTACGCCGCCCGTGTCAGTAAGGCCGGCGCCGGCCTACTGCCGGGCTGGCCGTGAGTATGTCCTCACTTCTCTTACGCGAAGGGCGCTCTGGGAACGGCAGCTCACGCTTAAGCTATGACATGCCGGCCAGTCCTTATATCAGCGGCATTGCTGAGCAGGTGGGGCGTGGCGCCTGGCGCGGACCCGGCGAATGAACCCTCGATTGTCCTTCCTCCAACCTAAACAGTTCTCGTACGGTGGTGGACACGGCCGCCTTGACGGATGGGCTGGGCCTGCTGTGATGGTGGTGTCCACGCTGATGGTGCTTTGCGGCCACGAGCCGGTTTTTAGCCTTTCCCTACCGCCCGACGCGTCGCGCCACAACTTGGCGGAAAACCTTTGTCAGCGCCACCGATAAACGACCCTGACGGGCATACGGGCATTCGTCTGTGCGAACATTGATAGGGGCGGGGTCCCCAGTACATTAATCGGGCTCCGACCGGGGGGGCCCCCAATCCAGAGGCCACACACACCCTCCCACATTACCCTAATAAAATCATCCACCAAGCTGGCGCGATACCAACCTGGAGGGCCATCATCAGGCGGACGGACGCGGCCCCCCATTCGGATGCTCACCGCTCCCCTTCTGCTGCGTGTGCCTCTGCGCGTCCATCGCCAGGCCCAGCACATCAAGGTGCTGCAGGAGCGGATCTTGGAGCTGGAGGAGGCGCTCAAACGAGAGCGACACCGGGCGGATCTATGTCAGCAGCAGCTGGAGCATTGCATCGCGGCCGCGGCGGCCCAGGCTGCCAGCGCCAATAGCCCCTCGCAGCTGGGCCCCTCGCGCACACCGTCATCATCAGTGCAGCACCTCCATCGGGCTGCCGTCTCGGCGACGGCAGGCAGCGCCGCAGCGGGCAAGGCGGGTTCGGGTCCCAGCTCAGCGCAGCACTTGTGGGTCACGAGCAGCGGCGCAGCGGCCGGCCAGGACGCCGCGGACTGGCGCGGCGCCGTCCCTCCGGGCGACGGCGGCGGGGGTGGTGCGGCAGCGTCTTCATCGCCGCTTCACACCGCCGCTGCGACGCAGGGCGGCGCGATGGCGGTGGGCACATCGACGGCCGGGGTTTCGCGGCTGCCCACGCCGCCATCGCAGTTGCTACCGCCGCAGCTGCTGCCGCCGCATGGCAGCGGGCCCGGCGCGCCTACCCGGGCACCCTCGGCAGCACCCCACCCGCAGCTGCAACAGCAGCTGCAAGTAAGCCACGTGGGATCCGGATCAGGCAAGCCGGCCGTGTCTCCGTCGCGCCTGCGGACGTCTTCGCCGGCATCTGCGGGGGAGGTGGTCGCAGATGCAGGACGTGTCGCGGCGTTGTGTCTCAGCCACCAGCACGGACACCACCATCACCGACACCACCACCACCATCGACTTCAGCGTGAGACCTACGACCCTCGCGACCAGCCCCACCCGCAGCAGCTCACCTCCCACCACCATTACTTTCACAAGGCGGCTACGGCGGTGCCAGTGCCCGGCGGCGCCGGGGGCGCTGCGTCAGCAGCAACGGCCGCAACATCTACAGCCGAGGCGTCGGGCACACCTGCAGCACCTGCAGCAGCTACCGCCGCCAGCCGCGATGCACATGCCGTCTGTGTGGCGGAAGCGACCACCTCGGAGGCTCCTGTGTCCATCCTGGGACTCAACGTCCTGGATAGCAGCCACCACCACAACCACCATCTCCAGCAGCACGAACACAGTCGGCACCCAAACCCACACCAGCACCAGCACCTATACCAGCACCTGAACCAGCACCAGCACCTATACCAACACCACCAGCAAGTTGACTTCCTGCATTTGCCGGGCCACCTCCCTGTCGGGCTGAGCATCAGCGGCGATGCGGAGGGCATCACGCAGGCGAGTCCTGCGGCAGCAGCGGGACCGCCGCGTTGCGCCATGGGGTGCTCGTGCCCGGCGGAGGATGCCCAGTGGCTGCCGTGTGTGGACGCGGACGCGGACGCCGCGGTTGCCGAAGCAGCCGACGCGCCCCTGGGCGCGGCGCTGCGCGACGCGGTGGCGGCTGCCGCCGCGGCGGCGGGGGCAGTGGGTGACGCGGTCGAGGAGGAGTACGTGACGATCACGAAACGGGAGTACGAGCTGCTGCTGCTGAAGGATAAGGCCATGAACGTGCTGCAGGTGGGTGCCGTACAGGCCGGCGGTGGGGTGCCGTACAGGCCGGCGGCAAGGTGGGCCTCCCACTAGTGCCACACGTGGGCCATGGGAACGGGGGCCGTGAGGAAGGCGGCAGCTCTCTTTCTCTCTCGGGTCTCAGCCTGTGGTGCCGCCCTGCGCCGCCCTGCGCCGCCCCGTGACGCACGCGAACCGACCGCAGGAGGGCATCACCATCGCCGACTGCTCGATACCGGACATGCCGCTCATATACGCGAACGCGGGCTTTGTGCGGATCACCGGGTACGCCGCCGAGTACGTCATCGGAAAGAACTGCAGGTGCGCGGGGCGGGTAGTCGTGGGGTGGGGTGGGCGGGGGTGCTGGTGGGGTTGCGGGTGAGTGAGTGGCGCGGAGCGCACGACCAGGTCCAGTGGAGCGCACGACCAGGTCGAGCGGAGTTGTGACTGGTTGCAGGCGTGTGCGCGGGCAGGGGTCTCCGCCAGTGCATCGACACACATTGGTTCGTTGACGTTGTTCGGGCGGGCGGGTTGCATTTCTAGACGCATTTGTTCAGAGTTGGGTGATCGCATTTTACCATCCGCCTTCCTGAGATCCCTCCCCTGCTCCTTACTGCCTCGTGTTCACCCCATCCCCTGCGGCGCGCGGCCCCGCTTTCCCCCCCCCCCTGCCCTCGCAGGTTCCTGCAGGGCGAGGGTACGGACAGCCAGCCGGTGGATGAGCTGAAGGAGGCCATCTCCCGAGGCAGGGCGTGCGTGGTACAGGTAGGCTAGCAGGGCGCGTCAAGGAGTAGGGGACACAGGCGTAGGGAGTGTCAAGGAGCATGAGGTGGGTCTCAGCAAGGTGGGTCGCAGGAGAGGGGAACAGGACATTGGTAGGCATTTCAAACTGCGCTGCTGGCAGAGCGACGGTTCGACTGGTCGGAGAGGGGGGAGTTGCGCTTCTTGCTTGTCATCACCCGGCATGTGCTGCCGCCTGCGCCCCAATCGTCCCGGCGCCCGCCTCTCTCCACCCGCGTGAGTTCCCTTGCCCCGGCTGCTCCACCCACCCATCCGGGCCCCCCCCACCCATCCGGGCCCACCGTTCTTCGGGTTTATTTCTTTTTTCAATTTACCGCCCCCCCCCCCCCGCAGCTGCTCAACTACAAGAAAAACGGTGATCCTTTCGTCAACTACCTCTCCCTGACGCCCATCCACGACGCCGCGACCGGCCGGCTGACGCACTACGTGGGCGTGCAGTCCGACATTACGGAGCTCGTCAACCACAAGAAGGCGGAGCTGGCGGCCAAGCACGTGGCGCTGCAGGTGAGGGGAAGGGCCGCGGAAGAGCCGGTGAGGGGAGGGGCCGGTGCGCGCCGGCCCGGCGTCTGCGGGCTCTTGCTGACGCGGTCTAGGGGCTATCTCGCCGGCTGCTGGATCAGCGGATCAGCGGACGGGGCTCGTTGGGTCGTTGGGAAGCCAGGCAGGATTTTGCTTGGCGAAACGCTCCGCTCCGCTGTGCTCCGCCCTGCCCACTGTCCGCTGCCCTGGCGCGGCCGGTGGACCCGCAGGCGGCTGTGGCGACCGAGGCCAAGTCCCAGTTCCTGGCGCGCATGAGCCACGAGATCCGCACGCCGCTCAACGGCATGATCGCGGTGGGGCAGCTGCTCGCGGAGACGTCGCTGACCCCCGCGCAGTGGGACCTGGTCAACACCATCCGCTGCTCAGGGGAGACGCTGCTGACGCTCATCACCGGTGGGTTGTCCTGCCCGGCAGGAGGGCCAGACGGGGGGTTGGGTATCTGAAATTGGTAGACAAACTGAAACGGGGGTAGGGGGTTTGGGGTGCTGATTCCCTGTCGGGGAGCTGGGCCGCGATGGATGGAATAGCCTCCTTCGGTTTGGGTGGTCCCATCTGCTGGCCCTCTTGACAGCGTTGTCCACTGATCCTTTCCCGGTCCTTTCTTAATCCTGTCCTGTCCCCGTGTCCTGCCTGCTCTCATCCTCCCGTCCCCATGTCCCGTCCCGCTCTCCCTTCCCCCCGTCCCGGGTCCTTCCCCGTCCCCGCTCTCATCTTCCCGCAGACATCCTGGACTTTTCGCGCATCGAGGCGAATAAGATGGTGTTGCACAATGCGGTGTTCAAACTGGACACGGTCATTGAGGCGGCCATGGAGATCGCGGGGCTCAAAGCGGCGCAGCGGCGGCTGCAGGTGCGGTGGGGCCAAGTGCAGTGGTCGGCGGGCGGGCGGGCGGGCGGGCGGGCGGGGTCGGGGTCGGGGGCCGGCCCGATGCCTGTCGGCCGGGCTGGCATGATGGTGCCTAAGGGTTGATTCCCGACATAATCGAGGATGAGGTTCACAAACAGACATTTCCATGGGCGAGATGATATACAAATTATTTGTACATGATTTTGATATGTACTCTTATGGTATGTGATAATGATTTATTATGAGCTTTATACAGTTGCGGCTGGTCGGCTCGATAGCACTCGGTCTTTTGTCGCGACCACTGTTGCACAAGGCTTTATCACACCGTCGGCCGGCCGCTGCTCCTCGTGCACAGGTGGCCTACCACGTCGCGGAGAACATGCCGCGCATGTTGTACGGCGACGCGCAGCGGCTGCAGCAGATCCTGCTGAACATCCTGAACAACGGGATCAAGTTTACGGAGGAGGGTGAGTGCCCGGGGCGGGGGAGGGGCTGTAGGAAATTGGTAGGCATACTCAAGCTGCGCTGCTGCCAGAGCAAAATTCCGGTGAAGAATCCACTGTTCCATGATCTTCAGCGACGGGGCGGGGGAGGGGCTGGCGCGCGGTGGCGGGAGGGGCTGGACGGTGGGCTGAGCGACTGGGCAGACTGTAGGAACAGACAGGCACACTGTAATATAAACTGGGCCGAGTGGGTGATGTGGATTGTGGTCGAAGGGAGTGGTCCGCCTGACGAACGCCCGACGGATCTCGCGGACGCGAAACCCTTTTCAGTCAAGGCCACCGTCCTGGCACCAACGGGACCTCCCTTCCCTACAGGCGAGCTACTTCTGGAGGTGTGGCCGGAGGGCATCTTTCCCCCCAACGCCCTGGCAACGGCCATGGCCGCGGCCGCGGCGCCGGCTCTGGCCGCCGCGTCGGACGCCGCAGCGGCCGCGGCCGCGGCCGCCAATGCCGGTGGCCCGCCCGCTGTTGCGGGCGAGTCCGCCGCCGCCGCCGCCGCCGCCGGGGATCTGAAGATCCACGTTGGAGCTGGTAACGACGGTGTGCTGCAGCCGGCGGCGGTGGCAGCGGCAGCGGCGGCGCTGGATCCCTTGGTGGCAGCGGCGGCGGTGCCGTCGCTGCTGCAGGCTGGCGCACCTCTGTTGGGCACTGCTGCGACGGCAGCTGCGGCGGGTTCCGCTCCCGCCGCGCCCACGACGGGGCCGGAAGCCGAGTGGCCGCTGCTGGTGCTGCGGTTTTCGGTCCGCGACACGGGTATCGGCATCGCGCCTGCAGATCTGGGTCGCCTGTTCAACTCCTTCACGCAGGTGCGGCCTCGGGGGCCCGACAGCACCCTCTGCCTGCGCCTTTGCCACATCCACATTACCCTCTCCTCCCACACCCTTCCTTCATCCCTGCGTCACTGCCACACCCTCCACACTCACCAACACACCCTCCGCACCTTCCACACTCCGGGACCGCAGGTCGACGCGTCGCCCACCCGTCGCTACGGCGGCAGCGGCCTCGGCCTGGCCATCAGCCGCAAGCTGTGCGAGGCCATGGGCGGCCAGATGTGGGCCGAGTCGGAGGGCCTGAACCGGGGCAGCACCTTCAGCTGGACCATCACGTGCCGCCTGCCGCAGCAGGCGGCCTCCAAGCGGAGGACGCGCAGGGCCTCCCTCGTGTGCGTCTCCAGGCCGCCGACGGCAGCGGGGATGAGCGGCAGCGGAGGCTACGTGCAGGGCCTGGGCAGCAGCAGCGGCCCGGGGTCCAGCGCCGGCGCCGTGAACGGCAGCGTCGGCGGCGCAGGCGCCGCCGCCGCGGCCGCGCTCGCCGCCAGCATGACGCCGACGCTGCCGCTGGCGCCGGCAGCGGCGGCGGCGGCGGCGCTGGGGTCGCCGAGCGGGCCGGCCCGCGCGGGCGGGCGAGCCGGGGCGGGGATGCGGGCGCCGGCGTCGTCGCAGGGCCTGACAGCAGATGAGGAGTACGAGGTGACGTCGTGTCGGAGTTCCGAGGGTTCCACGGCGAAGAGCGCGGCGACGACGTCAGCGTCCAGCGACGTTGGCGGCGGCGTCGGCAGCGGGTCCGCGGGCATCGGGGCGGGCAGCTGCCCTGCCCGCGGCAACGTTGCCGCCGCCGCCGCCGCCGCCGCTGCCGCCGCCGCCGATACGGCTTGCGACGCGGTCGCGGCGGCGGCGCCGCAGGCGCCGCCCGCACCGCAGGCCAGCGCCGCGCCAGCGGCGGCGCCTGGCCTCACCGGCGGCGGCGGCGAGCTGGGCAGCGCCGCCGGTACGGCACTTGGGACCATCCAGCGGAGCGTCAGCTGTATCCCCGTGCTGGCATCTCCCTGGACCTGGTCGCCGGGGGGCTCCTACGCGGGGTCCTGTTCCGGCGGCCGCGACGGGCATCGCAGCAGCGCCACCGGCACAGCACCTGCCGGCGGCGGCGGTGGCGGAGGCACGGTCAACTTGTACGACAGTTTGTCGTTTGGGACGGCGGGCGGCGGGGCTTCCGCCAGCTTGGCGGCGGCTCTCGCCAGCGGCGCCGACCCGACCGCGTCTCTGCCGCTGCTGCGCGGCAAGAAGGTGCTGTTGGTGGAGCCGTGCATCATGGTACGACAGGTGCTGATGCTGGCGCTGCGCTCGTGGGGCTGTCGCGTCTGCGCAGTGGCGTCGTCGTACGAGGCTGTACGGCGCCTCGTCCTGAGCGGCACGCTGGCGGAAGCGCTGGCGCCGCCGCTGCGCCCCGAGCCGCCACGGCAGCCGTGCATGACATTGCGCCACGCGGAGTCGGCGGCTGCTCTGGATCCGGCGCTGTACGACACGCCGGGACCGTACGACTGCGTCATCATGGACATGAAGGATACTGTGTTGCTGCGCGCCCTCACGCGATGCGACGACCGGGAGGCTCAGCGGCTGGTGTTCCTGGGCTGGCCGGGGCAGAACGAACCGGAGGAGGATGAGGAGGGTTTGCAGGGCCGCGATCCAGGCGCGCATCGAGGACAGGATCTGGATCCAGATATGTTGTACGGTCACAGATTCCCCGGCGACGAGCCGGGGGAGTTTGTCGTCCGGCACGCTGACGGCAGCGGCGCGGGCACACGGCAGCAACATGGGGAGGGCGGCGGCGGCGACGCCGGGCTGGCGGCGGTGGCGCCGGCGCCGGCGGGGCCGTACGACTTTGCGGAGCCGCTGCCGACGGACGTAACTGCGCGACCGCCCCGGGCGGTTACGGAGGAGATGAGCAAGCCGCAGAACCGGCAGCTGGGGTACGTGACGGTGACGCGGCCTGTACGGCAGGGCAGGCTCAAGCTGGCGTTGGAGGAGGTGCTGATGATGCAGCTGGATGGGGGCGCCAGCCATGACCAGGTGGGTGGTTGGGTTCGGGTGGTCAGCTGACAAACAAGTCCAGAACTGCCGTACGGTATCCCGTCGTCGAGGTCCTCCGGCAGGTTGAGTGCGTGGGCGGGCGCGTCGGCCCTCGGCCGCCGTCTTACGACGGGGGAAGGCAACGGTTCCGAGGGCGGGCTGGGCCATGCCGGGAGACGAAAGGTCGGGGAGCGATTGACGACGAAAACGATTGGTGTGCCTGCCACCCATTCGGTCTTATGCCCGGATTCGTTCGAAACGGCATCCGGGAGGTCCGCACACGCTCTCGATGAGCCACACACCTCTGTGATGTTCGCATCATCGTTGAGTTGGCGCTGTGCTGGCGGTTGACGCTACGCTGGTGGTTGGCGGTTGGCGGTTGGCCACATGCAGAGGGGCTGGAGCGACGACGGCGAAGACGACCTGCTCGGGTCGGTGGGACCAAGCGCCGCCGTCGCAGCCGCCAGCCGTCACAACATCGAGATCCCGACCTACCTCGACGACCTGCTGCCGTCGCCGCCGCCATCGGCGTCGCGGGCAGTGCTTGCGCGCAGCAGCAGCAGCAGCCTCCGCGTCCCGCCGCCGCCGCCGCCGCCGGTACCATCGGCACAGCACCAGGATCCGATCTTGCAACCGCCACATCACGCACAAAAATCGCAACTGCCACAACCGCCTCAACCGTCGGCGCCGCGGCGGTACAACCCCCTCGACCCAAGCGGCGATGGTGTACGACACCCACCCGCGGACGGTTGCGTCGCCGCCGGGACCATGAGCAGCGGCCCCGGCGGCTCCACGGCGCCGGCTTCCCCTGGGAGCCCCGCGACATGGCGAGAGGCCCTGGACTTGTGTCCTGTCGGTGGCGGCGGCGGCGGCGGCGGCGGCGGGACCGGTTCCCTCGGTGGCGCGCATGCGCACGGCCACGGCCACTCGTCAGGCTCCAGCTCGGCGGCCCACGGAGGCGGTTCATCGTCGCTGTGCTCGTCATTGATACCCGCCCTGGTGAAGAAGTCGGGCAGCAATGCGGAGCTGGCGGACCTCAGCACCGTCGCGGCAGCGGCGGCGGCGGCGGCGGCAGGGGGCGAGGGCGGCAGCGGGGCCTCCGGGCAGGGCCGGGTGCGGATCCTGCTGGCGGAGGACAACGCCATCAACATGAAGGTACGACGTTGTACGATGCATGTACAGCGGCCGATGAAGGGTTCTAGCAGACCCAACCGATTCCTCACCTGCCGACCCGTGGTTGGCGGTTGGCGGTCATGGTCGTAGCACGCAGGTCCTGTGTGCCGCGTACCGGTTCCGCTACGCGTTGTGGGGGGCCCCTCGGGTCATCCGACCGACTAGCTCCCTCGCCCCTGGAGGGAGGCATGGGAGGGAGGGATATAGGAAACTGTGCTGTTGCCAGAGCGACGGATGGGAGGGAGGGAGGTACTTTGGTGACGGAGGGGTGAGGGGTTCCCCTCGTGACAGCTGACGACTGTGGCCCGTTCCTCCCCTCCTCTGCCCGGCAGGTGGCACTTGGGATCCTGAAGCGCACGCTGCCCTTCGCCGAGGTCACCACCGCAGAGAACGGCGTGCAGGTGCGCTTCTGTACCGCGTGCGGGCCAGTAGGGAGGGCGGAAGGACGGAGGGCCGCAGGGTGGGCGGGTGCAGGTATTGCTCGGTTGCCGTATGTGAGGCACACGCGGCCGGTAGGTGCGCGGTCGCAGTCACAGCAGGGCCGAGGGGGAGGGGTCGGCGATTTCCGGGTGCGATTCGCGGCTGCGATCCGCGGCTGCGATTCCGGTGGGTGGGTCAGGGTTAGGGTTGAGGGTGGGGCACCTGCACCAGGAACAGGCCGTAGCGAGCGACCTGTGGGTCAAATGCCGCGGCATCACAGCGGGCGGGATACACTGTGTACACGCATATGTGCGCCCTGCTGCGTACCTGCTAGCCGAAACCGCCGCTCTCACCACATACCACTGCATGGTAGACCACTGCATGGTGTACATGTGAGATGCAGGTGGGGGTGTTGACACCCCACTCCACCCCGCCCGCAAAAACGCCTGACGTTTGCCGGCCTGCCTGCCTGCTGTCACCCGGGGGGGCTGCCTGCATCCTCTCAGGCGCTGGAGGCTGCGGCGGCCCGCGGCGGCATCGACGCCTTTGACCTGGTGCTGATGGACCTCCACATGCCCGTCATGGGGGGCATGGAGGCGGTGGCGGAGCTACAACAGCGGTACCCCAACAGGTAGGGCAGGGCAGGGCAGGGCAGGGTAGGAGCCGGAGGAACCTCAGACAACGAACGGTCCAAGGCGCGGGCCAGGGGGGATGAATCCTGTAAAGGCCGCCTCGACGTGCCGTGTGCAACGGGTTCACATGGCGTCCCCGGGACTCGGCCGCGGCGGTGAGGCAGTCGCGGCTACGGCGCACCCTCACCAGCCACCACTGCCACTGCCGGTTCTGTGGTGTCGTCGCCTCATGGCGCCTCCGCGTCATGCTCATGTTGAGGATCGCTGTTCCCGCCGCGGCTGCGTGTTGCAGGCGCTGCCGAGTGGTGGCGGTGACGGCGGATGCGTTCGAGGACACGAGGGACAGCTGCCGGGCGGCGGGCTTCGACGGCTGGCTGACCAAGCCCTTCCGAATCGAGGATCTGGTGCGGGTGGTGGGGGAGCACCTGGTGGCCGCCCGGGCGCCGCCGGGGGGACAGCAGCAGCAGCTGGGGCAGCAGCCACAGTCGCGGTCCCACCAGCAGCAGCAGCAGCAGCAGCAGCAGCTTCTTCACCACCACATCCCGGGCGCGGGCGGCCCGTCGGGGGTGTCCGCGGCTCCCCTGCGGCCTCCACCGCGTCGTTCGCAGGACCACACACGACAGCCGCCACAGGCGCCGGCGCCGGGGCAGCAACCTCGGCAACAACCTCAGTAGCACCAACAGCAGCGACCTCAGCAGCAGCAACAACAGCAAGGGCAACGAGAGCAGCAGCAGCAACAACTGGAGCTCCAGCAGCAGCAGCAGCAGCAGCAGCAGCAGCTGCTGTTGCAACAGAACTGGCGGGTGGTTTGTTGTTGTGGGGTCTGCTGACGCTGCGGCGTTTCCTGTGGGTCGGATCCCGTTTTGCCCGCGTGTGCCCGTGGTCGGTGGCTGCCGTTGGTGCGGCCAGTTGCGGGTCTGCCGGGGGGGAGGGGTTGGCTGCCGTCTGGGTCGGGCCTGGCGCCGTTATGCGTCACCCAGGTCGGCTGAAATTCGGCCGCCGTGCGCGGGACGCCGTCATATGACTTCTCCCCCGGGGAGGCGTGTCCCCCCCCGTTGGACCGAAACGCCTGGAACATAGAGACGAGACGAGACGTGAGTGAGAGCGGAGGCGGACGGGCACGCGGATTTGGACGCTGGACCTTGACTTCTGCAGAGAGCGGGACGAGTGACGGAGAGCGGGTCTGCACCGACGTGTGCTTTTGAGTGGTTTCTGTGTGTGTGTGTGTGCGCGTGGTTGATCGCGGGCAGCCCTCGTGTTTCGGAGCTGCAGCGGCGCCGGAGACGCCTCTGCCGCTTGAGAAGGGGGCCGCCCGGCACGTGTGAATGTGTGCACGTGTGTACAAGGAAGCTGTCCGTGTGCGTGTGTGTGCGTGTGTTTGTGGTTGTGGTTGTGGTTGTGGTTGTGGGGAGACACCCGTGTCCCGGTCGTCGGCAACAGGTACTGAGAGAGAGCTGTGCGCCGGTGCGTCACTGTCTGTTGTGGCCCCAGAGGTCCTGAGTGAGCGAGTGAGTATCCGTTCACTATGACACCCCAAGAAGAGCGCGGCGTGTGCCTGGTTCGGTTCGGTTCGGTTCAGTGATGTCAACGAGCGTTGGGATGAGGGCGGTGGGAGGGGCGCTGAGGCCGGGGGATCTGGGTTCGGCTGGGTTGGGTTGGGTTGCGGACCCTCAGCACAGACTGGTCGCGGGGCTTTAAGGCCGCTGCGCCGGCAGCTGTCGCGACCCGGGGCACCAAGTGACAGCGTGCCGGGCGGCCGGCGGTGCCTCGCGCCCCTGCCGCAAAATGACACAGGAACACACACACATCCCGCTGATTGTTTTATGGGCTGGGGGACTCTTGGGCAGTCGTGTGCCATGGGGGCATTCCGTTCCGGGCTACGCAATGCCCCTTGCAAGTCACGCACTCCTGCTCTGCCTGCCTACGAAGGTACACAAACGCACGCAATTTTCCGCACTTTTCCGCACCTTGCGCATTCCGATCGGGCGGCCACGGAGCGATGTGGGGCCTTAGGGAGGAGGCGGGGGACGTGGGGATTTAAGTAAGGGGCACGTGGGGAGCTAACCAATGAGATGGGGGAAACGCCGCAGCACCTTAGACCACGCCCGTGGCAGCCAGGGCAGGATCTGGCTGCATCGCCATGCGCCTGCCTGGGAGGTGTCCTTGCGCTCCCGAGGCATCTTTCGCACTCCAGTCCCCCCCACACGGGCGGGTCTCTTACCTAAACACACATTTGGGCTTGCGCCCTCGGTCATCCGGATTTGGGTTCGGGGGATCCGGGTCTGCACCCCTGCGCTGGCGCGCGCACGGTCCACTCCGCTTCTGGGAGGGTTCCCCTCGCGGGTCAGCCAGAGGCCCCGTCCGGCCCGGCCCGGCCCTTGGCGCCTCGTCTGTCACCATGCACCGGCCGGTTTGTGCAAACGGCCGGATAACGCTGCTCGGGGGGCTTCCTGGGGCCTGGGTGGTGGCGAGCGTCGCGACCGCGACTGCGGCTATCCTGCCGGAGGGCTGGATGGCCAACCCAGGTCGCCGCCGCGCAGCGCCATAAAGTATTATTTCATACCGCTGCGCCATGGAGTTTGCGTGTCCTGCCTCCTGTGCGCGGGAAACGGGCTTTTTGACATTTTATATCTAGCTGCCGTTTGATGTGATGCAATCCCGGATGTGCGCCAAGGGGCAGGATAGGCGTTTGGGACTGCTTGGACTTCGGTCTCGGCCTTGAGGTGGACGTGTCTGCTCTCTCTCTATCTCGCTCTTTGAAGGGACAGCCTGGAAATGGGTTTCAATTTCTTGTCTTAAGGGAGGCGGCGTTGTTGCTTGATCGCTTGGGTAGGTTGGGCGGGGCAGTAATACGTGAAGTGCGGTCGCTGTGGTGCGCTGTTTCGGGTGGGCTTCTGGAGGGCAGGTCTGGAGAGCAGGTCGTGGGTTCTGGATACGGATGGCTCGGAAGAGAACGATGATGTGCGCGCGTGTTGGTCCACGTTCGTTGACGGTTGGTTACCGTTAAGAGGCCGGTGCAGTGCTTGCGGTTGTTTTTGTTTCCCTCGGTTTCGTTTTCGGGGGCCTTTTGGGGTATAAGCCGCGTGTCTGGTCTGCGAGCTATTTGTTGTCGGCTGTCATGGTGTGATGTTCTGGGAACGTTGCTTGTTTGAATGCGGGATGGCGAACAGCGACAAAACAAAAAGAGAGAGGGGCCTGCTGCTGCTTTGGTGCGCCCTCAGCAGCCCCTGAGGGCGGCGACGACGATGTGAATGGGCGAGCTCTTAGGTCCTCGCCAGTCGGCCACGTTTCGGGTGTATTCGTCTTGCGTCTGTGCGCGTGTGCTGTCTTTGATTAGGCGAGCAGAGCGGTTTGTGTAAACTTGGTAATGAGGTTCTTCTTGTGGGCTTGTGAGGACGAGCGGCCGCAAGAGCGTTCCCTGTTTATCTTCGACGAATGCGTGTATACGCATCTCGTTGGTGTGGTGGCATTTCTGTCTCCGAACGGTGTTGCTCGTGGCGCTGACGCCGAGGTGCGTCCATCGAACAACCTGCCACTGAAATGCAAAGCACACGACATGGCTGGCGCAGGCTCATATGGGAACGACTGTCCGATATGACCGACAGGGGCTTTCGCGCACTTCTCCTCACATGCCCCAGTCGTGCCAGTGTCCCTCCTCCAGATTGCCTTGGACCCCCTATCCCAGGCGCAGCTCGCCCAGCGCCGGCGCACAAGAGGTATCCGCATCGCATCGCCAGGGACTGAGGCTGTTTACATAACCCTTCGACAAGCAACGAGTACAGTACCCTTGCGCGCTGCCCTTCAGCGCTTTGTTGTACAGGGTAACCGATAGCGTGCCTCTTGTGCCACTACTGCGTCCCTGCCAGCTGCCACGTAGCAGCAGCCGTAGCAGACGAGCAGCACGCGTGAATGGGTGGCGAGGCAGGACCCATCGAAGAAGAAGATCGTCCTGCCCGTGTAGCACGCCCATCTCGCATCCCAGTCGACGGCACAGCGTCAGAGGCTTCAACCGATCTAAACAAGCACTACACACCGAAAACCTAGATGCTTACGAATGCCCGTCCAGACAACCGCAATCGGATCCCAGTATCGTCTGGCAGGCGTGACACCGCTCCCTGCCCCGGCTGCCCACGACGGGCACGTGCGCTCCGTGTCATAAGAGGATGACGCTGTTCACTGGCGCCCGCGGTGAGTCGACCGGCCACGCCGCATCCTCCGCCTCCCACTGCCGTCCGCACAAAAACCTCAGGCGATCCAACTGGCGCCAAAAGAGAACATATTGACAGGAACCGACCATCACGGTACGAAGTGGGCGGCATGACGACCATGCCGCCATCTGACCCCCGCACCCAGTGCCCGTCTGCCTCCCTGGGCCGCTGCTGAACTGCAACCGCATCCCACATTGCGCTATGTCGCGCCGGCGCCGCAGGTCGTCGGTGATATGGGCATCCGCCTCACGGCTTGATGGCGACTGCCGTGCGGAGGCCGGTCAGAGGCGCGGAGGTGTGCGGCGCCAGGCCACGCAGCGCGACGAAGACGGAGCGGAAGGGAATGAGGCTCAGGAACGACACGTACCAGGCCGCCTGCAAGACATCCAGTGACAGATCCACAATCCACTCGTGCGCGCGGGACTGCGTGTCCAGGCGGTACAGCGTCCAGGAGAGGGCACCCAGCACAGCCAGGCGCGCCTGCAGAGACCAGGTCGTGGATGCTGCAGGCTCCGGGTAGTATGGCTGGAGCTTCGCCTTGGCCTCCTTCAGGCTGGCTAGGAGACTGGATCCGCTGGTCTCGTTCACAGCCTTAACCATGGCTGCAACGGAGTTGCCTGTATTGCGCATGATAGTCACGGAGGCGGCCCGACACTTATATTGCGATAAAATCACGAACATCTTTCGAAAACCAATCATGTCCTACGCCACGCATATGTAATAACATCGCGCTGCGGTCAGAAACCTCAACGTGCTCGCAATCAGAACACATAGTACTCATTCAAGCGCTCCCGAACCGCGGAGCATCGCTCTTACCCTCAGCGGAGGCATTTGCTACCGAAGTGCGCAGGTAGCGAGCTCCCGGAGCCAGCAGCTCGCGGCTCCTTGTCAGCGCCAGACGCATGGCCATGGTTCTGCAGTCTGGCAAGCAAACTCCAACGAGATCTTAATAGCTTGCTAATAGGTCCATCAGACAAGGTTGGCATTATCGTGGAAAACAACTCTTGTACTTGCGTACGACATTCAATTTTGCTGTCTTTGGGTCATATGTTCCGGACAATCACCTTGCAACCTCTGCGTGCACCTCGACTAGCCTTTTGAACGATCTGAGCGCTTGACTGGCTTCAAAACGCCACCATGTTTTGGCGACGTTTTCGTTGCCAAAGGCACGGATAGCGTCTTGCCAATATGAAACAGGTAGCTGCAATCCTTAGGCTCTAGAAGTATATTGGATGTGGCAGTCGCGTCGAGAGCGTGCGAGCGCGTGTGACCCCTGGACCATCGCATACACAGCACGTACAGTGAAATGGAGCTGAATGCTGCCCCGCCAGCTGAGGAGGCCACTGCTGAACCTTCAGCTGAAGTCCGAGCGTCTATGTCAGCTCCAGCTGCTGCAGCACCCATGGCTGCCCCTGCGCCGTCAGAAGGACCAGCACCTTGGCAGGACTACCAGACGGTCTTCACCAACGCCAAGGCCGGCATGGACAGTGTCGACAAGGCGCACGTGCAGAAAGTTGTCTACGAAATGAGCAAGGTGAGCTTCGCTGGACAAGGTGGCTGGCTGGCCACGGGGCAGCGGCAGGTTAGACCCATGCCGGCTGTACCACCCCGCCCCCGTCCTCGGGTTGGCACCCCTCGGAGAACGCGTGCCTAATCCCGCCCCGCCCCTGCCCCTTTCCCGTCCCCTCCCATACCCCTCGGAAGCTATTCATCTCTTCAGGCGCCCCGCTCTCCCTCCGTCCCTCCGCCCCTCTCCGCCCCTCCGCCCCTCTCTCCCCCCCCCGCCAGGACTCGGCCCACTTCCGCAACGAGCAGCGCAAGCAGGCGCAGGTCGACGGCCGCATCGCGCAGCTGCGGGCCCGCGCGGAGGCCCTCACGCCGGCGGAGCTCGCGGCGGCGACCAGGTCCGGGCTCGGCCCTCTCGTGTGCCAATCAAGGCAGCGAAACCAGAAAAAGCCATCGGTTCGGCCTTCGGCTGCGCGCACTCGCCACGCCCGCCCCGTAACCCCCCCGCCCTTCCCAAAGGCCGCAGGCGTCCAGGGGTCTGAAATCTGATGTCTCACGTCGTGATGTATGGTGGATGTGCGCCGCACACACGGCTTCCTGACCCCGCTCGCCCCCTCCCCCCTCCCACACACGCACACCTCTCCCTCAGGTCCGTGGACCAGCGGGTTGCCTCCCTGGAGTCCCGGCGGGACCTGACCCGCACCTGGCTGCATGCCGACATGGACTGCTTCTACGCGGCTGTGCACGAGGCGGAGCGACCCGAGCTGGTGGGCCGGAGGGAGGGAGGGAGGGAGGGAGGGGGTCCTCGGGCTTGGGCTAGGGCTGGGTGGGAGGTGGGGTATAGGAACTTGGTAGACAGATTGGAAGTGGTGTGGGGTGATGTGTGGTGTGGTGTGGTGTGGGGTGATGTGTGGTGTGGTGTGGTGTGGGGTGATGTGTGGTGTGGTGTGGGGTGATGTGTGGTGTGGTGTGGGGTGTGGTGTGGGGTGTGGTGTGGGGTGGCGTGTTGGTGGGCGGGTTGGACGGGTGGGGCGTACCGGGCACACCATCGCCAGTGCCGCCCCACAGGACCCCACCATCGCCATCCATCACATAAGAACATAACGTCACGGCACTCCTCACTACATTCGTTACACCCCCCTCGCTTCATCCATTGATCAGCAGTTCAGCACACCTTCCTTCCTCCCACCACTGCGCGGGCCGCCCCGCAGAAGACCTTGCCCCTGGCCATCGGCGGCATGGGCATGATCTCCACAGCCAACTATGTGGCCCGCAAGTTCGGAGTGCGCAGCGCAATGCCGGGCTTCATCGGGAAGCGGCTGTGCCCACAGGTAGGGTGCGCGGTGGCGCGTTTGGGACGATGACCCGTGGGTCGGCACTCGGCACCGCCCGCGCATCTGGGGGTGCACACTGGCGCACGCGCCATGGCAGTGATGCTGGTGGGGTGGGTAGGGGGGCCAACCTGGCAGGACCCCCCCGCCCAGGCCGCGGTGACTAGGCGACTGGGTCGCCAGCCTTGCTGCCTCCTCCGCCTCGCCCTCCAACGCCTCGCTCCCCACCACCGTGATCCCTTCGGCCGCTGCGCGCCCATGTACCCGGGCTCCTGTGCGTTTGTGCCGTCCCGCCATCCACCCAGTTGGTCTTCATCGCACCGGACTTCAAGCGCTACACCGCTGCGGCGGAGCGGGTCCGGGCGGTGTTCCGACAGCTGGATCCAGATTTCGAATCTGGGGGCCTGGACGAGGCCTACTTGGACGTGACGGACTACTGCGCGGCCAACGGCTGCGGTGGCGCGGAGGTGGGTGGGTGGGACCAGCGGCGCAGCCTCTGGGGGCGGGGGAAAGGGATCGGCGCGCCGCGCCGCGCTGTGCTGTGCTGTGCTGTGCCGTGCCGTACATAGCACATGGCCGTGCATAGCATCTACTGTGCTGTACCGTACTGCGCTGCCTTGGGAGGGTGCGCGTGGCGTGGTTTCGGAGCCTGGGTTTATCACGGGTTTGGGGACCTGCTTTGGACGGGCGCGGTCCGGGCCCAGGGCCCACTCCCTCTCCCTCTCTCCTTCCTCTCCCTCTCTCTCTCTCGTGGGCCCGTCCAGGCGGCGGCGGAGCTCCGGCGGCGGGTGCGGGAGCAGTGCGGCGGGCTCACCTGCAGCTGCGGAGTGGCGCCCAACAAGATGCTGGCCAAGGTGGCTGGGGCTCGGGCTGGGGCTGTGCGTGTGCGTATGGGAGGGTTGGCGGGCGGCGGTGGGCTGAGGGGCTGATAACGCGGAAGCGACGCCCCACCCGCCCCCAATGGACATCTTACCCGGCATCCCTCCATGATTAGCATAATGCTGACCTGGGGGTCACGTGGGTGGGACGTGGGCGCGACTGCGGGGACGTGGGCTTGGGTGATGCCGATGCCTGCCATCAGATCGCCCCCACACTGCCCCTCACAGCCCCTGGGCGCTGGCGCCTCCCAACCCCAATGCCCCGGAGCTTTGCTCTATCCCCAATCCCCCCAAGGCCCCCAAGCCCCCGAACGCCGAACCCCGAAGCAACCCGCCCCAGGGAAACTAACGAAGGTAACATATCGTCCCGGGCCTCATCCGCGCCGCCGCCGCCGCCGCCGCGCCCCCGCAGATCTGTTCCGACATCAACAAGCCCGACGGCCAGTACGTACTGCCAGCCAGCAGGTCCGCCATCATGAGCTTCATGGACACGCTGCCGGTACGACTCGTGAATACGGCATTAGCCAGCGAGCGCGGGTACGGGTACGGGTACGGGTGACGGGTGACGGGTGACGGGTGACGGCCGCAGCGCGATATGCAGCACAGCGGCTGGACTGCGACCTCCCCCCTCCGCAGCTGCACCGATGCGGTTGTGACCGGCCTGCAACAGCCTTCCGCCGCTGCGCGCCGCCAGGCTCCCACCCGCCCACCCACCTACCTCTGGAGCCCGGCAGGCCGCGTGATAGGGACGGCTCGGTCGTTTCTTCTGGATACAGCACCGAGCCCACTCGCCAAAAAACACCCTGGCGTGGTCACACGGATCCCGCCGGTCCCATGGGTCACAACAGTCCCGCCGGTCCCACGGGTCGCGTCGCAGACCCGCAAGATCCCCTGCATCGGCAAGGTGACGGAGCAGCTGCTGCGGGGCGTGCTGGGCGTCACCACGTGCGGCCAGCTGCTGGGGCCGCAGCGCGGCCGCCTGCCGCTGCTCTTCTCCGACTGCTCCGCGGGCTTCTTCCTGGAAGCGGCGCTTGGGCTGGCGGCCACACGACACGCACCCAAGGTGCCGTACCGGGGTCCGTACTCGCCGTACACCATCCTGGATGCACGGCGCATGCCTGACAGTTTGTACCAGCGATGTAGCGCCGTGCGCTTACCGTACATCGGCGACTCGCAGCACCTCGTTCAAAATCGTACACTGCACGCTGTCATGTACGACATGATCGCATTGTTCCGCTCTGTTGTTGGTTGTTGGTTGGGAACACGCCCGGGTCATGGAAACGGCGGTTGGTGTGGCCGCCTTTAGGTCGAGGGGCGTCGTCTGGCTGGTATTGTTTGGGGTGCGGGGGTTGGGGTGGGGGCAGGGCGGGAGGGTTCGTGGGTCGTATCCCGGGATGGGCCCATGCTGTCGCGTGTACGACGTGACAACCGTGGTCCTGACCTGTCCGTGTGCCGTGCACCCCTTGGACCTCCTCCCCGACATGTTCTACTGGACGGACCCGGGACCTCCTCCTCCCCCCCAGACGGACACCTCCCTGGAGCCGGGGCGCAAGGGCATCAGCTGCGAGCGCACCTTCCGTAACATGAGCAACCCCAGGGAGCAGGAAGCGATGGCGGGGCAGGTGCGGCGACTGGGCGGGACTGGATGGGGGCGGGGTTGGGCGGGGTCAAGGGGGGCGGGGTCAAGGGGGGCGGGGTCATAGTGGGCCGGTTCAAGGGGGCCGGGGTCAAGGGGGGCGGGGTCAAGGGGGGCGGGGTCAAAGATTGCATGTGCCGTACTTGCGGTTGGTACGGCAGAACGGGAGCGAAACGCCTGTTATGCGAGATCACTGTCTCGTGTCTCCACACCGGCATCTGCGGACGCTCCTGACCTGACCTGACCGGCTACACGGTTCCCCCACCCCCGACGCCCCCTGCCCCCGCCACTGCCCGCCCCCCTGTGCCCAGCTGGTGGAGTCTCTGGCTGCCGACATGGCCTCCGAGCAGCTGGAGGGCCGCAACCTCACCCTCAAACTGAAGCTGTCCAGCTTCGAGGTGGGTCCGCCCCTGCGCCACCCGCCCGTTGGTGGGTCCTCTGCGGGAGGGCCAGAAGAGCCATTCCAGCTATTGGGATGTTTTAGGGTTTGGGGACGGTTTTTAGAAGTTTAAGAAATGCGACAAGTGAATTCGCAACAAAGAGTAACAAGCAGCGGATGGACGCGCGAGTCAGCGGTGATGATTTCCTAGCAGTTTGGACGGTTGCCCCGGTTGACGGTTGACGGTTGGAACTGGTTGTGGCTCGGTCCATGCAGGTTCGTACACGCGTCGCCACATTGCCACGTCACGTCCGTACATCGGCCGACATGCTGCCCACCGTGCTGCGCCTGCTGCGTGCGGAGGGCCAGATGGAACTGCGGCTGATGGGGGTTCGCATGGCGGCGCTGCGAAAGGTGAGGCGGCACCGGGGGGATCACCGGGTACGGGAGGGGTTGGGAGGCTGGGATGGAGTTGGGAGGGGGTCATGCCCTACCCGGTGGGGTGAAAGGGAAACCGGCGGTGCTGGGAATCCACGCAGTTGGGAGGTTGAGACGAGGTTGGGAGGGGGTGCTGACAGCGTGACAGGTGACGGTCTGCGCAGCGCCCCGCGTGCTGAGCTTTATCCACTCAGGGAGGAATCGTGTTCTCGGCTCTCGCTCATATCCGCGACGCTCATACTGTAACTGGGGCGACCTCCAACTGCCCATCCGGTCGGGGCCCACCCGGTGCGGTCGAGAAGCACGTGTGGTTTGTACGGCGGAGCGCTCCCCCCCGCGAGACCCGAAAGCTGCGATCCGGGCCACCCTTCAGCGCGCTGTACTCCCAGCCCACCACCGCGCCTCCCCGCTGCTCGTCTCTCCCTCTCTCAGGTGAACGCCGCGGTGCGGAGCCCCTTGGCTCGGCTGCTGGGGCTGCGGCCGCAGCGCCGACCCGAGGATGGAACAGCGCCAGCGGCAGGAGGTGCAGAAGGAGCAGGTGCGGCAACAGGAGGAGGTGCGGGGACACAAGCCCGCGGGGAAGGTGCCGGTCCGTCAGGCCCGGTGTACAGCTGCCGCCCGCTGCACCCGCAACCCCGCCAGACCGCCTCCGCTCCGCCCCAGGGTGGAGCTGCCGGCTGTGGCGGCGGCGGCGGCGGCCCCGGCGCCGGCGGTGGCTTCGGAGCAGCGCCCAGGGCCCCGGCGTCCGCTGGGGCCGATGCCGACGGGGCCGGCGGCGTGGCGGCACGGACAACGGAGCCGGGCCAGGGGAGTCCTCTGCGGGGCTGGGGAGGAGCCGGATCGGATGAAGCCTGGGACGCCGCGGAGGCTGGCGGCTGCGGCGACGGCCTTGGACCGGGCCTCGGCGATCCATGGGGCCGGGGGCGGGGGGCCGCAGGTATGGGGCCAGTCGCGGGCGGCGTGTTGCGGGGGGCCCTGCAGGGGCGCGAAGCGGATCATACAGCGGCGGCGGCGGCGGCGGCGGCGGCGGTTGAGGAACGGGAGATCGTGGTGACGCCGAAGGGAGCGGCGGGCGGCGGCCGTGGTGGCGGCGGCGTTGGATCCCCGATGGGCGGCGACACGGCCGGCGGCGGCGGCGGCAGAGTACGGCAGGCAGCGCTTCCTCACTATGAGGTGTACGACGAGGACGGCTATCCCTTGGACGAGCGTTACGACGATCTTGAAGAGCTCGACGAGGCGGACTGCGACGCGGAGGAGGAGGAGGAGGAGGTGCTGCGGGACCTCGAGCTCGAACCGGGCCGGCGCGGTGACGATGCCCTCGACGGTGACCCATGGGTCGCGGACCACCGCGACACCCGCCGAGAGGTCGAGGCGGCCGCAGCAGGGGCCCCACCTGCTAAGCGGCAGCGCCTCGGCTCCAGGGACGTTTCTCCCCAGCCCTCCTGCGCCTCCACCGACACAGCCGCCGCCGCCGCCGCCGCCCCGGCCGCCGCTGGTGTCCATACCGCATGTACCACGGCCGCGGCCGCTCCCGCCCCGGCCGTGGGCCCGCCCGCCGCCGCCGCCCCCGCGGCCCCCTCCACCTGGACTTGCCGCGTGTGTACCTACGCGCACAACCGCCGGCAGCTGCTGCGCTGCGACGTGTGCGACTGCCTGCGGGGCAGCACGCAGCCGCAGCCGCCGCCCGGGCCCCCGCCCCAGCCGCAGCCGCATCCACAACAGCAGCACCACCCGCAGCGACGGACCTCTTCCGCAGACAGCGCCGGGAGCGACGCAGTGCCCGCTGGCACGCCCGGCGTCGTCGTTGGTAACAGCGGCCGCGTCGTCGTCGGCGGCGGCACCGGCGGTTGTGGTGGTAGCGGCGGCGGCGGCGCCGCCGCCAGGGGTCGCAAAGGCCAGGCCGCAGGTGGGCCCCCCCTGCCGCCGCCGGAGCCGGGGCAGCGCCACCTTCAGCAGCTGTGGGCCAACTCGGCGGCAGCGCCGGCGCGACCCGCAACAGCACCCTCAGGAACCGCACCCGCGCCCGCGCCCTCATCGGCGGCAAACCCCCGTGGAGGCGCCACGAAGACACGCGCGGCGGCACCGCCGCCGTCCGGTCCTCGGGCCGCTGGGCCCCACCCATCGCAGCCGCGGCGGCCCCCGGCTGCGCCTCCGCGACACCCGCACCCGCAGCCGCACCAGCAGCCGCCGGCCTCCTCATCTGCCGCTCGGCGCTGTCCGGAGTGCGGGGCGGCGGTGGCGGCCAGCGGCTGGGTGGAGCACCAGGACTGGCATCTGGCGGTGCGGCTGTCGCGGGCCGAGACCGCATGACCTTGACCCCCGAGGGAAAGGCGGGAGGGAGGAAGGAAGGGAGGGAAATGGTAAGGAGATTGGTACGGGGAATGGTAGTGGGATTGGTAGTGGGATTAGCACGGGCGGGTGTCCGCCTTGGTCCGGACGCGGGTCCGAGCTGTGGCTGTGCTGAGCTACCGGGGCCTGCGGTACGGTGCATGTGCTCGTCTTGGGGGGTTGAGTTTGAACGCTGGAATTGTGGAGGCTGCAAACATACGGTAGTCTTTGCGCCTGCGCCTTGTACGACCCGAGAATCACGTGCGTTATGTCACAGGAGTGCTTACGGCATGCCGTACTGTCCTGCCATGTAGACATTCAGCGTGGCGGTCCCCATCAGGCGGACACCACTGTCGTTGCCATTGCCAGGGGGGCAAGGCGGGGCAAGACAGCGACATGGTTCATGTTCCACGGGATTTGTGTGCAGTGTCGGACAAGCGCAATTGAAAATGACTTTTGGTAACGGTTGCACTGTGGCGGAAAGCTGCCGGGGGGTGGGGTCACACGAGGAATCTGTAGCTCGTAAGGGCCCGTTTGACTGTGAGGGGTATTGAGTCTCCACGACATCTTGTGTTCTTGTATTAGTATGGACAACGATGTGGGTTTTCACGATGTTTAGCAGTCTATGGATGAGGACAGCCAAAGCCCTTCGCGGTGAGTAGATGATGGTGTGGGGCTTCTGACGGGGAACAAAGCCTTCTGATAGGTGACGCCACGTCACCGCCGGGAACCCCACCTCCTACCTGTGGGGGTGTTCGGGGCATCCGAGCGGCGGGGCCCTCAGCAAGAGGGTGTGTCGCAGCCATGAGTACGTGTTTCGGCAGGAACACAGGCCTGGCCACGTGGCCAGGCACACGGGGAGGACGGGGAAAGGCACGTCCTTCTCGCTCGACCTCCGACGGTTATGACATAGCACAGCTGAGAAGCACTTAGTCAGTCTGTAGTCGACCCAATTAGGCAGGTCCGGCGAGCGGCAAGGTCGCAGGCTGGTCTTGCCCGGTGCAATGAAGATGGGGGGCGTTGGAGGGTCGAGCAGGGCAAGGAAATCTTAAGACGATGCGCGGCGCCGAATCGGTCAAAAGATCCAATATTTGGCAATCGCGAACGTAATATGATTATTGGCCAACTTCGCAACCCCGCGATCATGGCCGGCGCCCGGGCCTTGGGTTCTTCCGGCATTAACGCGTTAACGCCAACCGTCAACGGACTCTGTTGCAGTTGGGCATGCCGGTTGGCTGGCCGGTCTCTTAACGATCTGAGATATTGGGAGAGTTCAAGGCATTCACAACTTGCATAACGGAATATCCCAGCACTGCTATAATTCATTCGGTGCTCTACGCGTTGCATTCCATGTTGAACGTGAAATATTTGTCACTCCGTGACAGCCGCAGTAGTACGCTGCCAATGGAACAGGAGTTCTCAAATAGCCTTTTGGAGGCTTGCACGGCAGATAAACGTACGGCACGAAGCACAAACTATTCGCGCCTCAACGACCTCCAATACCTTACAGCTGTAGATATCTACAAATTGCAATATGTTGCCTTGAATTCAATAGCATGTAAGCATCTAAGGTTGGGTTTCGGATCGCCGGGAAAGAGTGGATGTCAATCGAGGTGCTCCCGCTCGGTAAGGCGACAAGCAAGTTTACGCTGCGCATAGATGCAATTTGTTTAGCGCACGTCCTAACGCGCAGGTGCCGGCCAAGATGTGGGCCGCTCTTGCTGCATCGTACGGATGGCGGGACGGACAGTTATGTTTGACTGCGGCGCGCACTTCGGCTTCAGGTCGGTCAGGCATTGCTACGCCTGCCTCCGCCATCCCGACGCTTGCAGAGGCTCCCAACCGCGCTCGTTATCGCCCGACGGTGTCGCTCACCCAGCCAACGTACATCGTACGTTCACTTTGTAGGGGCAGCCATTTGGGTTTGCTGTACTTTACCGACCCCGGTCACGCGTGTCAACATTCGAAAATCGGTAAATGGCACACATACACACATACACACATACACACACACCTACCGGCTCAGTTCTCTTTTACACACCCCTACCCGGTTTCTTTTCTAAACACACCCCTACCCGCCCTCCTACCCGCCCACAGGGACGCGCGCCGGTTCCCGGAGTTCGGGCTGCTCTCCCGCGCAGGTCGCTTCACGGAGCTGATCGACGCGGTGGTCATCACGCACTTCCACACCGACCACTTGGGCGCATTGCCGTACTTTACGGAGGTGGGGCCCCCTGACGCCCTGACTCCATCTTGTACTGCCCCCCACGTCAAATGCGAACATAACGAAGCTGGAGCTCCGCACCGCACCGATATCAAACCCTCGGGGCCCTTTCGCCTCACAGGTGCTGGGCTACCGGGGCCCCATCCTCATGACCTACCCCACATTCGCCATCGCCCCAATCATGCTGGACGACTATGTCAAAGTAAGCGAGCGCTATGGGTCCTGCTGTGGAGACCGATTGCGGGTGCTGTCAAGCTCGCCTCTCCTTGCCTCTCCACATGGCCCTTGCTTGCACCTCTGCCTCACGGCCCGTGTTCGCGCCTCTGCCGCGTCAGGTGAACACAGACAGGCCGGGTGACAAACTGCCGTACAACGAGCAGCACGTGCGGGACTGCCTCCGCCGCGTCACAGCGGTTGACCTGTGCCAGGTGGGTGAGGTCAGGTGCAAGAGGGTCCGTGTGTCGCCCCCCTGCAGCGAAGTCGCTTCCAGCAAACATGTGCGGCCTCTGCCTGGCCCGGCCACGATATTGATGTCCCTGGGGTGCGGTGATGTCTTGGTTTGGGCGATGCCCCGGGTGGGTGGTGGGTGATGGTGGGTCAAACTAAGACCAAGCCCAGGACGGGTGGGTGCCGCAGGTGGTGGCGGTGGCTCCCGGCCTGTCCTTCACCTTCCACTACGCGGGGCACGTGCTGGGCGCGGCTATGGTGCTGATGACGGCTGGCCACCTGACTGCTCTCTACACGGGTGGGTGGGTGGGTGGGTGGGTGGTTGATAAAAGAAAAACCAAACTCAGGAACAAACCCGGGCACAGGCGGCATTACTCAGAATGTTTACTTACGTGACTTACGTGACTTAGACATGTTTACTTACGTGACGAGGCAGCTTGATGGCTGTGGAAAATGGGGGCGCCCTGGTTGGGGAGTCACGAGCGGGTGACGAGCAGGGTATCGCTCCCTGGGGGCAGTTGCAGACCGGAGCGACCGTGTCGTTTCAGGCGGCGCGTGTGTGCACCGTCGCGGCCGCGGTCTCTTGCGGCCACTTTCGTAGTTTCCTCGCTGTCTCTCTGTCCTCCTAAAAATACACAAATACATACACACACACACTGCACGGGGCCCAGTCGGGGACAAGGCGGCATGGCTTAGGCCCTTTTTCGTAGAGCCTCTATCTGCCGTACCTTTCAGGACGCGCGGGTGCTCTGGGTCGAGCAAGGTGGGATATGTGGCCCCTCAGGCGCCCTCCTCCTTCCGATCCCCCCCAAAGCGAGGAGAGTGCTTCGGCGGTCTCGCCGTTAGGGCTGGGTGCAGATCCCACGTACACAAAACACCAGGGGCCGGCGCGGGTGCCTCACTAAGCACACACGCACGGCTCAGTTCCCTCCGGTGACACCAGCCAGCCTCCTCCGGCTGCGCAGGCGACTTCAACTCCTCGCCCGACCGCCACCTGGGCCCCGCGGAGGTGCAGCTCACCCCCGGGGGCCCCTCGGGCGCCTCGCTGCGCCGTCCCGATGTGCTCATCAGTGAGGCCACCTACGCGGCCACGCTGCGGGACTCCAAGAGGGCGCGTGAGAGGGACCTGCTGGGGGCCGTGGTGGACACGGTCAGCGCGGGCGGCAAGGTGCGCACCCGTCCCTCCCGCCATCAGTACGTTCGTCTGTAGTCCGTAGACCGAGCCGCCGGATGTAGCAACTGCGAGCGACAGTTGACCGAGGCGGGCGCCAGAGCTCCAGTAGCATTATGCATGTGCCTGTGTGTTTAGAAGAAGAACCCGCCCGACCCGGCCCAGATGCAGATATCCCTGTGTGTATAAAAACAACTGTGTGGGTGCCGCTCCGCCTGCGTCGTACCGGTAAAATCCCCGTGTGGGTGCCTGGTGTGTGTGTCTCTGTGTGTGTGTGCCCCCTGCCCCGTGTGTGTGTGTGTGTGTGTGTCGCAGGTGCTCATCCCCACCTTTGCGATGGGTCGGGCTCAGGAGCTGCTGATGCTGATCACCGACTGCTGGGAGCGGAACGGACTGCAGGTGGGGGATGACGGGTGGGGCAGGGCAGGGGAGGGGCAGGGCAGGGGAGAGGCAGGGCAGGGAGGGGTCCAGCGAGTTGGCAGGCTAGGCTGGGCTAGGTGTGTGCACTTCACAGATTGGGCGCCCGAGCGAGGATCCGGTGGGAGGGCGGCGGGTGATGGATGAGCTGCACCTCCGCGGGGTTTCAACGGGGGGAGCGTGGCGATGTGTGTGGCGGCGCCTTCAAACTGCAGCGGCTGCCCTCGTCGTCGTGAGGCCGTGACCGGTAACCGTTGCTGCTGTTACCGTTGTTGCCGTTATCGTTGTGACCGTTGCCGTAGTTGCCGTGAGAGCAACTGCTCATGGGCTGATCGTGGGGTCGACCCGATGAGAGGGCATCTTCGGACGGAAAACTCCTGCTGCTGCTGCTGCTGCTGCTGCGTTGTCCATGATTGCTTCTTTGGTAATGATGGTTGGCACTGGCACTAAGCTTCGAAACCCTAATAGGCGACGGACGTACTTTTCGACAGTGGCACACCGCTGGCGGTCGTGGTTAGTGCTGCCCGCCCGCCCGCCCGCCCGCCCGGCCCCGCAGGTGCCCATCTACTTCAGCAGCGCAATGGCCTCCCGCGCGCTGGTCTACTACCAGCTGCTGCTGAACTGGACGAACGCCAATGTGCGACGATCGATCTTTGGCTGCGCGTCGCCGTCACGAGACGGCAGCGGCGGCGCTACCGGTCACGCGGGGGCCGCTGCTGCCGCCCTGCGCAGCCGCACCGAGTTCTACCGGCCCTACCACGACCCCGCCAGCGCTCCGGGTAGTATTGCTAGTGGTGGGGTTGGTGGGGCCGCTGCTGGTGGTGGTGGTGGTGCTGATGGGGCTGATGGTAGTGATGGGGGTGACGGGGCTGCTGGTGGCCGCGCCCGCGGCGCTGACGGCGGCGCCTCGCCCACGGCGGGTGGCGGCGAGGGGACGAGGACTGCGGACGCTGCCGGTGCCGCGGCGTCGGGGACCAGCTTGGGGAAGGACGGCAACCGGGCGGATGCCGTGCAGGAGTACGACAACGGCGACGACGACGAGGATGATAGCGACGACGATGATAGCGACGACGACGACGGCGGGACCGCAGGAGAGCAGATTTGGACTCGTCGGGGGTCGCGCCGGGAGGCCGGTGGCAGGGCTGGGTCGGACGCGGGCGGGGCGGAGGATCGCCGCCGGCAGCTGCGCCGTCGGCGGCGGACGGTGCTGCTGCCGCACGGCATTGCGCCCGACGCGCCAGTGCGGCGGCCCGCGGTCGGTGCGCTCCCCACCGGCAGCGGGCCCGCAGTAGGGGGAGGAGGAGGAGCTGCCGCCGCCGGTGGCAGCCAAGCAGCTGGCGGAGCACCTGGCGGAGCACCTCCAGCTGTCGCAGCCGGCGGTGGCGGTGGCGGTGGCGGTGGCGGTGGCGGTGGCGGTGGCGGTCCGGGGAGGAGCGCGGGTGTCTTCTCGGAGGCAGACGTGTACGGCATGTTTCGTACGCGTCCCTGGGACCGCTCCCTCCTCCACGTGAGTCCGTCCGTACCTCTCCGTACAGCGATGTGGGAGGGGTGGTGGCACCAAGAGCGCCACGGCCCTGCGCGCACCTTGCGCGGTGCACACTGTCGTACGACACGGCACGGCACCGCACGGCAACACGAGAGTGTGCTGCACTGCCTCGCGGCTTCCGTACGGTACGGCGCGGCTCACATCAGCGGGACTGCAAGAGGCTCGGCCCAGCTCACGTCTCGCGAGTCATGCTTGGTCGCACAAAACGCATCTGGATTCCTGGATACCGGCTTTGGTGCTGCTGCTGCTGCTGGTGCTGCTGCCGCCGCCACTGCTGCTGCTGCCGCTGACGCCTTCAATGCTGATGCTTTTCTGATGCCGCTGCTGCTGCTGCCCCCGCCGCTTCCCAGGCCCCCGGCCCCGCGCTGCTGTTCGCCTCCCCGGGCAACATCACCAGCGGGGTGTCCCTGGAGGCCTTCCGGGCCTGGGCGGGCAGTCCGAGGAACCTGCTGGTGCTGGCGGGCTACCAAGTGCGAGGTGGGCGGAGGGGGGAAGTGCGGCGGAGGACGGGGGAGGCGGGGACAGGGAACGGCGGGAGGGAGGGAGGCCGGGAAAGCGGCAGTGCGGGGGGCAGCGGGAGCGGTTGAGCTGCAGGTCATGTCGCAAGGCAGTCGATGGCCGATGTGATCTAATTCCTAATTGGGAAGGGCGACAACGAACCGCCTATCTCAATAGCTCACTCAAGAGAATGCTGTCTCCCACTGACACCGCTTCTCGTGGTTTTCCGGTTTGTGCGGTAGCGTAGGCACGCTCGGCGCGCGGCTGGAGGCCATCCAAAACCAGGGCCAGCAGCAGCAGCAGCAGCCGGGCCTGGCGGGGGTTCGGAGGGGCGGCACCGACGCATCGGCCGCCACGGTCGAGGTGCCCGGTGGCGGCGGCGGCGACGGCCCCGGCAGCAGCGCCACTGGCGGCAACAACAGCAACAGCGGCAGCAGCAGCCGTGTGGAGGTGCGCTGCCGCATCAAGATGTTGGCCTTCTCCGCCCACGCGGACCTGCGAGGGCTGCTGGGGCTGGTCCGCCGCTGCGCGCCCCGCGCCGTGGTGCTGGTGCACGGCCAGCGGGAGCCCATGGAGTTTCTACGGTACGGACGAGATAGGGTTTAGAGATAGGGGCGCACGCGGGCTGGGTGCGACCTTGCTTTACGTGGTGTAATCATTTACGGTGCTTTACGTGTTTGTGCCGTACCGTATCTACTGGGATCGGATGCTCCTGGGGGGCCCGCGTTCGCAGCGTTCGCCGTACCGAGTTACTGACCCTCCGCCCACCGCCGCAGGGGCCGCATCGAGACCACGCTGGGCATCGAGTGTCACGCGCCGCCGACGGGCACCCCCGTCACCATCTCACCCCGCCGCCCCGTACCCATGGGGATACGGCCGCAGCTCGTCGCGGCGGCGGGGTGCGCCGCCGGGGCCTTGGTGGCGGAGGACGCCGCTGCGGCCGCCGCGGTCGCTGCCGCCAGCTCGCCTGGTGACGCCCCAGCCGCGGGTGCGGAGACCGCGGGGTGGTGGGCCCCGACTGGGAAATTGAGGCAGACGGGACCGGGCGTGGGCGGCAGGTCGGGGAACGAGTGGGCTGCGGAGCTGGGGCGGATGAGGCCGCAGCCGCTGACGGCGATGCCCCTGAGCGGCATTGTGGTGGCGCGTGTGATACCCACCGCCCAGCAACACCAGCAACACCAGCAACAACACCAGCAACAACACCAGCAACAACACCAGCAACACCAGCAACAACCGCAACAGCCGCAACAGCCGCAGCAGCCGCAACAGCCGCAGCAGCCGCAACAGCCGCATCCCCTTCCAGGTTCACAGCCACAGCCACAGCCACAGCCGGGGGGCTCGAGAGGCGGCACACGCGGGCCGGCCCTCGGCGGTCTGGCTGCGGCGCAGCTGACGCTCACGGACTCGGCCACCGCCTCCCGAGTGCTGCTCAAGGCGCACCAGGAGCAGCACGGCACGCCCGTGGTGCCGTACAGAATTACCTACGGGTGTACGATCACCGTACAGCTCCCCGCCCGCGCCCGCGCCCTCCCCGCCGAGTGGATGCCGTCGGCTGGGGGACCTGCACCCGGTCCTCCTCCGCATGGCGGCGGCGGGGTGCCCCCCGGGTGCGGCGCCGCCCGTGACGAGGTCGGCCGGGACGTGGTCGCGGTCGCGGTCGCCACCCAGCCCGGTGACGCCGACGTTGGCGCGAGTGTGGCAGCTGCTGGGGGCGTCGACGCGGACATGGACGCGGCGCTGCGCCAGGCGCACGCGGCGCTGTGTCGGGCGGTGGGTAGTTACGCTGCGAGCCGGAAGCTGCGGCTGGAGCGCAGCACGGCGAGCTTGGGCTTTGGGAGCTTCACCGCCAAGCTGTCGTTGGAGGCGTCTGAGTGTGCGCCGGGGAGCGGGAGCGGGGCCTCATTGGGGAGAGGAGCGGAGGCTGGGGACCCCGCGGGTGGAGACGCAGTGGGAGGAGGAGGGGCGGGGCGGTCGGGTGCCCCGGGGGAGGGGCCCACCGGCGGCAGTTCCCTGGAGGGGTCCAAGGTGCTGCGGATCAGCTGCGGCTGGTCGGCGAGCGAGGATGCCATCGCCTGCCGGTGCCTCCAGGCGCTGCGGAGCGCCTTTGGTGTGGGGTAGCGCTAGCTGTGGTGGCTAGTGCTGTGGAGTGCCGTCGGTGGGTTCACAGGCGTGGTGCTGGCGACGACGGTGGTGGTGGGCGACGGCGGCCGTGGAGACTGTGTTGTAGTGCTGTGTTGCGTATGGCAAGGCAAGTTTGACATGCGTGTGTATGTTGCCGTGCCGTATTAGGGGCTCGTCTTCCTAGCTTTTGGCTCGACTCGCTGAAGCGGTTTCGTCCCCTCCAGGAGCGATGGTTATCGGCGGGTGGATACGGTACGTGGACGGCTGGACAGGGCACGGTGTGTGTGCGGTGAGGTGAGGGCGGGCGGGCGGGCCTCGGGCACGCCACACAACAGGCAAGCCGAGCCCACCCCCACCGCAGCGTGTGGAGCCGTGAGGTTTGAGAGAGGGCGCTTCGGTTGCTGCGGCGTGCAAGCCTCGGTGCTCTCAGCGGCTCCGTGTGAAATGCACACTGTGAATGGCCGAGAGCGGCTGCGGCTCCGATCCACAGGTGTCCCCCAGAATCCAGAATACCCACCAATCGCCCAAGACCCAGCGGCCCCCCACACTGTGTATTACACACGAAAGGAAGTCTGCACGTAGGGAGGTGACACCCTTGGCGCTGACCGCGGCGTTTGATACAATCGATGCACGCCATGCTGAAGCGGTTCCGCAGCCTGACCCGACCATCCCGCGGGGTCACATTCACAAGCGCATCGCACCCTCAGCCAGCGGAAGGCGACCAGTGCAGGGCCTTCCAAGAGCACCGCTGCCCGTGTGGGGATCCGGACTTTGTGTACGTGGATCCCAAGGACACCACGGAAAGTGGTGTCAACGAGATACGGTATCGGGAGGTGAATTCCTTTGGCATGCCGGTCATCTCCCCCCTCCCCCCCCCGGGCGCCGTAGCGCTCACCGATAACATTGTCACATGTGTACGGCTGCATTCCAACAACAACCTAGCTAGGAGCTTGTCCGTGCGCCAACACCGTGCGCAATCGCAAACACCGCGGGCTCCAGACCCGAATGCAGAGCCCCCCTGTGTGCAAGAGGCCGCGATGGCGCGGCACCCAGCTGACCGGCTGGGGCCCTCTCTCAAACACACATGTGAGAGTGAGGACCTCCAGGGCCCGACCCCCTGGGCCGTCACCACCACCATTACCACCCGGCGGTGCGTTCTGACCCCGGGTCCACCAGCACCACAGCCTGGTCCGGCCCGGCCGGCCCCAGGACTTCTCCAACCTACAATCTACAAAAACGTGTACGTACACCTGCGTCCCGTCGACCCCTGGCGCTCCCTGGAGTGAGTGATCAAGACAACTACCAACGGACCAACGCGCTCGCCTTGCTCGGAAACCAACTGTTTGATAGGTCTCGTGACCGCGGAGCTGAAACGGCCGCTGCATCCCCGGCCAGGCTCGTTTCATCTCCCCGGAAACGCCCCGTCCGTCCAACGGCGAAGTTGGCCCCCGGCCGGTTGGGGTTCCCAGCAAAGTGTGGCAATACTTCCAAGCGCACATCGACCTGCCCACAGCTACACCACTGGCTTGCTACCTTGTCCTAGCTTACCCTCCTCCGATTCCGAACCTGTCTGTCTGACTGTCACGACACAACAGCGAAACGCGGTCCGTGTGCGCTCGGCACCCGGGACAGCCACCACCCTGCCTAACAGCGCAACTTCGTCTGGAAGCCAAGGCAACACGGCTGCCTGCCTGCGTCAACGGTCCTCCTCGGCACAGCTCAATCAACTCAGCGAGCGCACGCCCCTCAGCGATCAGCGAAGGGGAGCTCTGCCTCCTTCAGCCGCTCAGCGAGCGCGGAAGGCCCTGCACGACCATTTGGTTCGGGTCTTCAATTCCTACCTCGGGCACTACGGCGGCTGTGCCTGGCACCGCAACGGCCGGCCAGGAAACATGACAACCCCCAGCTGACGTGGCCATTCCGTGATCAGTCCACGGTATCAGAAAGTTGCCAGGTCGGGTATTATCAGATCGCGATGAGATGAACCCCCGCACCGCACCGCACCGAGCCGTGCCGCGCCAATCCAGCACCTCTCTCACAGCAAGCGGACAACTCCAGGGGTCGCCCTCTTCCCCATCGCTTCGTGTCAGCCCCAACACAATGCCCCACAACGCGCGTCATACATATCCCGCAACGCTTTCCAACTGCAGAGGCGCTGCTCCCACGCGCGCGGGCTGGCCACCCTGCCCTCCTCCTGACCCACAACACCCCGCGCCCCACAACTCCCTAGGACCAGCCTCGCCCGTGCACTTGAGCTCGAGCTCGCCGACCTACATGTCGTCAAAGTTGAGCTTCTTGCTCACCCCCCGGTAGGTCCTCCGCAGGAACTCCTCATCCGCCACCTCGTTAGGCTGCGGGCCGGCGACCACCGCCGCCGCCGCCGGCGGCTGCGCCGGGGGCGCCGGCTGCGGCTGCGCGGCCGCGCTCGCCGCCTGAGCTGCAGCCTGCTTGGATTGGGCGGCGCTCCGCGCTGCCGGCGCGGTCACCACACCCGTCCGCGTGCGACCGACCTTCTTCTTAACACCGCCGCCCTGCGTCCCCGCCACATCCTCAGCCGCCGCGGCCTCAACGGCACCCGCCTCCAGAGCAGCGGGCACAGTGGCGGCCGCGACGGCCATGGTGGCCGCGGCCGCCGCCGCGGCGGCGGCGGCCTGGTCGGCCGTGCGTACCGCCGCCAGGTCATGCCGCCTGGCCGCCAGCGCCGACTCGAGGGACACGCAAGCGCGGCGCACCGCCTCCGACAGCTGCAGCTCCCTCGCTGTCAGCTGCAGCTCCAGGGAGGCAGCGTCGCGGTCCAAGCTGGCCCCTCGTGCGCTCGCACTGGCGCGGGCCGAAAGCAGGCACGCCGCCGCGGCCGCGTCTGCAGCGGTCAATCCTGCGGGGCCGACCTCGGCGGTGCAGCCCGCGGCCGGGCGCGTTTGCACGCCGTCGGTTCCGCCCGCAGCGACGCTGCCGGTCAGGTCACCTCCAGAGGGCATGGACCGCAGGGCCGCATCCGAAGCAGCGCCTGCGCTCAAGGAGCCCCCAGCGGCGGCCGGGAAGAGCACAGCGCGCGGGCGCATCCTGCCGCCCGCCGTGCCGTCACCGGCAGCAGCCGGCACCTCACCCGCCGCCGCCCCGGCGACTGCGATGCCGCGGTGACCCTCCGCGTCGTCGTTGCCGTCCAGCTCGCTCACCCGGCGGCGCTTGGGCAGCGGCGAAACCAATGCCGCGGGCCCGACTGCTGTCACCGCCGCCGCTGCCGCCGTGGTATTATTCTTCTCCTGCGTCGGCGCTTGGCCGTTGCCTTCCTCCGAATCCGGCTCGGTGGGAGACTCCTCCTTCGGGTCCTTTGCAGCGCGCACCACCTTCCGTCTGGCAGTACCCTTGCGCGCTCGGGTGCGTTTGGTGGGCACCGCCGCGGCCGCCGCTGCGTCGGCTGACGCAGCGGCCTCTGCGTCGCCGTCCGTCACTGCAGCCGCGGCAGCCGCCTCAGCCACCGTGGCTGCGCCCTTGGGCGCCGCCGGGCGCAGTCCCTTCCGCATGCGCCCGGCCGCCTTCGTCGCGGCCGCGCCGCGCCGGCGGCCACGCCGCGCTGCCGGCAGCTCCTCCTCTGGAGCCGGGGGCAGCACCAGCTCCAAATCCGCGGGGAGCAGCAGCGCGGCGGAGCCCTGCTCTTCGGCCCCATGCGTGTGGCGCCCCAGCTCGCCCCGCTCCTCCTCCGCCGCCACCGCCGCAGCGACCTCCTTCCCGCCGCCTCCGACGACTTCCTTCGTTCCGGCGGTCGGCAAGCGCTCGGGTGTCCCGCCCGACAGACGGCCGGACAAGGAGGTCGCCCGCAGCAGCATGACCCCCGCGCCCGCGCCGCAGTCGCTGCTGGAGGCCAGTCTGCACGAGTCAGGTGCCTGGGGCAAGCCAGGGCGGCCGGGCCGGGCCCCCGCGCCGCCGCGCGGCGGCATCACCGGGTTACCTTCCGGGACGCGGGGGGGCAGGAGCTCCTGTCGCCGGACGGCGAGGAGGGCCGCCGCGGCGGGGTTCAGGGCGCTCAGCTGGCTCCGGACCTCCGCGTCTGCCGCCAGGTCCGCCAGGAGGGGTAGCGGCGCGGCGCGGCCTCCGTAGGCCAGGACGCGGGCCGCGGAGGTCAGGGCCCGGAGGCAGGACGCGCGCGCGGGGGCATCCAGGGCGTGCGCGCCGTGGCAGAGAGCCCGGAGCCAGCCTGCCGGGGGTCGGGGGGCACCGGGGAATGCGGGGAGCGTGAGAGGAGATTAAGTGGCCAGAGGCTGCTGCCGGGGAAACATTCACGCATCGCAGGAAGGGCGGGCCACCGTCAGGCACATGGCCAGGTGGGCACGCAAGCAACTCTCGCCCTCTCTCTGTGCCTCGTGTGGCGCCGCCCCGCGCCCCATATTTCCCGCGCCCAGGCCAGGTGTTATACATCATCAACACCGCCTGGGGGCTATCGGTGCGCCGCCTCGCGCATCGGTGTGAGCTCCTCGACACGGTGGCGGAGCGGACTGATGGCAACCGACCCGTAGAGACTAGCTGACGACAGTCATTTCCAGATGGGCGCTTACCCGTTACGTGCAAGTGCCGCACAACTTCGATGTCGGCCAGGTGCTTCATGACCCCCTCCAGCAGACCGCACAGCGCCTCGAGCGATGCGGAGCGGGGCTGACCATCGGCAGCTGTGATGATGCCAGCAGCCAGAGACCCCATACCCGCCGCCGCCGCCGCCGCCGCGTCGCCGTCGCCCTGAAGCGACCCTCCTCCCCGTGGCGCCGGCAGCGGCAGCGGTGACGACAGCGCCGTCGCGAGCCGACTGCCCCGGCGGCCGCCGCGCAAGGGGTTGGGCGCCAGCGGCGCCGCAGTCCGCAAGCCGCTGACTGAGGTGGAGGTGTGCCGGGTCGGCGAGACCATCTGGGAGGAGACCGCGGCCGCAGCCGCGGCCGCGTGCACGGCCGAGCCGGCGACGCTTCCGCTGGCCCCGGCTGCTGCTGCGGCTGCTGCCGCACAGCTACCCCAGGGGGGCGTCCGCTGCCCGGGATGCATGGGTGCAGCTGAGCTGCCGCCCGTGTGAAGTGGCCCGGGACCCTGGCCCTGGCCCGGGGCGCTGGCAATCGGCGTGCTGAACCTGCCCCCCCGGCTACCCTGGTACGGCATGGTGGATTGGGAGTGGGTGCGACCCAGGTTGGCGCCAGCTGCCGCAGCCGCGACGGCCTTGGCCTCCGCTGCGGTGGCCAGACCCAAGGGACCCTCGACGGCCGCGATGACGACGACGGGAGGGGCCGCAGTGGCACGGGGCGCGGGGCTAGGGGGCGCCATGCGGGGCAGGTGCAGCAGCAGCCCCTGCAGGTGAGGGGCCCAGAGGCCTAGCACCTGGACCACCAACCTGCGGCGCTGCAGGGTGCGGACGCAAGGCGGGCGGATACGGGCAGTCTGGTCAGTCCAGGCGGGTACGAGGCACCCGGCCGAGGGATTTGGGACTGAAAGTCAAGACCTTGAACGTAGGCCTGGCGGCCTAAGCAGTTCGCGCAACTGATATGGAAGTGTAGTAGGCCGCGGATGTGTCTTTTGCATCTATCCGGCATCTGACCCCGCTGGGCTACGGAATGGAGCAGCATAAAGTAGCGGGTTATCTGCCGTTGACGTGCCAGCGCTGTGGCCACATAACGGCAGCTGTTAACACAACTCGGTGCCTATATCGCCCGCAGGACACGGAACCCCTTGCAGCCGTTTCGGCGTTGTCTATTTCCACACCCCACTGTGGACTCCTTACCCCGCGACACACACATACACACACAGACGTATATTTTGTACGCATACGGGCAACTTTCGGGCGCTACTCCCCCTGTGCATGTCATGCACTCCTGTCCTGCCTGCCTAAGCAACACACACACACACAGACACACACTCTCTTATCTAAACACAGCCACACATACACCTACCTGCGACGTGCTGTGGCTCCATCGCAGCGTCTGCTGCAGTACACCGATCAGAGAGGTCCGCACCACGGCGCATCGCGCGGACGACCCGTGGGTCAGTGCCGCCAGCGGGCAGAGCAGCTGCAGCACCACGTCGTGTCCGGCGCAGGGTCGCTCCCCCGCGGACATCAGGCGCAAGAGCTCTGTCGGCCGGCGGGAGGGGCCACAAACCCCCATGGATTGGGTTTCTTTTCTCTTTTCATTTTTAACACCATGGATTGTTCAAGGCTGGCACACTCCGCAGCGATACATGGCACGGGCTCGCCGACACCACAACACGGACGGTGTGGAAGAACAAAGCGGTAAAAGGGCACGGTACATGTGCCTTGTCTAACTCGGGGGGCCCAGGGACATGCGGGTAAGGAGTCGCGACTCCGACAAAAAAGCATGTGTCGTACAGCCGTACACTTTCCCTTCCCTTGCTCACCCCAGCTCTTCGACGTGGGGTCCTCGCCGGCCGCCTCCACAATGGGGTCCGACACGGCTTCGGCCGTCCGCGCCGGCGACAACGACAGCCCCGGTCCCGCGCGCTGCACCGCTGGCTGCTGGACCAGCAATAAACCTCCCAGCGCCGCAAGCGCCCCGGGCTGTTGCCGCATGCCGCCGCATCCGTAAGCCGTCGGGCCCGAGGTCCGCAGCAACTGAACCAGCAGGCCCAGTGCCTGCGCCGCCGTGACGCCGTGCAACGGCTCCTCGTTCCACCTATCACTCCCCTCCCTGGAGCTGCTGCCGTTGGCCTCCAGGGCCCCCTCGGCCACGCTGCAGCCAACGGGCGACGCATCGGGCGTGCTCGTGGCGGCGTCCACAGCCGCCGGGCCCGCTGCCGACGGCGAAGGCGCCGTCGCGGCGTCATGGAGAACCCGCGCGGCCGCGTGTACGGCACCCGCCTCGACCAGCCTGCTCACTTGCGCCTCGTTAAGCGCAGGCATCAGCAGCGCCACGGCCTGCAGCAGCACGGCCTGTGCCTCCACCGCAAGCTTTGCGCGCTCCGCCGGCGCCGCCGCGATGGCGGCCGCGGCGGCGGAGGCGAGAGCCGCCAGCCAGGCTCCGGCGGCGCCGCCGGCGGCCGCCGCCGCCGCGGCGTTCAATGGCGCGGCCAGGGCGTTGCCGCCGGCGGCCGCGTCCGCGTCCTCGGGCCGCCGCGAGGCCTGCTGCGCTTGCTGGTGCCGCAGCTGCAGGTCCAGGGAGTCCTGCAGCTGCCGGGCATCGGCAAAGCGCACGACGAGCATGTCCACCAGGGAGTTCAACGAGTCGGCGTACAAAGGGCTGAGCGCCAGGGTCTCGGCGGGGGCCGCAGCTGCGTCCACGGCAATGCCAGGGCCGCCCCCGTTGGCGCTGTCGCTGCCGGCCCGGCGCTCCGCTGCGGCCGCGGGAGGAGCTTCGGAGGCGGGCGGCTTGCTGATGGCGACCGGAGCCCCCGTCTCCTTGCCACGCGGCGCGGAGTCCATCGCCTGGGCCGGCGCGGCGGACGATGCACCCTCACGGCGGCGCTTGATGCGCGCGCTGCGACGGAGCGGTTGGGTACCGGAGCTCACATTCTGCTGCCGCGGCTGCGTCACCGCGGCGGCGGGGGCCTCAGCAGCCGTTTCAGCCTCCTGGGTGCTATCGGCCGCGTGACCGTCTGCGCCCTTCGTCTCCGCCCGCGACTGCGGCGGCTTCTGGCCGCCAGCCGCCGATGACGGTGCGCCGCAGCCGACGGCGCAGGCCCACACGCTCGCCATGCCCAGCGCCATGCGCGCCTTCGCCACCCCGGCGGCAGCGCCGTCGGTTTGCCTCGCCAATCTGGACGCCAGAGTATCCAACCAGTCATGGAGGTCCCAGAGGCGCTGCGCCACCTGCGGTCGATTGATGGACAGGAAGGTGGATCCCACGCAGCGCAGCACCGCCATCGGGAGGACCTCCGCCCGGGCCAGCAGGACCTCCGCCGCTGCGGGCACGGCCGCCGCCGCCGCGGCTGCGGCCGCGATGGGCCCCGCGCCCACAACGGGGCCCGGCATGTTGACGGAGTCCGCAGCCTGGATGGCGCGCTCGATGATGACCTTCAGCAGGGGCTTGCAGTGCTCCATGAGGCTGGCGGTGACGGGTTTGTCACCGTACGGAGCACCTGGGAAGGCGGGCCCCTGGCACTCCGTGACGGGCACGCCCGATGGGCCCTGCGCGATGCAGCGCGGGTGCTCCAGACCCCAGAATCGGTCCAGAGCAGACGAGACAGAGGGGCTGCTGCCGCTGCTGAGCGCGCCCGCCACCGCGCTCGGCCCCGGGGCGGCGGATGCCAAGGCCGGGAGGAGGAGGGTGGCGGCCGCTGCGCTGGTGCTGCCCGCCGTCGCCGCGCCGGCACAGCGGGCCGCGGCGGCAGCGCTGCCGCCGTCGCCGCTGTCGTTGCCGCCGCCGAGGCTCTGGAGCAGGCTCAGCGCGTACGGTACCAGGTCCTGCACGCGCCACAGGCTGCCGTTGACAGTCGTGCAGAGACCCGCGGTGTGCGGCGGCGGTCCAGACAGAACTGAAAACGCGCGCGCGTAGCTGTACGACAGGGCGTCAAAGAGACAGCTGGGCATCGGCGCCGCCGCCAGCAGTGCTGCCACGGAGCAGTCCAGCTGGCCCGCCTCTTTGCGGCGCCGTCGGTGCTCCTCCACCTTCTGTGCCAGCAGCGTTTTCTCGTACTCGCGGCGCTCGGCCTCGCCGTACGGCGGCTTGACGGTGAGAATCGGAGGCTGTGGCGGCGGAGCCAGTACGGCATGGTATGCCAGCCGCATGTAGTACCCTGTCACGCGCATGAGCAGCGCCTCCAGAGGCACGTCCACGTCGGGCGCCAGACCCAGATCGACAACAGGCGCCGCAGTCGTGACGGGCACTATGGCCACCGCTGCAGCAGCGGGGGCAACAACGGCTGGCGGCTCGGGCGCCACTGGTGGCTGCGGCGCGGGCGCCACGGCCGCTGCGCCACGACGGGCCCTGCCTGCTGGCGGCACCGCCGCACCACCGCGGCCCGCGCCTGCTGCGGGCTCCGCAGCAGGTGCTGCCGCCGCCTTGGCCTTTCGACCCTTGGCTGCCGTCTGTGGAGGTTCCACTACCGCGCCACCGCCGCGCGCCTTCTGACCCACCGCCGCTCCGCTTGACTTGCCGTCGGCGCCCAGGGCCTCATCGGCCGGCTTGCCAATGCCTTGCTGTTGTTGTTGTTGTTGCTGTTGTTGTTGTTGCTGTTGTTGTTGCTGTTGTTGGTCTTGCTGTTGGTCATTGGGTGCCGCCGGCTTCGGCAGCTGCGCCGCCGCCGCCGCTGTCGCAGCCAGCGGCTGGCCGGGTTGCTGCGGCTGATGCTTGGCGATGAGCTTGTGAAGGGCTCCAGCTATTTGGTGGCATGCGATGGGGAACAGGTCCGAGAGCACCAGCAGCAGCCGCGCGGCGATCTCTGGACTGTCCTCGAGCACCACATCCAGGCCGCTGATGATGCCGGGGAGGGGCCGCCAGCGGGCCAGCGCGGTGCGCACGGCGGCGTTGCGGCGGCGCGCCAGGTTGTGGACCACCTGCGGGCTCGCCGGTTGGGGGGGGGAGGGCCAGGACGGGCCGACGTGCAGCGCCGGTTGAACATGACGTAATCCGTGAGCGTTGCGCAATTCCAATCCATTAATTGTGCGCAATTTGGGTACATCAGGTCTTCACTTGAGGGAGAGGGAGGGAGAGAGGCGCACAGCCAGAGATCAAGAGACTGACAAGGCAGCTGACAGGGCGCAGTCGGTGCATGAAAGTGCGGCAGTCAGAGCGGCAGGTGCAAGGGAAATCATGCAAACTCGAGCTGCAACCTGCAGCAGTGGTCGAGGTGTCTGGGATGCATCCCGGCAGCTTGCACGGGGGGAACCAACCAGAAACAAGGGGGGAAGGGTAGTACGGTGCGTTCGCTCAGACAGCACTGTGCTCAGACAGCACGGTTCGTTCGCTCAGACAACACTGCCTATGTAGTTTGCACAGCCGCAGGCGGAAATCCTTCTAGCCAGCCTCGCGGGAGCACACACCCGACGACGGGCGGGTTTGTCATTAGCCATACCCGACAACTTGAAACCGCCGATCGGTCCCGCCAGCCGTTTGCCAGCTCCCACGGCGGCACCGGGGTGCGGCATCAACCCTGCACTTGCACCCCTACATGCTCCCACAAACTCTCCGCTGCAACACCAAGGCCGGGAACACAGCATTACGCCAATCGCGCCCGCCACAAGCAGCATGAGGGCCCGGCTGTACCTTCCCTACGCAGCGCTGCCCCGCACCTGCGAGGCGAGGTGCCGCATGGGCACGAAGTTCATGCCCGTCCGCTGCGTCAACATCTCCAGCAGCCGTGGAACTGCGCCGGCTCCTATGATGCGGAGTGCCAGCCAGTCGCCCAGACCCAGTCCGCCCAGCGCCTGCACGGCGCCCGCCACCGCCGCGGGGTCCTCCACGGACCGCGAGTCGCCGGCGGCCGGCCCGTTGCCGGCGGCCATCGCTGCGGCCGCCGCGACGGCCGCCGCCGCCGCCGCGCTGGAAGACGTGGGCGCAGTGGCGCCGCCCGCGGCGGGCAGCGGCAACGACGCTATGCCGACGGGGTCCAGTCGACGGTCCGGTCCGAGGCCGACGGCGGACAAGGACAGAAGGCCCTCCAGCGCGACGGCCTTGGCTCGGTAGTGGAAGTGCTCCAGATGGTCCACTAGAAGGGCGATGCCCGAGGTGACCATGCCGGCGAGGCCCTCTGTGGGATCCTTGGCGGCGGGGGAGAGCCCGGCCGTGGTCGCAGCAGCCGCTGCCGAGGCGGCGTTGGCGCAGGAGGACGACGGGAGCGGCTGCTTGCTGCCTACGGGCACGGCGGCGGTTGTGCCCGCGGCTAGCGGGGCTGACGCTTTGCTGGGGCCTGCGGGCGGCCTGCGGGCAGCGCCGGCCGCGGCGCCGACGCGATTCGGGGGCTGCTGATGCGGAGCGAGCGCGAGCGGGGTGGTGTTGGTGGAGGCCGCGGTTGTTGGCAGTGCCTGCGAGGATGCTGGAGCCTCGACGTCCGTGCTCGTTCGGCCGTGATAGGAGGACGCGAGCCCAGAGCTGAAGGCTGGCGGGCTGGCGATGCACCGCTCCGGTGCGCCGATGGACAGGTCTGCCTCGACAGCAGAGGCCGCAGCTCGCGCGGCCGCCGCCCTCGAGCGATCCGCAGATGTGAAGATGACCAAGCTCGTGTCGGAAGCGGCATTGATGAGCTGCTTGCAGAGCGCCTGTTGGTCCCGGGCGCGTATCACAGGATGAGAGTCGGACACACAGGTTGGTAGGTAAAAACAAGCAAGGTACCGTACGCGCGGCACGACCACGCTGTACCTCCACGGCATAAGAATATTAGGTTCAAGTTCTTGCCTGCAAGAGGCATGTCAGCTCGGGCCCCTGGCAGCGATGGGTAGGATCGTTGAGTATGCTAAGGACCGCTGGTAGCCCAAGAAGGCCCGTCGCGTGGCCATCAGGCAGAGCTTGACCAGAGCTTTTGCATTTCAAACCCTCCATTGTTTACTGCAGCGCTTGAAAGCCCAGCGTCGCGTGGGCGAGCTTAAGCCTCTGCAGCTGTCATCGATGTCTGGCTGACCAGGTGCTTGCTTTTCTCGTGGCGCCTGCTGAGATGCACAGCAGGTGACCAGTCCCCGGAATGCTCAGCCAGGAGATGCGTTGCGCTGGGTTTGGCGGCAAAGTAACGCGGCAACCAGGTTGAAAGCAAATTCGGTCACAAACGCATCAGGCCGAATTATGCCTTTGAGCAAGCTATATTTTAAAACTGCAAGTGTCTGTGATGGTGTTTGGCCGCAAGACACTTGGGTGAGCTTGCATGAGTTTTCGCGCGGATACGGCAGTTTCGCAGTTTGAGCAAATTCCTTTGCCAGCTCCGAGCCCTCCAGCTACGAGATAACTACACAATATATTCGCAATACGTTCTCAACAAGACAGCGAGCATGTGTCTGTCAGTTTTCAGGCCACTGCAGTTGGGGCGAGCACCTAACCGTAGCTTCAAAGCGCAACCCACAAAATAGAAAAGAAAAATGCACTCTCGTGTTCAACGGGCACCGTTTGCCACGCGGCATGCGGGCCAGTGTGTCGTGGCCCTGTTTCTGCTTGTCTTCGGAGGACTCAGCGTCCCCGCGCGCTCCAAGAAAGCCATCCGTCGACTGGACCTCTCGTACCGGCCCCCACCGGTATGGGGCTGCGCCAGCGGGCTTCCGCCTGGAGCGTTCCACGTGGTGGTGGCGACACTGGCTCCCGAGGTACATAGTTTGCCAGTGGATTGAATGTCTTGGCCTCGTCACGACCCGTGCTGTCCCCTCATCCCCGCCCCCCCCCCGACACGCGCTCAGCCCATGGCGCTGGTTCCCTGGATCTGGAATCTGGGTCTCACCGGCGCTGAGATCTGGATCTACCATCGACTGGACTCCCACAACCCCGACCTCACCGCCGCCGCGGCCACGCTCGCCGCACTGCGGCCCTACCCATGCAACATGAGCGTACGGCTGCAGCAGCTGCTCCCCAATAAAGGCCGCGAGGCGGCCGTGTACCTGTCGCACATTGTACGGCATTACGACAACCTGCCCGAGGCGATGGTGCTGGTACACGACCACGGGCCGGCGGCGCGGCACTCGCTGTGCGGCCCCTTCTTCCGGCGGCTGCGAGGTTACTACCGAGGGGTACGAGAGGAGAAGCTACGTCGTCAGAGCGCGCAGCACAATCAGGCTGGTGACGAGGGGGACCGAGCGGGACCGAACGTGTCTGTTGCGTTGGGGGTCGACGTGCAGCAGCGATCCTTAGCTGCGCGGCAGCGATCCTTAGCTGCGCAGCAGCAGCAGAACCTGCCGCGGCGCCCTTACCAGGGGACCGAGGGAGGCGGCGGTGGCGGCGGCGGCGGCGGCAGGACCTTGGATAACGTCAGCGCGTGGGGCGCAGCCGCTGGCAATGTACGGGAGGTCTTGATCCAGTTCGCCAACCAGCTGGTCAGCCTCAGCAGCGGCTGCCAGGTGCGCGAAGTGTGTAAACGAAAACCGAGCCGCGAGAAGCGAAGTGTGTTATTTAGGCAGCGAAGTGTGTGTGTGTGTGTGTGTGCGTGGACCGGTGGGCCAGACTTACGGGTGCTAGGCGGGTGAAAGAGAGATCGGTCCGGAGCAAGCGAGGGGATGCAAGGAGGAGGAGTCCAGAGACGGTGGGGATTACAAAGAAAAAACCAAACCCAGGGCACAAACCCGGGCACAGCCAGAATTACTCAGAATGTTTACTTACGTGACGAGGGCACCCTCCTGGCACTGGAAAATGAGGTCGAGAAACGACGTAGTGGGGACGGTGGGAAGTGGGAGAGAGGGTGGGGCCGAGCCTCGAGTCAGTCGCTCCTTGCCAAGGTGTTTGCCGGCTTCTCCCTAAGTGTTGACCGAGCATAGGTGATTAAGTGGGTTTGTATGGATTGAGTTGGATTGATTTGGGGGATTCGATTGCGAATTGGGTTAAGTTGGTTTAGGGTTTGATCGTCATTCATCCGCCTGGCTTGCACCCGTATCTGCCATACACCCTCATAACGCCATGCACCCTTGATCTCCACCACCACCAGCTGTAGCAGCAGCAGCAGCGCTGAACCGTCATCATACTCGCTGTTGTCGTCGTCGTCATCGGCACCATCGATCCCGCCGCCCGCCCTCCCACACCCGCAGGAAAACTGGCTCAAGGGCTGTTGCGCCCAGCTGGTGTGTGCGGAGGACTCTGCCGACGAAGACTGGCTGCTACACACGGCGGCGGCTGAGGCCATGGACCCCCGGCGCCGGGAGCTGCTCGCCGCCACCGCCACGGCGGCAGCGGAGGCGCAGGCGGATGCGGGGTCCAAGCACTTGCTGACGGCGGCCACAGCCGCGGGCACGGCCGCCGAGTATTTTAGAGGCGGCGGCGGCGGTGGAGGAGGAGGAGGAGGTGGAGGTGGAGGCGGGGCCGCTGAGGAGCGGTCGGAGGCCCGGGGTGCTGGCGCTGCGGGGCGGCGGCCGAACCTGGGTCGGTGCCCCTTCAAGTCTTCCAGGTGGTTGAGCGGTCGCGGGGTTGGGGAGGCGCTGCTCCGGAACCCATCGCCCCGGAAATTACCGCTCTTCGGCAACCTGACTGACCGCCCCAGGCAAAACCGCCTGCCTCACTGCCATGGCGAGCGCCCTGGGAGTAATGGCTGGGAAAGGCGTGTTGAGATGACACCAGTGTAGTACAGCAGTCGCCCGCGCATTCACCACTTGCAGCTCCTGTGACTGGCTTAGTTACAAAGTCACGCACAATGGTCTGGCTGGCCGAAACCCCCGGGGATCCTCCCGCCTTGACCTCGTCTCTCTGTCGTACAGGTGCCTGGCGAACGGTTCCGCAATGTCCGTACCCCTCCGCGCCGGCCAGGGCAAGAACGGCAACCGCTGGGTGTACTTGCACGGTGCGGGGGGCCTGTACGACACGCGGTACGAGAACCTGGTCGTGCTATCTGGCATGACGGACGCGGAGGCTGCGGCGGCGGCCACGGGGGATGTCACGAACGCGGGGTTCGGGCCGCTGTCGCTGGTGCGCTACGCTGGGCCGGGTGAGTGAATCCAGCGGGGGGCTGGTCCAGCGGGATCCAAGATCCAGGTGGTGGTGGGGGTGGTGGTGGTGGGGGTGGTGGTTAATGAGAAGCCCGCCCGACCCAAACCAGTTGGGTGATGGTGGTGGATGGATCTAAGTGACTTGTCCTTTGCTGTCCTGCTTGCCACGGGGGGTTCATGGCCGCCACGCCCACGGGCCGCTTGTCCTTCCACACTGCTTTGCTCCGACCGACACCTCCCGCGCACGTCAATATTTCGCTCCGCCGAATCGACCTGACGGCGCCTGTAGCGGTCAGGCTGCTGCGGCGGCGGCTCCAGGCCCCCGAGCCCAGATCCGCGGATGGATCTCGGAAGATATCCGATTCAACGACGACCGACGATCTGCTTTATGATGAACCCTAGGGCCGAGATGACCCCGCCGACCTCCGCCCTGCGCGCCGGCGTGTTGGATGCCTCTCCGCACCCGCACCCACACCATTGCGTTGGGTTTGTCCTGGGCTTTTGTTTCATTTTGACCCCACTCCTGCCTAGCGCCCCAACCCCAACCCCGCACCGGCACCCGTGCCCCATTCCCACTCCCATCATCTCCCACGCACGCAGACGCCTCCGAGACGATCCGCGTGCAGACCTCCGCCTCCCGCAGCCTGGACTACCCGGAAGGGGGCCCGGGTGCCGCCACGAGGACACCGCAGGAGACGTTTGCGGAGCTGGGGAAGATCCTGACGGCGCACGACTTCGCAACCCGCAAGGTGGAGGGCTGTGCATTGTGTTGTTTTTAATACTGTACAAATTAAGAAGCCTCAGAGCAGCCTCAGACCAACCCCTTGTGTGAGCACTCAAAGATGCACCCACGCGCAGCCACCCCTGTGACCGTACGGGTGTGTATAGGGGCGTGTGTGTGTGTGTTCGGAGGCAGGCAGGACAGGAGTGCGTGACATGCGAGGGGCCGAGCAGTGCCCGAAAAGACGCCCGTACGCCCGTATGCCCGTACGGGTCGCGTGTGCGCGCGCGGTGGACTCCGGGGCCATCCCTAACCCCGACATCCTCCTCCCGCGCCTAACCCCCCATATCGCCGCCCCCAGACCCCGGGAAGCTTCAAGTCCTGCTGCGCGAGCCTGATGCTGCGTCCCAAGCACCTGCGGCACTGGCCCAAGTCCCTGTACGAGCAGATGCTGTCGTACACGTTGGACGAGCGAAACACATACCACGCGTCGCTGGCGGTGTCGCACCACGGCTGGGCCATGTGGTGGGTGGGTCCGGCTCGCTCTGCCGCCGCCAGAGGGGCCTCCCTCTTTCCTGGGCGCGGCTGTACGGCGAACGGGTTTCACCTTGGCCCCGGCCCCCTCGCACAGCACACCAGCGTGCGCTAGCTCCTGCACTATTCACAATGCCCCCCCTCCTCTGACCGAGTTGCGAGTTCCGTTCTGGGCTGGGCATAGTGTTTCTCTCACGCTAACGTCCCCGGCCTCGGGCCCCGCCCGGGTGTGCAAAACACGCTCCCTCCCTCCCTCCCCTGTGCAGGGCCGGGGGCGACGTGGGTCCCTCTGACCTGCTCCGTTACTTCGAGATCGACCTGCTGCACCTCTCCATCAAGGGCTGCCCCGGCTGGCGGATGGCGGTGGACGAGGTGGAGGGGGCGGCGGAGGAGGGGCAGGGGGTGCAGGCGGCGCAAGGGCAGTAGCGGCAGCATTAGCAGAACAAGGTGGCTCACTTACGGGGGGTTGGGGTTTAAAATGAAAATGGGGCGTGGGGGTTTACAGCGAAAGGGGTGGGGGCGGGGGTGGGTGAAGATGGGGGCAGGCGGAAAGGGTTAGGACGGGTGGGGCATCCGGATAGGTAAGCATGCGATGTGTTTGGGGCCCATCACCGGGGGGGAGGGCGGCAGTGTGAGGAGTTAAATTGAAAAAAGAAAAGAAACCCGAAACGAATTCGGGCACACCCAGTACATGGCATGTGGAGAACGCACTCCTACTACTCCTAGTGCTCCTACTACTACCACTACTGATTCATACGAGACAGCATTGGCGAGTCAGCATTTGAACGCAATGAGAAGCAGCTACGACGGCAGCTTACCCCACAACACCAATGACCGCACTGTGTTGTTTCATGATGGAATCCTACTTGCGCTATGAGTGATCCACCGTACATATCGTACCAGCTAAACTGTACGGGCTCAATGACGCATTCTTCGCGACTTGATCAAGGTGGACCAGGCTGGCAGGAGGTCGAAGAAGGCGCGCAGGACGTAACGGCAGGCTGCTGTACGGCAGGCTGCTGCGAGAGCCTCCGGCAGTCAACTACGGCGCAGTGCCGTACGGGTGTGTGTATCTGCTTGGAACCGGTCGGGATGCGGGCCCCCGGGAATGCCCGGGGGCCCGGATGGGTGCACGTCGACTGGCGGTAGGCCGCGTGTGTGTGCGTGGTCCTGTGTCGGTACATGTGCTTAGAAAAGAAGCCCGCCCGACCGAACCCAGGTGCAGACATACTTACACTGTACATGTGTGTATATACGTGGGCGGTGGGGGTGCGGCGGCGGCGTCGGCGTCCGCGACGTGCCAAGGTCGGCGGAGGGCGGACGAGGTGACGGCGGGCGGGCGGGGGAGGTGGAGGTGGACGCCGTCCGCGTCGGTGGGTGCAGGCCTGCTCCTTAAGCGATGCCGCGGACGGACCGGCCCCATCGCCCAGAGTATGTATGAATCCAACCGCGGAACGAGGTGTTGTAGTTGTTGGACGACGCGGTCGCTGAGTCCTAAGGTGGTAAGTCACGTGACGTTGCTGGTTGGTCGGGGAGCTCCTCCGTTATGCTGGGCGATGGTGGGTTCATCGAATGGTGGGGCCTGGGACTAGGCCCACTAGAGGCTTGGTCCGGTCTGGGGCGGGGCCACGGCGGAGGCCAATCCATCCTGGGGGGCCGTATGGGTTTGGCGGGGTGCGGTGCGGTGCGGTGCCCGCCCGGTCGCGGCGGCGGTGCGGCGGTGCGAAGGATGGCAGGCGATCACGGCCAGAGGCGTGGCCCTATGTAGGTGGTGGTGGTGTGTGTGGGCCTTTGGACCTCGGCGGCGCGTCTGTAACACTTCAGTTGCAGCCGGTGGGGCGGTAAGGAGTAGCCGCTCGTCGGCCGCGGCGGCTGGGGACCCTCTCTTCACTGATGGACGGCCCGGTCCCCGTCATATATCAATCAAACAGCAACGGCCCCCGACCTCCTCCACTGCCACTGGCTGTTTGATCTTCTACCCCAACCCCCCGCCCCCTGGTAAGGGCCAACGCCTCGTTGCATCGACAAGACACCGTCCGTGCCTTGCCCGGCCGTGTTCGTCCAGTGCACCGGCTGGGAGGATCGGTTCCACAGCCACTGGCCAATCTAGAGGCGATGAAGAAACACGGACGGAATGGGTCGGGTATGGTATCGATCGGGCGGGTCTCTTTTCTAAACACAGACGGCCAACACGACCGGGACCGCAGGCAGCCCCCCTGACTCGCAACCCCCACCTCCCCCCCGGCCGTACCGGACCGGGACCCCCGGGAGGGGGGAGCTGGGAGTGGATCCGCATCCGCGGCGATAGAGTCGCTGCCGCTGCAAGACAGAGACACTGCGCCGCGTGCCGCCAGCGCCCCCGGTCAGGCTACCGTACATGACGCTTCCAGGGGAGGGAGAGTTGGGTCAGTTCCGACACCGAATCCACAGGCTACAGCCCCGGTGTGTTCGCGCGTCGTCCTGTTGGCGACGAAAGCAGCTCATGTCTGGTGGGCCTCCACCGTGGGCCTCTCGCTCTCATCCTCCTCCGCCCTCGCATCCTCCTCCGAACCCCCATCCTCCGAACCCTCATCAGACCCCCTGACAACCTGACAACCTGACAAGCTGACAACCTGCGCATGCGAAGTTGCGATCCCCCGGCCCCCCCCCCATTCCCACGACGCACACACAGAAACATCGCTCATCTCCTTCAACTCCATCTGCTTCATCCCCGGGCGCCCGCCCCTCCCTGCCCAGCTGCCCTCCATCACGTATCCATATCGCCATCACCGACCCAGGTAATCCAACATGGCCACAAGGCTGTACTCGTCCTCAATCTCAATCGCCACCAACCCCAGCCGCGGCTGGTAAGCCGACATCCGCAGCAGTTCAGGTCGGATGGACACTGCCGTGCTGGCGGCGGCCGCGGCGGCGGGGCCGCCGGCCCCGCCACCGGTCTCCGCCGTGGTGGCGAACTCGGCATCGGCGTCCGTCGCGGCCGCCGCCGCCGCGGCGGCGGCGACGACGTTTCCGCCGTTGACGGCGGACGAGGCCTCGTCGGCCACGGACGCCAGCGGCGACGTCGCCGGCGGCGCGCCCGGCGCGGGATGCGGCCGCCGGGGCTGCCCGGTGGGCAGCGGCGGCGGCGGCGCCGCCGCCGCCGCCGCGGGGAACTCGTCCTCATCAAACCCTCCCTCGAGCACCGTGTTGTCGTCATCCTCCTCTCGCAGCAGCAGCCGAAGTTCGCCATCGGGTCCCGCCGGCGGCGGCGCCGCCGGTCCCCCTGACTGCGGCGCGGCTGCTCTCGTACCCCGCGCCGCGGCTGCGGCGGCGCCCCCGGGGCCGGGCACCTCAGCGGCGCCGCGCACCAGACCGTGCACCCACTCGCCGCCCATGCCTAGCTCCACGGCATTGTCGTACGATCCCACGTGGCCAAGCACGTTGCCGTTCATGGCCGTGGAGGCGGCCGCCAGCGCGGCCGCCTGGTTGGCGGCTGCGGCCTGGGCCTGGAGGATCGCCTGCAGAGGCGGGGCAGGGTAAGAGGTGCGGGTGCGGGTTAGCAATCGGAAACGATCACAGGACAAGGCGGCCCTCCTCAGCACCGAAAAGATGGCCAAGAGTGCCGTACACGTTACCACGCACGCCGCCACGCGCTGGCGCGGCTCCCCTTACCTGCCCAATGTGTTGAGCTCCGCACAACCGCGCAAACCCATAACCCGGCGGCGTGGTGCGGAAGCGAGCGCGACATCCTGCCGACTGGCTCATTGCCGTACGCGGTCGTACCATGTTCGTACCTGTATGTGGGCCTGCTGCTTCAGCTCCAGCAGCGTCTCAGGCAGGGGGTCGGTGGCGGGCAGGGCGCACTGCATGAGCGCCATGCTGCCGGGCATGTGGAGGAAGCCGCGCGGCTCGCGGAAGGCCTGTCGGGGGGCGTTCGAGGGTTGAGGGTTGAGGTACGGTTTACTGGGTGTTGGGTTGTCGGCACTGCGTTTTGGTGGACAGGGTTCACTACTGGGCTGGCTGCCTGGAGCATCAAGAAAGCGGACGGGAGCGACGTTTCGGAGGGCGGGGTTTCGGAGGGCGGGGTTTCGGAGGGCAGGGTTTCGGAGGGCGACAGTGCGTGAACGGTGAAGGAAGGCGCCCGAAGGCGTCCTGTAGAGATGTGCGGCAGCATGAAACATGACCCATGGGTCGTTTCCCAACGTTTAGGGGCTGGGGTCGAGACCCGTCCCGGTGAGATGTCCGGGTTCGGCGCGGCTCGTTCTCTTCTTGTTTTTGAGGTTTTTGGCCCTCCTCTCCACCTTTCACCAACCCCTCGTCCCCCCCCACCTGCATGACCAGGTGCGGGTGCCGCCCGCCGCCCCTCCTCCGCCCACCCCACCCCACCCCCCGCACCCGCACCCGCACCCGCACCCGCACCCGCACCCGCACCCGCACCCCCAACCCGCACCCGCACCCCCAACCCGCACCCGCACCCCCACCTTCTGCACAAAGGGGTGCAGCTCCTCAAACGAGTGCGCGCTGTTGCAGCGGCCCGAGCAGGGCACCCCCGCGAAGATGCGGCCGCAGCTGTTGGTGAAGCGGCCCTTGCGGGGCCGGAGGGGGACCCGCTGGTCCAGCATCGCCTGGCGACCAGGGAGGAGGGAGAGGAGGCGGGGTCCAGCGAGTTGGTAGCCATACTTACACCCAACCCTGCACCTCTCCCTCGCACGCAAAACCCCCTCCCCCCCAGCCCCCACACTCACCGGGCTCAGCTATGCCGATTGCACCGTGTGCACTCCTGCCTTACCCATGGAAGAACTCTCTCACACACACTCCTTCTCACACAACCCTTCCGAGCTCAGTTTTCTTTTACACACCCCTTCTCCTCCATATCGCGCACGCGTGCATATCACACACCCCTGCTTCTCATTCTGCCTGCCTTGCCCGCCGGTCCCCGCACGCACCTTCTCCTCCATGGCCACCTCCACCAGTTTCGCGAACCGCCAGAGGTGCACGTGGTAGAGGTACAGCGCCCGCGTCCACACCATCTCCAGCCCGGGGGCCGTGTCCAGGTGCAGGCCGGGGAAGGGCACGAAGCGCGGCGCGCCGCCGCGCGCGCGGAGCGCCGCCAGGCAGGCGTTCCATCGGGGCACCCACTGCGGCGGTTGTTAGGTAGTGCGGCGGTTGGGCGGCTGGAGTGGGACGTTGGTAGTTGGTGGTTGCTAGTTGGTGCTGAGGGTCAGGACGAGAGGGGTAGTCTCAAGTGGGTTTCGGAGCGTGCGGCGGAGCACGGCACGGGTCGCGCCATGTCACACAAGGCAATCGCTGACCGTCCCATGGGACTGCCGTGTCACACCTGTGTCACAAAACCCAATGCCCTCGCCTGGCGTGCCAGGACGTCAACAGGGGAGCCTGCCTGACAGCTGTGCTGACACTGTACGGCAAGAGCAATTATTCGCCACGGTGGCGCGGTTTCGTTTCCGCAGTTTGTGGTGAGGAAGCTATGGCCGTCACCGATGACCCGAGGGGGTCCGCTGCAGCACCATTAATACCAACTCTGGTTCTGATTACTCCCGGCTGCCAGTGTACGACATGCCGTACCTGCATGCAGTACGCCCGCTCCGGGTCGAAGCCCTTGCAGACCAGGTAGTACGACCCGCGGTGCACGTGACAGGAGCGGGGCTTGTACGAGCAGACGTCGCCGTGGAACACCTGGCGGAGCAGCCCCAGCACGCCCGCCGTGAACATGTCTGCGGGCATCCCCACCCCCACCCCCACCCCCACCCCCACCACCGGACACGAGAGGGAAAAGGGACACGAGTTACCGATCATGGTGCATGTGAGTACGGCCAGCGTGCATGTGAGTACAGCCAGCGTGCATGTGAGTACGGCCAGCGTGCATGTGAGTACGAGCAACGGGTTTTCCTTCAGCAGCCGACATCAACCCACCCACGTATGCATGCGCTGGACAGCGGCCATGAGGCGGTCTCGCCCCAATCGACCAACCCGCACCACCCACCGCCCATCACCCACCCACCCACCTACCCACCCACCAATCACCCACCCGCGAACATGTTGAGCCTCAGCACCAGGCTGCCCCCCGGCGCCAGGTTGTTGGCCATCACAATCAGCTGCGCCACCAGCAGGGCCTTATGCGCCGCCGCGTTGGTGCCGTACACATTGAAGGCGGGGTTCTCCGAGTCGGGCAGCGTCGTCTCCTTGTGGATCCAGTCCTTGCCCCCGAGGAAGGAGCCGTCCAGGATGACCAGCTGGCAGCTGCCCACCGGCGGGGCGTCGGCGGCTGCACAAGGGGGGGGGGCCCATGCACGGAGGGGTTAGGGTGAGGGTATGGACAAAGGGGGGGCATGCATGGCGGGCTCCGGGTGAGGGGCTGTGCTCAGGAGGTGTGCATGGAGGAGGAGAACAGATGGGAGCTCCACCTCCACCTCCGGCCCATCCCAATCCCAGAATCCCCAACCTGAACCGCGCCGCGCCGCACCCCCCCCCAATACCTGCCCCACACGGGCCTGTGCCGTCCGCCACGCTCCGGCGCCACAACCCGCACCAATCCCATGCCGGGCGCAACCACCCCTTCAGCAGTAATTCAGCATGGGTCGAGACACAGCCATCAGACCAAGCCAGACGTTTCATTACATATGCCATCTGTGAGCTTCTGCACCGATACTTCCCAAGGGCCCAAGCTGACCAGCATCCCCACCCCAGTCGGCATTGACTACAAAGCGCTGCAAGCAAGCACACGTGCTACCTCCCCCCGCTGCGTTGCGCCCCCATCCCCAACCCCTCACGCGCATCGAGCCTCAGCGCGTGGCGGGGGCAGCCGGGCTGCCCCACACCCATGCTGCCCACGCGGACGCCAGCCGCCACCGTCGTCACATCCACGAAGTGGAGCAGGTACTTGTCGGTCTGTGCCGGGTGGCAGGCGGCGGGTGGCGGGTGGCGGGTGGCGGGTGGCAGGCGGCGGGTGGCGGGTGGTGGGTGGCAGGCGGCGGGTGGCAGGTGGTGGGTGGCGGGTGGCGGGAGGCGGGTGGCAGGTGTGTAGGAGCGCAGCCGACTGCGCGGCGAGGTGATGGGCGAGAGCGAGGCGCCCGCGAGCACCGGCGGCGAACACCGTCCGGGATGCAGGACGGGGCCGGGCGGGGCAACCGGGAAGCGCCCCGCTGCGGCCTTGGGCCCCGACGCCGAACCGAGTCGCGCGTGGATTCACTTTCGCCCGCCTGCCCTGCGCTGATTCTCTGCCCCAATGCCCTGCCCGCATGCCCTGCCCGCATGCCCTGCCCGCATGCCCCGCCCGCATGCCCCGCCCCAGCTGTCCTCCTTGGTCCCCCCCACAGCTTATAGAAAAGTTTCCGTCAGCGTGCGAGCAGGGTGTCGGTTCTGCAGTGCTTGGGACCCCGTTCACAATTCAGCGTGACGGCGCCACACGCGTGATAGACAGCCAGCGCCTACGACACACATGCCCGCCATCCACAGCCCTGCACTTGCATACATCCCCCCTGCCCTCCCCTGCCTGGCCAGCCCTGCCCTCCCCTGCCTGGCCAGCCCTGCCCTCCCCTGCCCCAACCTCCAACCTAACGCTACCGCCCTGCACAGCTGCCCTACCCTGGTGCCCTGCCCCCCTCCTTGATCCCTCCCGACCCACCTCCCGCTCGATGGCCGGCAGGTGCCCCCCGAGCTCCGGTGGCAGGCTGAGCCCGATGCCCTTGCGCGGGGCGGGCCCCGCAGTCAGCGAGTAGGTCGAGAAGCCGCCCGGGCAGCAGCACACGTCCAGGAACTGGAACGGCTCCGCGCGGCCCGAGATGAAGCGGCCGTTGGTCTCGTCAATCTCGTACATAATGTACCGCATACGCTGTCGTACTCATTACGTACACACGGATGGCGGACGTGGTTGGCGTTCAGTCGGGCAGCGGGTGGGACGAGCCCGTGGGTGTGTTTGTTTGCAGGGATGGCAGCACAGGCGGGGGATGGCTGATGATGATTCAGGCCGCCGGAGGAGGTCGGGATGTGTGGGGGTGTAGGAAATTGGTAGACAATTTCAAACTGCGCTGCTGCCAGAGCGATGGTTCGACCGGAAAAAAATTGGTGTGTGCGGGTGAACGCAAGCAAGCAAGCAGTCACGCAGAACAAGCCCCAGACTAGGTCTGGATGCAGGGTACCGTAGGTCTGCTCTGAAGGTCAATACAGGTCAATACACCGCGAGCACAGAGGATCTCGCCTTGGCGACCCACGGGTCGGTGTACTGCGGTACGGACCGTACTCGCCATGGACATGATTCCCTTCCGGCGCCGGCGCCAACAGCACAGAGCCCCGCCCTTTCTCCACCCCACCCGACCACCACCACCACCACCACCACCACCACCACCACCCTCACCTCTCGCATCTCGTGCCGCATCTCCTGCCCCGCCGCCGTCTTCTTCCGGGTCGCGGACACCGCCGCCATGGTGGCGCCCTTGCTGCCCAGCCCGGCGGCACCGCCGCCGACCCCCATCGGCATGGCCGCGGCCCCCATCGGCGCCGCGAACTCCCCGGGCCCCATCGCGCCCGGCATGGGCATCGGCATGGGCATCGGCATCGGCATTGGCATTGGCATTCCCATCGGCATGGGCATGGGCACTGGGCCCGGCATCCCGCCCGGATGCATCATCTCGATCCGCCCCGGCTGCCCTCGCTTGCGGTCCGCCCCTGCGCCGCCTGCAGTCCGCCCCGCTGCTGCTGCTGCTGCTGCTGCTGCTGCGCCGCCTGCAGGCGCCCCGGCTTCGGCGGCACCGGCGTGTGCAGTGTGCAGGGTACAGGGTGCAGGGACCGATCCGACGGCCGTACACGCTCAGCCTGCAGCCCCCCAAGAGCAGCGCGGGTGCCGTCCGCCCCAAGATGGGCCTGAAGGGATCGGCCGCAATGAGGGCCAAGAGGGGGAGGCGCCGCCGGCAGCGCTCCCCTGGACCCGGCCCGGGAAAGGGACGAGTCGTTACGACGGGACGGCGCCGATAGGGAGGCCGCGGGGCACGCAGCGGGGCCGCCACGCCGCCCTGCTCCCCTGCTTCCCTGGAGCGGTACGATGGGTGCCGCGCTGCTGACCCTGGCGCGCCGGCTCCCCGCGAGCTGCCGGGTCCAACGTCCGTCTGGCTAAGCCGTGGACTACGGCTACGGCTGGTGTTGGTGTAAGTGTTGGTGCTGCCAGTGGTGTTAGTGGTGGTGGCGTAATGGGGGCACCGCGGGCGTCACGTGGCCAGCGAGGTTGGCGTCAATTGCTGCGGCGTCACGTGGCCAGCGAGGTTGTGCCAAGCGCGGTGTTACTCAGCAGCAGAAGCTGGCCCCCGGGTCAAGTGCTCTGCGCCATGAGGGGGAGATCCAGGGCCCCCAAGACAAGCTGAAACGCGAACCGCCGGGCGCCTGTCCTGCTGCGAGGGCTGGCGGAAGGCGGTGCTCCTGGCTGTGGACACATAGCGGACGCGGAGGAAATGGGCTTTACCGGGAATCGCCAATCCGCTGCAAGGTACGCCCCACCATCACTCACCAGCTATCCAGGATGCTGCTGGTGAGAGTGTCAACCAACGTTGTCCGTCCGTCGGGCACAACCCCGACGTGACCTTGCGTCAAAGGCCCCGAAATACTACTGTAAAGTCACGAGCTTTAGTGTTTTGCATTTGGACCATCTACAAGTCAGACACGTTCGGGGTACAAAGTAACACGTTTGATGCATTCCAATCATTTCCTAGTCCAGTATTGCACATTCATCAGGTATGCATATATTATTGATGCACTAGTAATGCATCAAAATGGGTGCGAGGGTACCCGCATCGCATATAGTTCATGCCCAAGTTAGCCGCGCGTTGCCCAACACGTGTTCTGTTGCCCAGAATGTTGCATGCCTATGTAGAATTCCAGCGTTTCATAATGTCAGGCAGAGCAGTTGTCAGGAATTTAGGTTTTGCCAGCCCCGAAAGCAACGGACAACCGACATCGTTGTAATCACCCTTAATCACCAACTTTCGGGTGATCGGTTGTTCGGGTCTAAGGTTCATGAGAGGTTCTTCATTTTGTGCGCATGAGCCTGGGTACGGTACTCTATGGCTGACCTGCGGCGTGCTAATACTGTTTTGAGCAGCGGTGTCAAGCGTTGGTCGTGCTGCGTTGGGGGTGCGACGAGAGCGGCTTGCGCTGCCGCGTGTCGGACTCCTTGTTTGTCAAGCAACGCACCAAAGCAACGCACCGACACAGCGAGGGCGTTCAGGGCAGCGTGGTTTGGAATGAAGCGGGGAGTTTGCATGGTAGCAGCAGGAAGACTCGAACCGGATCCCTGTGCTGCGCCTCGCCGTTCAGTCTTGCACACCGCGATGCCTGTGACACCTCTGTGACGTAACGTAACACCAAGTGTTTCCTTCGTTTCCTCCGTGAACACGTAATGACACGTTTGGGGTCATGGCCGAGTCCACGCCCGCAGGCCAGGTCTCAAGGGTCCCTGCAGCCCACCGGAAGACGCCGGCAGTGTGCCCCGCCCGGCCTCCTGGCTGCGCCCCGCCGCCCAAAACGGCAAATACCACACAGTTACGGTACATGCTCACAAGTCACAACGCAACGGAGGCGCCCCCAGGCGTACAGCACACCAAGTACGGGTCCCCGGCCCCCCCTAGTGCCACGTCAACGACCCCCCCGTCCGTGGGCTCCCGCAGGACTGGAGCCAGTCCGCACCCCTGCTCAGCAACCGCGGCGCCGTCACCGGTACGGCCGGTGGTCAGCGCCAACGGCAACGAGGTGGAGGCGTGTGGGGTTGAATGGAAAAAGAAATAAACGAGCCCGGGCACACCCGTGTGGGGTGCGGGCCTGAAGAATCTCCAGGATGCGTGGCGGCGCTGCGGCAAGCAGACCACCCCCAACCCGCGCCTATGAACGCCTCCCAACGAGGTGGTGGAGGCGCCTCGTCCATGCCACCACCCGGGGCCGTCGCACCGCCAGTCCGACAACTCCCAAGCAAGCACCCATCCCACCAGTCCACCTCCGGCTCCGCCTCCCGGTTGCACCGACACTCAACTCGTCGCAAGCTGCCTCTGCTGTGTCAAGTTGCTGCGGATCCAGTGCTCCGGGCGCTGGTGTCAGATCATATGGTGGCTGCCGCCTTACGTCGGCCGCCTTGGAGTGTCCCGGGCGATATCGGACTCCCCCACCGTCGCCGACCCCGGGCTCTGGGGCTGCTTTGGTGGCTGTAGCAGCTCCGCCACGCCATGCGCCGCGACGCCCAGGTGCAGCAGCCCCCGCACCCTGCCCGGCTCCGAGACCACCTCCCCCGCGCCGGGCAGCTGCAGGCCGTCCGTGTCGTCCACCGTGACCTCGTACACTTTGTCGCCGTACAAGTACGACACGTGCAGCAGGCGCATCGCGGACGAGCCGGGCGTGGGGTCGGCGAAACCCATGTGGTTCTTCTTGGACACGCCGGAGTGTAGTACGAGCTTGGAGTCAGTCACCTGGTACTGCAGCGCTGACGTCACTAGCAGCCAGGGCGGCGGCAGCGGCTCCTCCACCGCCGCCGTCGCCGCCGTGGCGGCGCCGTCGCCGTCACGGCCGCTGGCAGACGCCGACTCGTGGCTGCTGCTCCGGTCACCGGTTGACGTCGACGTCGACGTCGCCGCCGCCGCCGCCGCCGCCGCGTCACCGTCGGTGGCCGCGGCGGCCGCCGATCCTCGTGGCTGCAGCGCCGTGGCCACCGCCGCCGCCAGGGCGGCTGCCAGGTCTGACAGCTCCGCTGCTGCAGAGGATGCTGCCGCTGCTGCTGCTGCTGCTGCGGCGGCGGCGGCGGAGACGGCGGCCGCCATGGCGCGCTGCTGCGGGCCGTTCTCCGCCGCCAGGTAGTCCTCCGTGTCGCCGTACACGGCATCCAGTATGACGAGGCCTCCCGTGGGCCGCTTGCTGGTTTCGGCGCGCGCTTTCCTCCGCGCCACGGGCTCAATCAACGACCGCTCGGTGGAGGCCTGTCGCAGGTGTGTGTTGTCATCGTTGTATTGTCATCGTTTTGTTTTATCATTGTGATGTTTCTCCAACAAGATTGCCCGCCAAGCCGCCATCTAACCCTAAAGAGCACTAGGCCCAGGAGCCGAGGGGCGTGAAATGAGGTCGCACGGAGGTGGTGCCGTACTGCGGCACACCCACCCACCCCACCCACCCCACCTTGTGCAGCGCCTCCCGGATCGCCTCCGCATGCCGCTGCTGCGCCTGCCGCGCCCGCCTCTGCCGCTGCCACCGCAGCAGCGGCCGCACCACGAACCTGGGGGTGGGTGCCGCCAGAGCAACCGCCAGAGTGCACCACGGCGGGGGCACCACGGCCGGCCGGACGGGACGGGCGGAGGGACGGGTGCAGGACAGGTCACCGTCAGGCCGGGACTACGAAGCGGGCGGCGTTCATCCAACTGCGTTCATCCAACTGGATACAGTGTGCTGTGCGCAATGGGGCCGCACCTGGAGAGGGTGATGTACGCCAGCGGCGGCAGCACGTAGGCCGCCGCCAGGGCCTTCTCGTCCATGTACGACGTCGACAGGATGATGGGCACCTCGAACGTCTGGCTGCCGCGCACCAGCCGGCCCTGCAGCGCCCAAACCCCACATACGGTAAGTACCGCTTACGGGGCGGGGAACCTCTCCAGCGGCACGAAAGGGAAAACGAAACACCCTCGCTCTCTCGCGCATGACGTCCCGACGCGACGCGGTCCCGCCGCGCCGCGGTGCCGAGCGGCACAGCCCTTGGCGTGAAAGCTCTCGCAACCCGTACATGTACATGCGCATTGTCATGCGCGTGCTTTTAGGCGTATTTCGCGTGCCCTTGGGCCCACGGCTCGTATGGGTAGGTGTACAGGTATGGGGTTATGCATCCCCAACCATGTAATACACACATGTACTGCGCGCCGCACAGAGGAAGCCCCGTGTCACGCTTGCTAAACCCCCCAGTACGGTGCCCTGCGCAGCAGGTGCCCCCATTCTCGGCCCTACCCTACCTTGATCCCGATGCCCTGCAGTCCGATCACCGACCCCACGTAGCCTGCAGTGGAAGACGGTGTCACAACACGGCGCGGTGCGGAGTTACGGTCGGCCTTCGATCTGGGGCACTGCCGGGCCCCGCACTGCGATCGCGGGTTGACGGCGCGGGTCTGCCCCACAGCGGAGGGCGCCCGACCGCCCCGCGTCCCGCCCGGTTTTGACCAGCCCGCTGGGTCCTCACAACCAACAGCGCCATCCGCCATCAGCCCGCGCACGAGTTCAAACCCAGCTACAGCCGTCGCCGGCAGTGTTGTCCGTTCGCTGCTGCTGCTGCTCTGCTGCCGCTGCTGCTAAACACGCTGCTGACGTAATGGCACCAACCGGGCTCGCGTTGGAGGCCGACCGCTGGGGGCCCACCTCTCCTCTCCTCTCCCCCTCCCCCCCTCTCCTCCCCCACCTCTCCTAGTATGTTGTAAAGGCTATCATTATCCGGCGGGGGCATCTGGGGCCATTCCATGCGGGTGCAACTGAAGAATAACATGATTGCTGTGCATCCTGTATGCTCTGGCAGGTGGCGAGCAACGTGGGCGGTTGCACATCATCTGAACGTTAGCTGCACCTGCCCGGATCAGCTCCCCAGCTCCCCTGCCACACCCCGCCTCGCCCAGTTCGTCCACCTGCTGGCGGCCGTCCCCCAGACCTTCTACTTCGCGCGACGCTCCACCCACAAGGATATGCTGGCGGTCGTCCACACCCACCTGCGCAATCCCCCGCCGCCCCGCCCGCCCCCGGCCCCTGACCGCCCGCTCCTTCGCCCCCGCACCAGCGGGCGTCGGCGGCTATCCCCTCAATGTTCCAACGGGCGCTGCTGTGTGACGGCGTGGGTCTGTGTGACGGCGCGGGTCGGCTTCGGGCCCCTGCTGGGTTTCGCTCGCGTATGCCCTCCGGGCCGGCGTCGGGTTTCGTGTGAGAGTGCCCTCCGGCGCGCGGCCTCCGGGCCGGCCCGGCCGTGTCGGCCCCCCCCACCTGTAACCGTTACGACGTCTTCGCCTCCCCGCCCCTCTCTCCCCCCCCCCCGCGCCACCTCACCCCGCACCTCACGTACCCATCGCAGCCCGCCCGACCGCCCTAGGCGCGCCACCACGCGGCACCCCACATGCAGGGGCTGCCCCGCTACGACCGGGCACGGTGGGGAGCCATATCCCGAACGTGGCCCGCCACCCGGTCGTCCGTTCCCGTGTCCCTGCCCCATGCTTACTCCCCCTGTCGTACATGCCGTACATGTCGTACCGCCTCCCGTCCCCGTCCCATATCCCGCTTCCCCTCGTCCGCCCTGTCCTCTTTCGCGCCGCGCTGCCGCCCCGCCATTCTCGCATACTGCCTTCTTTCTGATGTTTGCTTTTGTCATTCTTCGCAATCGTTGCCACCCTCGCTCACTCCGTTCCTCGGCTTCCCTCCCTGCATCGCCATGGCCCTGGACATCGCTCGCGGCGCGGCTACTCCGTCTACCACCACAGGTCGGTAACGTATCTGTCCTTTCCGGGTTGGGTTGGGTTCGCAGTTTGCTTGTTGTGGCACTGCGGCAGCGCGGCCGCGCCGCCCCGCGCCCGCGCGCAGTCTCTATCTTTTCGTTTGCTCTGCAGGTACCGCACCCCGTAAGTATACTGCATTATGCTGGGTGTGCCCGGGTTCGTTCTACGGGTTTATTTATTTTTTTCAATTTAACCCCGCGACACACACACCCGTAGCCCTCGCGCCCACGTCCCCCCCCCCCGTGTCACTCAAGACAGCGACACCCCCGAATACGTCTCTCCCCCCTCCCCTCCGGGTACAGTGCATTCTCCACCAGACCTTTGCTCTGGCAGCAGCGCAGTTCGAATATGTCTACCCATTCCCTATCGCCCCCCTCCCCCTCGACACCCAGAGCAGCACTCACCCACGGTGTTGCGGCCCCACTTGCGTCCCGCACCCAGCTCCAAGTCGACTCCCGTGTTGCCAACCCGGGCCACGGCCCGCAGGTGCACCGAGGGGGTGACGTGGTAGAGCAGGCGGGCGGACAGCGCCGACACACCGCCCAGCTCCAACTTGCCTGCGTGGGATGAGGGCGGTGCATCGGGGAGGGCGGTGCATGGCGGAGGGCGGTGCGGGGCAAGAATTCATCACATACACACACGCCTGTAGGTTTTCTGAGTGAAACGAAAGAAAACCAAGGTTTTCTGTGTATTTGCCGAAAGCGCCTTCGGCTGACAGAGAGTACGGCGGGGCCGTACGGTTGCGAGGGAAGGCAAGTCGCGGAGAGCGCGACTGAAAGAGTAATTTCGCGAGTTCATATTCTCAGTACTGACAGGTTGCCATTGCGACATCTGCCACACATACTGTCCCGCGGCAGATAGTCCAGTCGGTAACTAGGCTCGCCTCCTCCCACGGAAGCAAGCACACTTTCCTGCTCGCAGGTACCCGACCCCATCTTCGTACTACAAGCGGTAAGGCAACTACTCATGAAAACCTGTTACGCCGGACTTGGCTGCTCGCGGCTCAGTTCTCTTTTACACACACACGCCCGGACAACCTGCCCAACGCGGTGCGTCCATTCCTGGACTCACCGGAAGCCACGTACTTGGCGCCCCGCTTGCTGATGTTGAAGGTCACGCCCGAGGCGGCGGCCGGACCCACCACCCAGCCGAGCGTCGCCTGCCCAAGGCGGGGCCGGGGCGCGGCGGGGGCGGTAAGACGGCAGCCGGGGCAGCGGGCTCCCCTCGCCCCACAGGAGTGGGGTCTCAGCCACCCGTCTCAGCCGGAGTGGGCACCTGGACATCGTTGTGTTGCCCGCCCTTGCCGCTCAAATCAGCCGATGCCACAAAACACCCATGCCCCAACAGAAACAGACACCACAGGTGCAGGAAATACGCGGGCGTGCGGAGAGCCGTGTACATACATGTGTTTAGATGGGACCGATGAGATACGCCTCATGGGCCACACGAGGTTCACAGGTCACGAGTCCAGGTACCCAGACAGCGCGCTGCAACCATCATACATCTACCGTACCTGCATGTTGTACGGCAGGTGCCGCGTCGTACTGATCTGCATGCCCGTGCCCAGGCCCGCCGTGTAGCTGGTGGTGAGGGAGGCCGTGGTGTACGGCGTCAACTGCGCGGCCGAGGGGATGGAGGGATGGAGGGGCCGCAAAGGGGATGAAGATGCCGCAAAGGGCCGCCAGGGTTGGCGGTGGGGCAAACCAGTCCCGCCACCCGGTCAAAGCCCGTGTCCCTAAACCCCGTGACCTGACCTTGAACCGACCCATGGGCCATGTCAAACCGTACTACATCGCCCCCGGAGCCCTGAGCCCCGGAGGTTATGAAAGCACGTGCGTGATGCCGGTGGACAGCGGCGTGGTGCCGTACGACTCTGCCATTTCCGCGGTCACCGTACGACAGGAAGCCCGTAGGAGTGCCGTACCTGCCGCGTGGAGGTCAGCGTAGCCGAGGGCCTGGCCCCCATCAGCAGGTTGGCGTCCAGGCTGTCGTGGGGGCTCAGCACCCGTCTGTAGCCGCAGATGAAGCTGCCTGGTGGGGGGGGGGCACAGCCAAGGAGCCCGGGCACACAGCCAAAAGGAAAGGAGTGAATCGAGGCCTCCTGTTATTATGCAAGCGCACTTCTTTTCGTTCGCTCCAATGATATATCTTCCACGTGAAACATACATACATACATATGTTGTTGTTGTTGTGTGTGTTACATGGTTGGGGGTGCGTAACCCCATACCTGCACATACCCATACGAGCCGGAGGCCCAAGGGCAAACAAAACGCCCAAAAGCACTGGTTTGCAATACCGCATTAACAGGAGTCGACGAGACTAGCGCCCAAAGGGCACGATAGAATTACGGTGAGCCCACATGCGCTCCAACATCTTTGCCAAACGAGCCGGATCCCAGGCAATCGCCTCCCTCATCGTATTAGGGCGGTGAAACCCTTCCTCAGCGCGTATTGCATCGTAAGCCGGGCAGTCGAGTAGAACATGCTTCTCATCTTCAATCTGGTCTTCAGAGCGGCAGCAACGGCAGACCCGTTGTCCTCTAGGGACATGGTGCCTACCCTCCGCGCCCTGTTAGACTCAAGTGCCCAACAACAAAGCCTGAATTGCATTAGCTTCCGGTGCGCAGAACGGGGGATAAAAACTGTAGCGTGCGGTTGCCACATAACGGCCGCCGCACCCATAAACGACAGGCCCATCCAATGCTTGTACTTCGACATATGGATCCCCGGCTGTTTCCCGTCTGATGGGTAATTGTCTGGCTCGACATCGAGGCGCACATGTTCCCAACCGCTCATTAGTCGTTCCCTCATCGCCGTCACAATCTGAGCCTCGGGAAGAGGTTTGGACAGCAACCACTCAACTCGCTGTTCAACACCTTCTGCATCGTGAGGCAGCCCGCTCCAAATATCACACTCTAAGTACGACATTAAACGCAAGAACGAGGCTCCCCAACCGCCCCGTTCAGGATCGGTGAGTGCATCGATAACCTCCTGACATAGGACTGCGTGTGCGACCGTGCCCTTCTGCGTCTGCAGGCGGTTCCAAAAGCGAACCACTTGCTTCACCAAATAGTAATGCAGGGGAAGCTCGGCCAATTCTGCGAAAAGAAGGCGGTGGGCTGGGCGAGCAGCCCCCACAATTTGTCGCATGAACGCAATCTGCAGCTGGACTGCATCATCGTGTAGGCATGCTTCAAAAAGTCCTTCTGCCAGGTTGTTCGCATCGCGTCGTCTCCCCACCCTGTTCAAAACCTCTGTCAACGCAAAAGGGCCCCAAGCCTGACAACCATACAGCAAAATCGCTCGAACTTGAGTGGCAAAACACCTCATTCGCACGTCGGGGCGAAAAGCTTCAGCTTATCCAATTTGGAGCTCAAAGAGAACATAGCGGCCCGGCCGGTATCGTTCAACTGCTGTCGGCAGGCACTGAAAGGCCGCGAGGGCCCATACACCAGGCCGAGATAACGCGCGCTGTCCTTGGCTGGTACTACTTGCCCGGAAAGCCGTAGCTGCTCGCAGGCTGAACTAACCTCTGTACGCCGGGACTCATCGCATGCAAAAACTAAACGCTCACATATATAATACATACATATCCGGCACATCGCTCGCCACGAACTGCGGTCGCGCCCTGCCCCCCCGCCGCAGGTGCGTCCTCGTCCTCTTGCACTGCCACCAACGCAAGTACCGCACTCCGACGAGGGGCGCACCCGCCGCCCTCCCCGCCACACCCACCGCCACCACGCTTCTTTACTCATTTCAATTCAGCCACCAAGGCCGCAATTGTGCGTCTCTCCCGCTCTCCCGCTCCCCCGCACCCGCTCCCCCGCACCCGCTCCCCCGCACCCGCTCCCCCTCACCCGCTCCCCCTCACCCGCTCCCCCTCACCCGCGCCCACTCAGACACTCACCCGCGCCCGCGTTGCCCCGCAGCGCCGCGTTCCCTTGCAGGTACACCGCGTCCGCCTCCCCCAGCGGCACGTCCACGGAGTTGGTGACGGTGGCGCCGCGGAACAGCGGCCGCGTGCCCATCAGACTGGCCCGCGGGTCGGTCATGTCCAGGCGGCACAGGTACACGCCGCGGTGGTTGGACACCAGGTCGGACCGCTCGGCCTCCTGCGCCGCGCGGACGGGAACACCCCACAGGGGGGCCGCACCCCACAGCGATACGGTATAGCGGAATCAGAGGTGGAGAGCCGCGGACAACCTCATCCAACCCGGGAAGCCCCGTTTGGTATTCATTGGTAATTATTTGGTAATCGTTTGGCAGTGGTTTAGGCAGCAGGTACCATTTGCTCAGGCAAGAGCTACAGTGACAGTGGCCCGCGCCGCAGCGCTTGCAAGCGCTAGCATGCATCAAATGTCTACGCCCGCCCGCCCGCCCGCGGAACACAGTCCACTTATACGGGGCGGGCGGGGCGGGGCCGGGCGCGCGACCGCAGCCTCCGCAGCCCTGCCCTGCCCTGCCCCAGCTGCTGTCCCTCCCACCGCCTTTCCGGCCGCAGTAATGGCCGCGCGGCCCACGCCGCCGCCGCCGCCGCGCTAACTTCGGGGTGTCGCCAGTCGCCCGGTGTCCTTCAGTCAGGTGCCACCCCGCAGCCCACACACCTGCTTCCGCTTGAACTCCTCCCATTTCTGCTTCAGCTCGTCCAGGGAGTCCAGCTTGGCGCCCAGCTCCAGGCCTGGAGGCGACCACGGGACCAGCGAGGGGGCGCGAGCGCACATTTCTGAACGGCGGCCAGGGCCAGGGCCAGGGCCAGGGCCAGGGCCAGGGCCAGGGGGGCCGCACACGCGCGCGTAGACGGGTTCGGGGGAAGGCGGGTGCAGACACGCACGCACTTCGTGCGCCACCACACATCCGCCGCGGCAACGTGCCACGCCTAAGATGGCTGGTTGGTTTCCCACCCGCTGCTCCCTGTCTCTTGGCTGTGCCCGGCGGAACAAGTTAGCCGCCGCCCCAATCCTCAATGGGTACCCAGGCGGCGCAGCGAGCTCTCTGCCCCGCAAGGCACCGCGGCGCTGCGACGCCTACAGCGAACTTATGTGCAATGGGCTGCCGGTCTGCTGCGGCGGCATATGGGGTTTCCGGATGGGGGTGTGCGCTCCGGGCACACTATCAACTGCCCCGATCTTCTAGGCACCCCAGACCAGAGGTAATGACGCGTGCGTGTCCGCCCCCAGGGGCCATTGCAAGGTTGCTGGGGGGCCCCTCTCGGCAAGTAGGGGCTCCTCGTGCGAGCTCACCCGCAGCCAGTCCCTCCTTTCCGTACACGTCATAAACCTGGCGGCGATGTGGGTCCGACAGTACCTCGTACGCCTCCTGCGTAGATTTCGACGGGGAAGTGGCGCGAGCAGCAGCTGTTATGCTTCACCTCGTACGTGCCGATGTTGCCGGCTGACGGATGCCAACCTGGAGGCGGTTGAATGCTTGCTCTGCCCTTTGCTTTTGCTCTGGATTTGTATGCTTGTCCGGATGGTAGACTTGCGCCAGGTTGCGGTACGCGCGGCGCACATCTTCATCAGGTGCGTCGCGGGGGAGGTTCAAGACAGCGTAATACTCCGAGGAATCATCACCTAAACGATCAGGATCAGGTTGTTCCATTCCTTGCGAACTATCATATGAAATAGTACAGTTCCGCTGTCTACCCGGCGCTACCGGTGTTTAAGCAAACAGGAAAACTTAGCGTCAGGCTGTGAAAGGTTGCTTAATTTTATTGTTATCATAAATGTATGTGAAAGATAGGAGACGCAAAATGCCGTCTTGATCAGTTTCCAGAAGGTTTAAGACATAAATCGTGCCGACCCGTCCGACCCATCATGCCGTCCGAAGTGCGTTCATTAAGATAACTTCCGCTCGGAAGCTCCCACTCGTATCCCCTCACTTCTATCGTACACGTTCTACTGCACGCGAGACCGGCACCGACCGTTAGGTCGCTGAGGCGAAGGCGTGTGGATATCTACAGACACACCTACACGCCGATCGGTCTGTGATGCTGCACACCTTGCTCAAAGCACAGAAGGGCACAGCGGTTTCGTGTACGGCAGGATCAACACGTCCACTGACTGTATAATACGGAGGATAAGACTATTATGTCGCTTTGGTGCTGTGTGCATGTGTATAACGACAGCATCAGTGTGGCCAAGCCGACGATGTACGCTGCACACCTGCCGCCCTGGACCTTCCGGGTACGAAATGTCTGAAGCCGTGTAGACTCCCGAGGTGTTGCGAACCTCAGCACAGATTCTTACGTCATGTGTGTGCACATATTGCACGCAGGTACCTGGGAAAGCAATTGACGATTCTCCATTCCCCCACTGGTGCCTCCCTGTGCCTCCGAATCTGCCCGTGCATCTCATGCCATCCTGCTATGGCCCAACGACAGGACATAACTCTCCTGGGCCGGACATTATTGGAATAGCATTGCCCCGCCAGCAACAAGGCACACGGGATTCCAGGCCCCCCTGCGAAGTTTCTGTGACCCAAAGTCCGTATCCGTTTGACACCATTGCGCGCTTGAGGCCATTGTAATTACCTCTTCGTGACTTTTGCTACAATCTCCTGCCAGTGATCACCAATTTGTTCGTCTCAGCGGCGGACTTCCCCACGAACAGTTCGAGTCTTAATGGCTCCAAATTGCTTTGTACATAAATTATCCCTGCGCAAGCCACCAGCCGCTTTCAACCTTTTAATAAAAACACGCGTGTATATCAAAGTGCAGCTGCATTCGGTTCAACGCAATAAGTACGGCGTGTAACGGTTACATGCCGAGCTGTGTAATTTATTCGCTGATGTCTTAACTACTGAACCTTCAACAAGGCATCGACGGTTGATATAGGGCGCACTTTCGGATATTCCGTTCAGCTACTCGCCAACCATCGACCTTGACAGCCCTGACCACACAGCCGAGCTCAGTAGCACGGAGATGGACGATGCCGTGACTGATTGCGATGGATCTATCGACATTACGTCGCTGAGAAGCCGGCGGCTTGGAACCTACACGCACACTTACACACAGCGGGACGCCATGCTTTACGCGCTTGGCCTCGGCTGCACAGCTGGTGCGTGCTTTCCTGCGGGCTTCTGCGGGAGGATATGCCTTGTAGGGGCAGGGGTTGGCAAGGGGAAGCGGAGCGAAGCCCAGGACTTGAGCAGGAGGGAGGGGGGCCGGGTGGGCGGGCGGGAGGGCGCAGCCACTTCCCTCCCGGTGAACATCTCCGGAGAAGCAACATCCCCGCCGCCTCCTTCCGCCTCCCGGCCGTCGCCCCCAATCCCACAGCGCAGGATCTGCGCTTCATGTACGAGGGCGCCGACGGCTTCGCAGTCCTGCCCACGTACGCCATCGTGGCGGCGCACCCCTCCCTGGCGCTGGTCCCACTGGAGTCGTACCTGCCGGGCGGCCTGGACCGGGTAGGGCGCCCCTTCCTGGAGCCGCGACTGCCCCCCTCCAGACCACCAACACGGCAGCGCCTTCCTGGCGGGCCAGTCCGGGGGCCCGGACGGCGCCGCCGTAAGCCCGCAATCCTCTGGAAAGCGGTTGGGCTTCCTCCTGCCCTCTTCCTTCCCCATGTCCAGGTCCACTCTCAATTGAGCCGGGCGGGATATGATGCAGACCGACAGCCATGCAAACCCGACTGTCGCCGGTCGACAACCTTCCCGAAACCGCTGCCCGCAGCAGCAGCAGCAGCAGCTGCGCCAGGCCGGCTCACTGGACGCGCGTCAGACCGCACCCGCGACTTGAACCCAAGTACCCAATCCGAGTTTGGTTCTTTGGGTCTTGCTTCCCTGTGATCGCCCCACCGCCTGACCCCAGGCCGCGGCGCTTCACGGCGAGCAGTACCTGGAGCTGCTGGGGCCGCCTCTGCCGCCCGGTGGAGGCCAGCTGGTCAGCCGGCCGCAGCTGGTGGACATGCAGGCCAAGGGTGCGTGCGTCCCCTAGGGTGCGTCGGGGGCCGTCGGGGGCCGTCGGGGGGCCGCCGTAGGGCTGGGGTTGCGAGCTGGCATACGTGGCAAGATGACGTGCGGTAGGTACTTGGGATGGGGTGGAGTGACGGCGACGTCGGAGTTACGGTGGTGGAGGGGAGGATAAAGGACCACAACCTGGGGCCGTGTTTGCTGGTGCATGAGGGCGTGCACGGTTGGATTAGCGGGTTTAGGGGTTTAGGAGTTTAGGGGTCTAGGGGCCCGATGTAGATCAGCGACTGGGTTGATGCCGGCGAGGGGCCGGAGCGGAGTGCACACGGGCCCCGCAACGGACACACGGTGCCCGCCAACCCGCAGGCAGTGGCCTGGTGGTGGTGCTGCGGACCGTGACCACTGACGTGGAGAGGGGCCGGGACGTGGCGGTGAACGAGTTCACCACCTTCATCTTGGGGAAAGGTGCGGACGCGTGGGGCAGGTTGGGCGGGGCGGTGAGGGGGGCCTGGCGTTGGGCGGGAGTACCTTAGGTGCCCGCAGTCGTCCGCGGCGCCCGGTGCTCAGCTCTCGAGGGCTCACCGATACGGGCAGCCGACCGAGACGGGCAGCCGACGGGTTGATAATGTCGGGGCTGCGTATCACCCGGTGGGGTCTGCTGCACCCGTTTGAGGACGTTCTGCCGCACGCCGGGGCTCCGACGGGTCTTGCGGGTTTTGCGGTCACGCAGCGCCCTTCTCCTCGACGTGCCACACTGCTCATACTGCCGTCTCCTCCGCTGCCCCCCTCCTCGTTCCCCTCCTCTCCATCCCCTTCCTCCTCGTCGTCCCCAGGCTCCGTCCGCACCCCCTGGCCGCCGGCGCCTCGCAACCCCGCGGCCATCGCCGCCAACGACCCGCCGCCCCGTGCCCCGGACGCCACCGCCACCTTCACCACCACTCCCGACCAGGCGGCACTCTACCGACTGAGCGGCGACTACAACCCGTTGCACATCGACCCTCAGGTTGGTGATGCCCTCCTCGCGGCCCGCTTGACTACTGCTAAGCACCGTACACTACTGCTCGGCACCGTACTCTACTGCTCAGCACCGTACTCTACTGCTCAGCACCGTACACAGCTTCTCAGCACCGTACACCAGACCGCAACCTGCCGCGTCCTGACCTCCCAATCGCACGCCGCGGACGAAGTCACCAAGTTTATGCTTTCGGTGAATTTTACGCAATACCACCTTGCGAGAAACCAGGGCAGGTGCGGCATCAGGCAGGCGTGTAGGGCTGCTTGGTTGCCCTGCTTGCCAGTCCCGCGGCCTGCCCCAACAAGTGCCAAGCTGCCAACACCTGCCTTGTCCGCCCCCTGCTCGGATCTAGGGGCCGCGGTTGGGTTTAGTCCCCTCCCTCCCTCCCTCGCTGCGACCTCCCTCCGCCGGTGCAGGTGAGCACCCGAGTGGGCTTCCCGCGGCCCATCCTGCACGGGCTGTGCTCGCTGGGCGTGTCGATGCGGCTGGTGCTGCGGCACTTCGGCGGCGACGACCCGGCGCGGCTGCGGAGCGTCAAGGTGGGCTGGGCTGGGGCTGGGGCTGGGGCTGGGGCTGGGGCTGGGGCTGGGGCTGGGCTGGGGCTGGGGCTGGGGCTGGGGCTGGGGCTGGGGCTGGGGCTGGGGCTGGGGCTGGGGCTGGGCTGGGGCTGGGCTGGGGCTGGGCTGGGGCTGGGGCTGGGGCTGGGGCTGGGGCTGGGGCTGGGGCTGGGCTGGGGCTGGGGCTGGGGCTGGGGCTGGGGCTGGGGCTGGGGCTGGGGCTGGGGCTGGGGCTGGGGCTGGGGCTGGGGCTGGGGCTGGGGCTGGGCTGGGCTGGGCCGGGCTGGGCTGCGAGCCGTGGGGCCGTGCGGGCTGGGCTGCATCACATGTCGGTCGGGCGGCGGCGAGCGGCATGTGGGTGCGGACGCAAGGGAGGGAGGAGTCGGTGTGCTTGCTCCCGGGGCGTTTTGAGACACCGCGGTTTTCTGACGGAGGCGCGACAGCAGAGCCCCGCGCCGACAATGTGGAGGTGGTGATGACGGCCGCCCTGCGCGTGTCAGCGGGTGGGTGAGGAGCGGGTTGGTGCGCTGGGGGGGTGTGCCAACCCTCTCTGATCTTCCACCCGGGTGCCGCCCTCCTGCCCGCCTTCCCGCGGGTGGGGGTCCCCAGGTCCGGTTCTCGAAGCACGTGTTCCCCGGCGAGACCCTGCGGGTGGAGATGTGGGCCGATGGGGAGCAGCCCCGACAGCAGCAGCAGCAACAGCCGCTGCCGGGCGGGGGACAGCAGCCGCCGCAGCCGCAGCAAGAGTCCCGCAGCCAGGCCAACGCCTCCCGGGCGGGTGGCCGCCTGAAGGTCGTCTTTCGGACCTGGGTGGTGGAGCGGAACGTGTTGGCGATCGCGAACGCGGCGGTGGAGCTGCTGCCGCCGCCGGCGCGGCTGTGATGACGGACACACACACGGAGGAGTGGCAGTGACGTGCTGCATGTAAAGAACTGGAGCTGCAGGGGCCGGCATGGCGCTTTTCCCGTTCTCTCTCTGATCTTAACCTTCATCCTGGATCATGTAGTCCTACTACGGTAGTACTTGTTGCGCCTAGGCGAAAGGGCCGCAGACCAGATGCTCAAATTGTGCTCATGTTCACAACGTGACGCCCGGCATGGCACGGCATGCCATGCTATACGGCGGTACGGCAGTGCACTTGTGGAGCCTGTCCGGTGCGCCATGGTGGCGCAGTTTCGTTTATGCAGTGTTTGGTGAGGAAGCTTCGGCTGTCACCGATGACCCGCGGGGTCTGTTGTTAACAGCCTTAATAATAAAAGCGCCGGGTTTTCAAGCAAGCCGGCTGCGGCGAGGACCGGGTCTTTCGTCCCAGCTGCAGGTGGACCGCCTGAAGGTGAGGTCCTTGAATTGTGCGTCTGGTTTGTTGGATAAGAATTCGATAATTTAGGGGTTAAATTGAAAAAGGAAATAAACCCGAAGAACGACCCCAGGCACACCCAGCAGAACTCAGTATACTTACGTTGTGCGGTACCTGCATAGCAATGGAGAGATAGATAGACACCGCGCGCGGGCGCGTGGCGGCGCGGCCGCGCTGCCGCCGGTGCAGTAACATGCAAAATGCGAACCCGACCCAACCCGGAAAGGACAGAAACGTTACCGACCGCGTTCCGCAGCTCCTAGGTCACCACCACCGCCCCCGGCTTGGCGCCGCGCGGCTTCTTGACCCAGCCGCCCCGGGCCACGATGACGTCCACCTTGAGGCTGTCCTTGGCCTTGCTGAAGAAGGCCGCCAGGTCGGCCGCGAACTGCACTTCCGCGTCCCCCGGCTCGGGGCTGCCCCGGGGCACCCGCAGCAGCGTGTGGGAGGGGAGGGGAGGAGTGCGATGAGTGGGGGGGCCCCGAGCGAGGCACGGATTGGGAGGGGGGCCGTGCGGCCTGGGGTGTGCGGGGGCCGGTCAAGGCGCCAGCTCCTGAGTGAGGTACATACGGTACACAGAGCAGCACGTCATCGCGCGTCGATGAGGAAGCGGGCGACGGAGGGCGCTTCCAGAGCCACCCGTCCCACCGCCCAGCCTGTGTCCGCCCGTAAGGACTTGTCTCATCTGCGACGCAGTCCACCGTATGACAGCGCGCAGCCAGCACGGCAGCTGGGCACTGTGCAGCTAGGCACCTGACTTTTGGGTCCTTGATCCGTGGCTCAGAGGTCGCCACCACCAGGGGCTGGGGGCTGGGGATATGCAGAAGCAGGGCCAGAGGGTGCCCCCTCGCAGCGACCCGGCTGGCATGATTTCGGCCGGGTGCCGTTTGATGGTATGCAGCTGAGAAACCGGTAGGCGGCAAGAGGCATGGTACCAGTAATTGTGCGTGATGGGCGGTTACGTCCGCGTCCGTCGCCCCGCACATTGCTACCTGTGCGAACCCAATGGCGTAACAGCGTAGTCGTCTTACGAATGCATTGTAGGAAGGTGTGCCTGCCTGCCTGCCTGTTTGCCTGCCCAGCCGGCTGTGCGGAGGTGGGCGTGTGCTCGTCCAGAGATCAGATGGCCACAGGGTGGGGAGCGAGACGGCGGTGTACGCGCGGTTTCCGACAGTGATGACTCAGGATGCAGCGCCTGGGCTGGATACGCACAGCGACACACTCTAGAGTTCTTGGCTAGCTAGGTTGGACCGGTGGCCGTCCGCGGACACTTACGTGCGGGTATCGGTGTGTGGTGCGATGGGGCGGAGGCAAGGATGTCGGGTCGGGCGGAAAAGGATGTGGGGTCCCATAATTCGATCGACGAATCGATTGCGGTGCAGCGAGGTGCAGCGCAATGAATAACAAAGTCATCAGCACTTTCTCTCCAGGTGCAAGATGACTTGGCTGAACGTTTTTCAAGTTGGGAAATCGTGCAAGAGTTCCAAAGTTATTTCGTACGTTGGACCTGGACGGATCTATCCGAACGGATCCGGACGGTTCGAAAGGGTTTTTCGAGCGCGACGGACCAGGGAATCGCACGGACCAGGAAATGTAACTTTGACAACTCAATTGAAGCTACAGAGCATGGATTGCCAATCGATTGCCAATCCACATGCCAATCGACTTTCCAGTGTGAAGGTGCTTGCGTTCGGCGGGCCCTTGCAGCTTGCTGGTTGTCTCCCGGTTTCTGGCATGAAATGAAACAACGCTGCCTGAATCTAGAGAATTGAGCTGCACGAACAGCGTGCGGCCAAGATAAAGGCGGGACCGTATCTATTTAGCTGCAGGAAACCTGCGACAGCTGTACTTGCCCAACTTACATCAGCGAGTTCAGAGTAACACTGATCTTCATGCCCGTACACAAAATGTGGCTCTGCAAAGTGCAGCAGCATTGAACGGTAGCCACTGTAAATGCATGCTCCAGCGCATAAGACTAATTGCACAGCGCGCTATAAGAGCTACTGCACTGAGTAAACATGGACCATATATGTTGTGTACTCTATAATGCACGCTCATAGTGCTGGCGTTTCATTGTACGGCGTACACCGAGACTTCGCAGCGCAAAGGTTTCTGCTCAAGCTATTCTGGTTGGCTTTACTATGATTTTTTTATGCAACGTTATTTCACGAATCAGCTATACTCGTCCTCTTTGTTTGACGAACTTTGGGATGCATGCTTCTGTTCCCGTGGCGGGCGTAAATCTTTAAAAATGACCTGAGTTGTTCATCTTGGTTTGCATGACCTTCCAGGCCAAATGGGATCGGCGGCCTCACGAACTCCTGCAAAGAGTTTATCTCGCGCGCAGACCACTAGCGCCCTGGGGGAAGCGCTTGTAACAAACAATCGTGACTATACTCCTCAGCCCGCATTAGCGGCCTTGCCAAGCATCAAAGTTGCCAACAATTCGACCAGCGTCAGTCCCGAAGTTCCCATGGCCCCGGTGCGGCCGGCACCGGTGCGAGTTGATACAATACACAATTACCAATGCGGCGCCAGGACCTGCTTGTACGAAGGCACCCTCGTTGCCAGTAAGGCCGTGGGCGATGAGGATGTCCGGCCGAGACCGGTAGCACACGTCCAGCTCGTCGTCGACTGGCCAGAGGAGCTGTATCAGGCGACGATCGGCGACGCGGAATCCCACCTAACCGGCCAGAGGCAGGCCACCATCGTCGCGTTGCGCGTCGATCGATTGCCGTCCTCAGCGGACTCTTCGTCCGCATCGGGCCCCATGAAGCCGCCTCGTTCGCCACAGCCACAGCCGTCCCCGCAGTCGCCGCAGTCGCCGCCGGCCGGTCAGCCTCAGCGTCAGCTCCTGTCCTCCCAGTCCACCCTGCCCCAGTCCACCCCACAGATGTCCTTGCCTCCGGGACTCGAAACCGGCTCCGTACTCAGGTGCGCGGGCACCGCTCTTGAAGGCTCCCCCGGTGGGTCCTGCGAAGCAGGGGACTCTGTACGGCGGCTCGGGACAGGGTCCAACACCGTGAGGGAGCGGCCGCAGCGCTCTGACACGGCGTACAGCAGCAGCGGCGGCGGTGGCGGCAGCGGCGGTTTTCCGTCCGCGTCGCCGTCGGCGCATGTCTCCCGTACCACTACACCATCGCCGCTGCGAACATCAACCCTCCCGCCGATTGCGCCGGCCGCCGCGGCGACGACGACCGCATCAGCCGCCGCCGCAGCCGCGGCGGCGGCGGCGGCAGGGCTGCGTGCCGGCGGCATGTTCCTCCACGCGGGCCAGTGGTCCGGCGTCGCGCGGGACGGGCCAAGTGGCGCGCTCCGGTTTCGGAGCTGTGCTCCCCCGGGGACCGTCGAGCCGCCGGAGGCGGGACCGCAGGCGCTCTCCCTGGAGCTTCTGCCGCAGCCGTACCTCTACCACTTTGCCCTCGTGTACCGATCAGATGAGGCATCCGGACTGCGGGACGAGCTGCTAGCCCAGCTCGCGAGCATGACCCATTTGGCTCGTCCGCTGCGGGTTTGGGACATGGGTGCGTCGGCAGCGGGCGGCGGCGGCGGCGGCGGGGACGTCAGCTCTCGGGGTGACAGTTGCGGCACCGCCGGCATCAGCGCCGCCGCTGTTGCTGCGTCGGCGGCGAGCAAGCCGCCATCCTTCCGACTCGGCGCATCCTTGCGGCCGTCGAGCGCGAGGTCGTCATCACGCGTCGCACCCTCGCCACCGCCGAGCAGCGGCGGAGGCGGAGGCGGAGGCGGTGGCACCGGCGGTGCCGCCAGCAGCAGCGGCGGCGGCGGTGGCGGCGCCTCATCACTCGGGATCACAAGTACCATGACCGGCGGCGTGACGCTCGTGGCTGGCGGCGGCGCTGGCGGCGCCGCCGGTGTCGGCGCCGCCGCGAACCTGCTCGTCCTTCTCAGCCCGGGGGTGTGGGAGTGCGAGGAGGTGGTATCGGCGCTGCGCCAAGTGCGAGACGGCCAGACCTCCGCTACCTCCTCGTCCTCGTCGGTCTTGTCGTCGTCGTCCTCCACCTCCTGCGCCGCGGCCGCCGCCCCAGGCTCCTCAACGCGGCCTCAAGTCAACACCGTCGGCGGCATCAGGGGCAGCAGCAACGGCAACAGCATCGCCGCCATCGCCGCCATCATCACCGGCGGCATCAGCGGCGCCGGAATCGGTTTCGGCAGCATTAGCAGCACTGGCGGCGGCGGCGGCGGCAACGTGCTGCTAATGTACATGGCGGCGGCGGACGCCTTTGGCGGTTGCCACGTGCCCACTCCACGTACGGCAATATCACCGGTGCCGGAGCTGCTGACAATCGCCTCCAGGGTTGCGGTGGACCTCGGCAAGGTCATGGCCTCTGTCCCCAGCGACCTGGCGGGTCTGTTCGACGAGGTAGGGTCTGCGATTCTAGTGTACGACGGGTCGTGCAACCTGCCTGAGGGTTGAGACCTCATCGACGCGGTGTTGAGGAGATGGAGGCACGCTGGAGTGCCGTACGTGGTCTTTGCGGTTTTGGCGCTGTGGCGCCGTCGCGTGACCTTTCGTGAAATGGCGAAGAAGACGCGAAGAGCAGGTTCCCTAGGCGATGAGGTGAGGGCCGTGTCCCTCTGGCTGCTGCCCCCTTTGCAGGTCGAGGCGATTCCGTACCGACTCCATCCGCATGCGGCGGCGGCGGCGGTACGGCATATCGTACAGATGGGCGGCTGTGGCGCGCGGCTGAACCGCGAGCTTGCGCCCAGCGAGCTGGAGGTGGGTCGCGTCGCGGCCGTGGTACGCGCCCGGGGTCTTCGCGGCCGCTGGGCCCGGGCCTGGAGGCGTCGCATCGAGCTGCACCGGGTCGTGGCGGGTCTTGGCCGGGGCGGGCGGGCGGGGCCGCTCGGGCGGGCGGGTTCGCAGGGCGGGCGGGCGGGCGGGCGACGTGTCGTGTCGTGTGATGCGGGGCCTGCACAGTCCCTGGGCACATCAACCGATGCGCGCCGCCGCTGGGGCCTCCGTCGGTCGTGTCTTGGCCGACCAGGCTGGGCCGGGCGGTGTCGTTGGGACGTTGGCAAACTTCTGACCTCGGGGTTCTTGTAATGCACCACGGGCGCGCGAACAAAAGCACGCGGCCATAACAGAAAGCACGCGGCATAACAAAAGCACGCGACCATAACAAAAGCACGCGGCCATGATTTCGTGTACCACGAGGTCCCAGCAACGGAAGGAGCCCCAGGGCCGGACGGCTATGTCCAAGAGCGTATCCGCAACGCATCATTCCGTATCGTACCGTGCCGTAACGTGTCGTACATTAACGTACTTCATCCTACAGCACTTCGTCGCGTGCCAAGATGGAGCCCTTCCGCCGCCCCGCAGGGTTACGTAGCGCCGCTGCCGGCCGACGCGCCGTCGCCGCAGCCATACCGCAAGCCGGGCGGCCCCCAGCCGCCCGCCTTTTACTACGAAGGCGTGGCGCTGCGGGGCGGAACCCTGCGCGGCTGGTACCAGGCCACCGCAACCTTCGAAGACGCCGCATCCCAGATCCGAATGGAGGTGTCGTACGAGGCCAAGATCTCCGAATCCATGCCGTCGTACACGCAGAAGATCACGCTGCACTGGCAGCCCGACCACGCCCATGGCGGCGGCCAGGGGGGCGGCCACGGCGGCAGCGTGATGCAGATCGGGGAGGTGGCTTCCGGGAACTACCGGGGCCGCTGGGAGGGACGGTTGGCGGCGGTGGGCGGCGAGATGCGACTGATGGAGGCGCGGGACGAGCTGGTGCTCCGGTGAGTGACCCGTGGGTCAGTGAGACCACCCCGAATGACCCCGATTCTAGCATGCGCGGCGCATGTGCGCGAGTGCGTGAGCGCGTGTGTCTTTTGTGTGACTGACTTTCAGCGTGCCTCCATCTCTTGTCTCCTTCCGCCGCGTTTGCCTGCGGTGGAAGGAAACCGTGTTCCACCTGTGCTTCGTAAGGCAGCCAGCCAAGAAACCATCCAGCGGCAGGCAGGCATTGCAGAGCTTGTGCTGTCCGGTGAAGAGATGAATCGAGGACATTGATGTGCCGTCATTAGTTTTTGATGGCTGTTGCGCGTTGCGACAAGTGCGACACACGCTGGGACTCCTCGATCCCACACTTCCCTGCAGCCCGCAGCCCTTCTTTTTCCACTTCTACGTCGCTGGGGCAGCCGATGTCGCGGGGGGCTTCTGCGCCTTGCTGGCCAGCGGGTTGCAGCAGCAGAGCAGCCCCGCACGACGGGTACGACTGTACGAAAGCTGTGGGCGTCCGGAGGAGGAGCGCCACGCCGCCATGGATTGCAGCGCTGCCGTACTTGCCGTACTATCGCCCGCCGCCTGGTCCGACGCCGTATTTCGGAACGACATCCGACGAGCGGGGGAGAAGGGCCGCCGCGTGCTGTTCCTGTACGACCCGGATCCACGGATGCCGTGGCACGTGCAGCCGCAATCTGCCGTACGCGGCGCGCCGCCGGGGGTCGTCTCCGCGCTGCTGGCGGCGTCGGACGTGTACCCTTACTACCGCCGTTGGTACGAGCAGGACGCCTGCCTGCGGCAGCTGCTGCGCGCCGCTGGCTTCGCCCGCTGTGTACGGCTGCCAACCGACAACGACCACTTCTTGTACGAGCTGAGCGAGTCCAAGTCCGACCTCGCCAGCCTCGCTATCCTGCGCGAGCGGCGCTGGGTGTACTACGAGGGCACGGCAGGTACTGTCGTACACCGAAGTCGGGGTCTGGATCGGGGGCCGGCATCAGCATTGGGGGCTGTGCTCATCCCCGGGTCCGTCCGGGGCTGTGGCACCTGCTGCAGGTCGCTGCGGGCAGGCAACCACGGGTCCGGGCCTCGGGGGACACTGTACGGCATCATGTACGGGATGGCGACGCGATCCACGTGTACACGTTGGTCGCAATTACGGAGCCACCCTAGGGTCTGGTGCCCCGCCTGTGGGGGCTTCCGGCCGTGCCAAGCGATACGGTGCTATGTACTACACGGTTTACCGGCCAGACGCGGCCAGAGGCATGTGCAGGAAGTCTTCGCGGCCCGACCCGCGGTGCTGCCCCGCGTGTGATGCGCTGAGATGGGGCCCCCTGTTCGGTTTGACCCACCGCAGAGCGAGCGGGCAACGTGTGGGGCTGGTACCAGATCGACGCCAAATTCAAACCGGAGCTGGATCTGGTGGAGATGTGGGTGGAGTTCGAATCGAAGAACCCCGGATCGATCCCCAGCTATCGCGCGGTGTTCCTGCTCGACTGGAACCGGTCGAATAACACCGTGACGGAGCGGCAGGGCAGTTGGAAGGGCCGCGTCGGAGGTGAGTGCTGGGATAGGTGTGGGCGATAAAGGGGACAATCAGCGCTGGACGAACGGTGTGTGTGGGTGAATGCTGGGTGTGGGTGTGTGAGGGTTTCGGTGTTGACGAAGATGACGGTGCCATCGCCAGGTGAGAGGGGCAATCCGCAAGCCGTTCCTGAGGGGACAGGCGACGTGGCACGTCAACCGACATGTACGGACTTCCGTACTTGTCGTGATAGATCGCTCACGTGTCTCGATAGAGTGCTCAACGGAATGCCGCGGACCACAACAGACCCGACACAAACCTGCCGCTTATGACATCATGACACCTATGAACGGCCTCCCCTTTCACTTACCTGCGTCCTTGACAACCTTCACAAACCGCACACAAACATACCAGCATTACATGTACGGCCTGTTGTGTGTGTGCGTGTGTGTGTGTACGATGTACGGCAGGCATGGCGGGCTCGTTCTCGCTCACGAACCGCTTCGGCGACGCGCTCAAGTTTGTGCCGCAGCCTCACATCTGGCACTACTTCCTGTCGCACGTGCAACGGGAGACGTCGGACGCCTGCGCGCTACTTGCCGTACGACTGGCGGAGCTGTCGGTGCAGGGCCGCCGGCTGCGGTGCTGGTACGACAACCAGGCGGGCGCGGTCAACCGCGAGGCCATGGCGCTGGGCGTGGCGCACTCGCAGCACTTCCTGTTGGTGCTCAGTCCCTCGTCGTTCGAATCCGCCTATGTAAGATTCGAGATCCAGGTGCGTACGGCGACCGTACAAGGCGTGTCGGAGCTGCGGCCTGAGGTGGTTTATTTACCATATCTTCATCGCCGTGTATCGTTGCTATGGGTTAGGTATGAGGTTAGTTGGGAGGCAGATGCCCGGGGGTCCAAAGTGTCTCCTGACGGGAGGCCGGTCTTACGCCTCTTCCGGCTTCGAACCATTCTTAACCCTTTTGAACCAATCTACTACCCTATCCAACCGTGGACTTCAACCCGCACGACAACCCCACGGAACCGAGTGCGACGCCATTTCATGATTGTCAACCAAGTGACCGACGGGTCGGATCCGGTTCTCTGCTTCCCAAACCTGACGCCCTCTATCATGCCGACATGCCACCGCCTTCCGCGAAATAACTCCGCAGACCGCCCTGCTCTTGCGGAAGAGTACGATCGTCCTGTACGACTCGGACCCATCCTCCCGCACGCACGTGGACCTGGCCACGGCGCGCGCCGCCGCGCCGCCGGAGCTGCGTCCCCTCTTCGACGGCCCCTGCCTGCCGTGGCGCGGCTTGCGCGGCGGTGCCGACGCGGACGTTTTTGTACGGGAGATTATGGAGGTCAGCGGCTTCTCGGACCTTTACTGCGGCGCAGCGACAAAGGAACCCCTTTAGGGAGGGACAAGCACGGGGCCGGGGCGGAGGCCCACCCAGAAGGCAGCAGCCGCGCAGCCGGCACCGCACCTGGGTCAATTTTGACTGCACCCAACCGCTCTCCCACACCACCTCTCTTGATTGGACTCGTCGTTTCTGTGTTCTTGGGACAACTGGTCTGGGGGTCTGCGAGGGACTGACTGAGAGCTCCATGCGCGGGTGTGTGACAGGTCGGACCCGGCCCAGCCCGGAGGGGAGCGGAGTGGAGTGGAGGGGGGTAGATGTGCAAAGTGTAAGAAACCGTCAGGATCGGGAGCTTCGGACCGCTGCGGCAGCTGCCCGACCGGCTTGCCCGCGGCCAGGTCGCTTGAGGCGGCGGCGGGGCTGCCACCCAGGTGGTCGCTTGAGGCGCCGTTGTTCGCAGGATGATATGTATATGACGGGCGCCTGCTGTTGGGCGCTGTGTGCGTATGCTCGGGTGTGCGTGGCCGGCTTTGAACTCCATGACTGACTGACGCCGCGGGAGACCGGCGGCCTCAAGACCCGGGAGAGCGGACAGACTCCGTGGGCCCTCTGGATGGAGCCGTCGGGCGCGTCAGAAATGCGCGCGTGCGTTTGTGTATTTAGAAAGCTAACCCGCCCGACCCAGCCCGGGTGCGCATAGAAAACGAAACCCGCCCAACCCAGCCCAGCATGTGTGTGTCTTATGTAGTGGTTTGTGCGTATGTGGAGTGACGATGATGTGCGTTGACCGTGCGCCGCGTCGGTGTCTTCGGCGGGAGAGACACCCTAGAGGGAAACCCGCCCGTGTGTCGACTTCTGTCAAACCGGCGCATCATGAGTCTTTCAGAGGGTCCGTCGTGCATGCGGGGCGCAGTGCGCAGTGCCCTCGGTTGCGGACGAACCCGCGCGCCGCCGATCGGTTACAACAACCAACGGTACACAATGGTGGACTCCAGGGGGACCCAGCCATCATCCGTGACCAGGTCCGTGTATCGTACAGCTGAACTGTACGGGGGGAGAGGGAAGGACTGCCGGAGAACTGTACTGCCGGCCCCCCCCCCGGCCCCGGCAGATGATCAGCGAAGCACTGCAGCCGCTATTGCCATCGCAATAGGCACGTTTGCGCTTTGGCACGGGGATTTACGCACTGGCTGCTGCACTGCCCTTGCCCTTGCCGTGTGCGTGCGTGTTATGACAGCAGCAGCAGTGCAGCATTTGCAGTGGCCGCGCTTGGGCGGCGGTGATAATTTCCTGGATGTACTGGGGCAGGTTGGTTAAGGATATGGCTCTGTGCTCCTTTCTCGTTTGAGGCCGTGTTACGTTCGAAGCCGAGGCCCGGGCGGGTCAGCCAGGCCGCCCAGGCCTTGTATAATCACCTCCTGCGTCAATGCGCACGGCTTGTCGTACAGTTCTTGTTGTCGTATGCTCGTACCTAGCCAGCTGCCACGCACACGTGCTGCCGAGTAGGCGGAATGCGGCATGGGGAATTTGCGTGATTCAATGTTTTGGATGCGAAAGCTGTCCAACTGTACGACGGAGTGACGGTGCGGTACCGATGTATGATTGAGACCTGAAGAGAGGGTACGGGAAGCAAAGGTGGGGTCTGGACCCGTGGGTCACCAGACACGTGGGTCACTGGACGGACCTGTATGAGCCACGGCCCGAGGCCGTGTTGATTTGCGCACTCCTCTGCGCCCGTAAATCCCATATGCCACGCCAGGTATGTATGCATACAGCGCAGTGTAGCCCGTCTCTAGGGCAGGTAGGTTCATTCTTACGTCTTCGCTTGACCTGGAATCGATCAAACGCGTGCGGGGTCATCCACCCACGACGAACACGAACCCGACGTTGCGACCTCCTGCTGCTGTGAGTTTCAGACGACTTACATACCCCACGGCACCACGGCGCATGACCCCCCGCTGTGGTACTGAGGCTCGTGTGCGCGTTGAGGTTTGCGTGGCATCGAGGGTTGGAGGCCAGGGGCCATGTTCGGCCTGGGTGAAGGGAGACGCGTGTCGGGGCTACCAGCGTCCCATGAATCCTTGTGAACCCGGCGCTGACACAGCGAACGTGTGTGTTTGGGAGGGAAGAAGGGGGAAGCGAATGCGTCCTTCATTGCTGTGCCTCGTCAAGGTGGCTGGGGGCGGGTGTTTCGCGGTGGAGGCCAACGCCTACCTTGGCCAGTGAGAAGCGAGAGGGATGTTGGATAGAGAGAAGCAGTGAGGCAGGCGGTGTCATGAACGTGGGACAGTACGACAGTACGGAGATGGGACGCCAGGCAGGCCCCTCTACGGGGCCAGCCGGGCGGGCGGAGGGGCGACAGGGGAATCGAAACACGCGGTTGGTGACGATGCCGCCGACTCCCGATAGCCGACACGGCCCCCAACGTTTGGCTGCCCTCCGCCACACGCACGCGGGAGCCTACAAAGCTTGTGGTATGGTGCTGAGTGATGCAGGACGCGATTTGCTTGTGACATCCGCAAATGAGGTTGATAACTTAATATGTAGTGTCTCGCGCGGCTTTGCTTTGATTCCGAGAGCATGTGTGTCATCTTGTCATGTGTATGTGTGTGTGTGTGTGTGTGGTTTCAGATGCGAGACTACGGCAGCTGCGTGCGTGCCTCTGCGGGGCTTAGCCTGCGGGTGGGCATGGTGCGCGTTCGTTGCGCTACACCCCGCCCGTTGAGTCAGTCGAGCACTGGGCAGGTAGGGCGGCCTGATGCGCCCCTGGATGGCAGCGTGGCGGGGTGCGTGGCTCGCGGTACCGATGCACTCGCGTCAGTCGGCGGTGTGCAGTGACGGGCCTGCTGCCTGGCGCGGCGGGAGCTGGCGGCGAATTTTTTGGTCGGTGCGCCGCCAATCCCCCAGCTCCGAAACCAGGATGATGCGGAACGCGCCATCGCCAGACATCGCGCGTACTCGTTCGAACACGCACTCGAGCACTCATGCGAACACCGATACACCGTTGATCTCTTTTCGGGGTCCGCTGTAATGTTCATTCATTCGGTCACGTCGTGGAGAGCGAGGCTGGTACGGTAACGTGCGAGATTCCGGCCCCCTCCCCGCCGAGTGCTTCGCTCGGCGGGTCTGGTGCGGTTTCCAGGAGAGGCAATCGCCCATCAGTGCAACATCTGTGTCCTACAACATACATCTGGGTTACTTTCCGAGGGCCTGTCTGGCGCGGCACACACTCCGAGACCAGAGCACGTGTTTGCCCCGCTCGTGCAGACTGATGACACGCGCACCCTGCACACCTGCCTTGCCGCCGTAGTCAGCACTTCATAGGTAACAAAGGAATGCGATCGCCCCGGAGGATTGCCTTCGTTGACCTTCCTTTCCATGTATGGCGTGTTGTCGGCGCGCGACAACAAGCCAATTCATGGGAAACACGTGCATTGCGCACGTTTCCCCCAGCCCGATGGAGATTGCTTTCATGATGACGCGGTTTCTCTTGTTCGACGGCGCTACAGATGAATCAGACGAGCTCCACAAGTGTGCCCTAATGCCGTGGTTGGTGCGGAAGAACCCAGGCCCCCGGATTCACGGGGCCCCGGTGCGGAAACAACTACAAGAATCGTAACGTCAAGGATGTGCCGTACCGAGTGTGTCTTAACAGCAACACCTCAGAGGAACAGCTTTATTTAGGAGGCCTCCACGCATAACAGACAATAGGCATTTTCCTGAAACCGTGCGCCAGCTTGACGCGACTGTTTGAGTGGGCGCCTGGACTGTATTTTCTCGAGCCCTGTCAGGGCATCACGCAGTTAGACCACCGTTAAGGGATACCAACTCCTGCCGTTCGCCAGCCAGAACTCGCCTCGCAAAGCGCGCACGGACTGCGAAGGAGACCGGGACAACATGAGGTGCGCGACAAGGTTCCCCAGCAGCCACGCACTTCCGCGACGACGGTTTCCCTGAAACGTTCCTCCGCGCGCCCGTTCTGTTTAGTGCACATATGTTTAATTTATTTGTGCAAATACTTGGCTACCTTAAAACTTGATCCGAGCTGCACCCAATTTCCGTGTCCTCGTTCTTGAAACGCTTGATTGAGCCATGGTTGCATTCGTCCCGCCGCGACTGCGACCCGCGGGTCGGACGGTCGCCACCGCGGTGCGTACATGTGCGCACTGCACCACCGCTGCTGCTGCGCAGCACCGCCGCGGAGGATCCTCGCAGCGCCGCGGATCTGCCGCCCGAGTCCCAACCGCTGCAGAAACAGCAGCCAGTCACTGCACCGGATCTGTCGCCGGCGGGGGAGGCGGAGAGCGGCGGCGCCGCGGCATCTGCCGCACTGCCCGTTAACGGTCTTGACGCAATCGTTGCCGACCACCACATCATCAGGCAAGGCGGCGATTTACAAGTAAAGACTGCTGACTTCCATTCTTTTTATGCGCCCGAGGAAGAGGGGATCGCGGGGTACGGGCTGCCTGCGTGACTTGCGCTGGGTGAGGAATTCGCAGCGACAGAAGAAGAAGCAGGGCAGCTTTGATAAATTCCTTAATTCCAAGTTCAGTTCCGCAGGGTTCCGCCACCCTGCTGCCGGTTAGCTTCACTCCGTTTTGATCGCATTACCCACGGGTACACCAGGGAGACACCTTAAATAAAATTCCGCTACGCGTCCCGGAAATAATGAATGGATGAATGAACGTTATAGCGGACCCCGAAATATTGCTATTTGCAACGCGTCTTTCCAAGGAATCAGGTGCATCGGTGGTTAGATTTTGGTTGCCCAAGTACGGTGGAACGGTACCTGCGACAAGGCCGTCTGGCCAACGTTTGAAGGATGCGTTCACTGCAAGGACCTTGATTGCCGTGGATCGGATGGTCAGCACGGGATCAAGATGTTGGCTGCAGCCTGCGCTCGTGAATGGATCTTTCGCTGCCGTACTGTATTCCACCGGTTAAAATCTGCCTTGGCACGCATGGCGCCCGGCTCCGCTTGCGGCGGCTCCGCCGCCGTGTGGTGTAGGTACCTGCGGGGCACAAAAAGAGCGATTTCGTGCTTTCGGGGATGGGCGGAATGGTAGGCGAGCCGTGTGCCACCCAGCACGCACGTCCTTGCAATAACGAGTTCCGCGCATCACATCTTGATCGGTGTCGTCCCCCGCGGGGTCCGTCCCACAGGCAGCTGTTCAACCGGTACGACACAGCCACGACGCCGCCGGTGAGCTGGTTGCGAGCGTGCATCGAGGGAGGGAGGGAGAACATTCGCACCCCCGTGAGCAGTCAGTCACTTGGGTAAGCACGGTAGGTGCTGCTCCACATTCTCCACCAAGTCGTCCCTTTTCCGGATGGGTCATCCGCCTTGCCGGGGCCCCCCCTCCCTTCTCCCCCCGCCAGACCAAGCTGGCCGCCGGCCGCGACCTTGTACGGCACATCAGCCGCCACGCCAGCGCCGAGGAACGAACTCTGTACCCGCTGGTGCGGGAGAAACATCCCACGCCGGCTCTGGCGAAGATGCTGTACGACAGGATGGTACGATTTGAGGAATGGGGCGGGGGGCTTCCGTCAGGAGTATCCGTCCTTGTGGGACCCTAGGGAGGCCCTAGGGTTATGACAGGCGTACCATGTTGGCGCTTTGGCGGTGGGTTGAGCAGGCAGGGCTTGGGTGTTGCAGTTGCCGTGAGTTCGTTCCTGCGGTCGGAGATTTGGTGGTATCCGGTATGGGGCCCAATGATGCGTATGGCCGGACTGGGTGCCGAAACCGCGTGGTCTCCGCGGGCAATATGAATGCGGGCCCCGCAACGCGGCTGCTGGCCTGCCTCGGCCTTTATTCAGCCTCTGCTCCCCTCCGCCCTCTTGGTTGACTACCGTACATGCCACCCTCCCCTCGTTGCATTTGTGCCCGATGCCGGCGGCTCCACCTGCGCGGCCGAATGAACATGCAATCAAGCAGGTCATGGACGACCAGGTACGGCAGTACGACACAATTCGCCTCCGGTGTTGATTTGTTAAAAGGCAGTGGATGCGGTGTTTACACAATTTCTTGATAAGTAGTAAGAAGAGCGCAGATGCGGCTTTGTTTATGAGCCAAGGGACGAGTACCCAGCAGGGGCCGCCACGCTTGCAATCGAAGGGATAGCGCGGGGCCGCCGCACCCGCTGTCACTGCCTATCACCTATCACCTACACACCGTACCCAAGAGTCACCACACGCACCCTCAACATCCAACCCCACGAGCGACGCAACGCACCCGCAGGTGAACAAGCACCTGCTGGACTTCCTTGACAGCCACGTGCCCACCACCGAGGGCGAGTGGGCGGTGTACGACGCCACGCTGGCCAAGTTCCGGTCGATCGAGGAGGAGCACCTGGCCAAGGAGGAGAGCGAGGTGGGGCGGCGGGATGCGGAGGGAGGGTGCGGAGGGTGCGGAGGGTGCGGAGGGGACGGAGGGGACGGAGGGGACGGAGGGGACGGAGGGGACGGAGGGGACGGAGGGGACGGAGGGGACGGAGGGGACGGAGGGGACGGAGGGGACGGAGGGGACGGAGGGGACGGAGGGGACGGAGGGGACGGAGGGGACGGAGGGGACGGAGGGGACGGAGGGGACGGAGGGGACGGAGGGGACGGAGGGACCCCAACCCGATGATGATAACGATGACCCAAGCAACCCGATCGACCCTCTCCACCCGGCCCGCTCCCGCGCCCCTCACCTGCATCTTATCGTGCTCCCGTCGCGGCGCTGCCCCTTGCTCGCTTCCTTCAGGTCATCGAGCCGCTGCGGCAGGTGCTGGACCCGGCTGCCCTGGCCAAGCTGGGTCGCAGGTGGTCGGCCGCCTTCGCCAACGCGCCCACCCACCCGCACCCGGGCGGGCCCTCGGACGCGACGGGCGCGAAGCTGCTGCACCCCGTGGTGGGCATCATCGACCGAGTGAGGGACGCGCTGTCCCTGGAGCCCAGCGGCCCCGCGGCGGGGGGTCACTGAGGGCGGGCACCGGGCAGCGCTGTCGTCAGGCCCCAGTGTAGGTTGGTCGTCGTGTTGGTGGCGGTGGCGGCATACGTCCATCGAAAGGGACCGTCCGTTCATGGTCGATTGGCCGTACATTTAACCGCTTTTAGGGCAGACGCAAGCATGGATGTTTGCCCAGCAGCCGGAGGTTCCGCAGCGCGGGTAGGTAGGTCCCTTCCATGTTCCATCCCGGGTTGATGGGGTTCCTTGTGGGGGTGGTTCTTCTACGCGCTGCATTGGGCCGTCGTTGGGCCGTCGTTGGCTGGCTCCTGGGCTCCTGCTGGCTGGAGGACGGAGCGGGGAATATATATCTCCCCGCTGCGCTGCGCAGCCGGGCGTGACGCCTTTGGCATGTTGCCTCATGGTGCGGGGGCCTGCTCCCTCTTCCGGTTGGGGGCGGGGGTGGGCCAGGTTGATCTTATGGAGGTAGGGTCGCTGGGCCAGCCGCCGCACGCCGCGCAACGTGGTGAGCCAGCGTGGGCCATCTGTGCGTCTGTGGGAGCGACCTCGCTCACTGAATCCTTAAATTCGGCTTTACCAGCGTTTGAGTGGATGCGCCGGCGTGTCTGGTCCCCGCCTAATGCAACCAAGTTCACGCGCATTCGCACAGAAACTGTTTGTGTTCTACCAGAATACGATGAGTCCCCGTCCTCTCCTGCAGTGTTGTGATGCTACCGGGGTTGGCTGTTTCGCCTGCTTTGCCTGCGGAGCGCCGCTGATGAGAATACACACAATAAATGCGGCGCTCACTAGAGTGAGAGTTCGCGCGCACGTGATCAACTGAATAACGGGAAACCTAACCAACGGCCCAACGAGATGGCCACTGAAACCCTAACGGCAAACCGAACACGCGCTGTGTCAATCACTCCGTGTGTCACGACACTTGCGCACCCTTTCAGGCATCCTTGCACACTACGGTATGGGCGGCAGGGTCGCATATTCCTCTGAACGCCTGACCGTGGCGTCGACACCACCATACGGAGCTGCAGAAAGGCGCGTGACGCGCGTCGCACTGTTGAGTAATAAACGTGCGTAAGGAGGGTGAACACCGATGAACATTTGTCGTACTGCGGTTGGTTCGTATTGCTGTGCATGATCACGAAAGCAAAATCGTTGAGATTGCCCTCGTACTATGAGAATCGTGTGCGTGGCCGTGTGATGTATGTTCACAGGAACTGTGCACCGCTGTGCTGTGTAGTGCAGAATCCCGGAATCCAGTTCGGCGTAGGGCACAATTCAGTGCACAAGAATTTAATATACAATAGTTTATTATATAATCCTCCCAAATTCTTTATGCGGTGTGAAAGTGTTGGCAACGGGATCGACAGCGACGGTCTATCTCCTAGGGTCCTTAGACAAGGACCCACTTCAACCAAGAATCCCAATCCCACGAATATGAAGGATACAAATGTAATTCGTACATGAGGTTCCACATGAAATCGCTGCCGTGCCTTTTGAGTGGGATGCATTGAAAATTTGTACGTCGGATTCATGCAGTCCAACTCATCAGAACGGCCAAGCAACTTGACTTTGCCGCACAGGCACGGCTTGTAGCGTTAGGAGCAATTTTCCTCTTTTGCACCTGGGTCGTGCAAACTTCTTGTCTTCGTCGTTATCGAGTCTTGAAAAAGGAATAAGAGCGGCAAGGCTGTGTTGTTGGCTTTGGTCATACATCAACGCTACATCAGTAAACTAGTTCCCAGCTAACGCAAAGACGTCGAGACACCGTGCCGTGTAGAGAAGTCCGACAGGATGTCTGGCGACGAGTACAGTCCCATGGATCAAGTTGATGGCGACGCTGTTGTCCAGATGTCTCGAGAAGACTCTTTTGTGCGCAAGGCTTCTTCGGCTGGGCTGGAGGCACGCATAGGCGCCCTGCCGACTACAGGCAATCGTTTAGGTTCGCAGGTAAACCGTCAAATTGGCTTTCCGTTCAAACTTACAGGTGCATTCAAGCCGAGGGTCTAACCTAAGGGCAGCATGTGCGTCTTTTCCTCGTTGGTTTATGTTGCGTTTCGTTCGTTCGCCCCCTCAATACCCATACCCACTTAAGCTGCGGACCCCTCCTCATCACATGGTCAACGGCCGCCAAGATGATATCTAATCCGGAGGTTTCATTACTCGCAGAGTGCCAAGCCGCTCCTGCCCACCGGACATAAGCAAGCTGTCGATAGCGGCGGCAGTCGGCGGGGCAGCAACAGCAGCATCGGCAAGTCAGTAGCGCCGTCGGGCGGCGATGATGTCCCACACCTCCCCAACATCAGCTCCGGCCGCTCCACGCCTTCCGGTCCGCCCCCGGCAGCTGCTTCACCTTCACCAGCCAAAGGCAGCAGGGGCATCCCGAAGCCAAGTCCTCGCCAGGCCGCTCCGGAAACGACAGCCGCATCCCCTGCTGCCCCAAGCAGTGCAGCTCGCGCCGCGGACCGGAAATATTCCCCTGGCGGTCCGGGCCGCATCCCACGCTCTGATGGTTCGCCTTACGCGTCTGAGGCTAGCCGGACCACGGCTGGCGCGGATGGTCGAGGCCGAGGGGACGCAGGATCCGGCACTCGCAGCCCACGTGGTGTCAGCCCCGGCCGAGACCCACGCGAGGCGGGCTGGAACAATTCCGCGGTGCCTAAAGGCGCTGGGGAAGCGGGAGCAGCGCCGCGCCGCGATTTGAAGGTGGCAGGTCCAAGCGAGGAGGAGCGGCGCAAGCGGGCCGAGTGGGTGCGCGAGAAGCGGCGTCGGGAGGAGGCCAAGGCTCGCGAGGAGGCCGAACGACGCGAGGTGCGTTCTGTGCTGCGAGTATGCTGCCCCATGAGACCTTGCGTAGATGGTACCAGGGAGCGGTGGCGAAGGTTGGTCGTCACAGTACAACAAGACAGTTACCGTACTTGCTTGTCTTGTTGTTCCCTAGAATGGTCGCGCGTGACAGCTCTTCGGATGCCTTGCGGGACACACAGGACCGCAGCAATGATTTGGGTTGGATGCCGATCTGGGTCAGAACTGAAACGTCAATATTGGTTGCGGATCTGGGTCAGGATTGTAAAGTCGCCATTGGATGTGGATCTGGGTCAGGATTGAAACGCCCCTTGGGTCTGCATGCAGTGCACCTCATTGTATGATCAGACCGCAATAGACCACAGCAGGTCATCGGTGACAGCCAAAAGCCTCCTCATCCGACATGCCACCTCAATGTGTGTTTGCGCAACCGCATGTGGCCATTTGATCGTTGCCGTCGCCCCATCGGATCCGTGCCGCTTGCTCGCGCGTCTTCTGATGTGTACGCAATGTCCTTTTGGTGCCCTTCGACCTTGACGCTCAGGCGGAGGAGAGCAAACGACGCGAGGAGGAACAAGCTCGCCTCGAGGCCCGGCGTGCTGCCATTCGGGACCGGATCCAGAAGCAGCACGAGGTCGCGGCCAAGCTGGCGCAGGAGCGCGCCAAGGCGGACGAGGTTGCGCGCGGCGCCATTGGGAGGTTCTTGGCGGCTAAGCCATTGCACCAGCGGCTCAAGGTAGGTCAAACTCAGAGCAAGCACGATCATGCCAGTGGCACCCTTGTCTCTTGCGCGGGGGTCGTTGGAACCTTATACCAAAGACTGAGACGTGGTGAACGCAAAGGCCAAAATGAAGTCGGGGCTAGGCCAGGGGCGAGCCAACGCATGTACGTGGACGGGACCTATTGTGCCGGTGGAACCGATCTGGGTTTCGTCCAGCTTTCAGCGCCTTGCCTGTTGGCTGGGTCAGTTGTGGTTTGCCCGGCGGACTGACTTTCCTGACAATAAAATTTGGCCGATTGGCCAGCTGCCATTGGGATTAGCCAGGGAGTCATGCCTGTTGCGGCACGCAGCGTGTTTGCTGTGGGCATCGAAACATCCTACCAGAAGCCCTTCGCCCGCTTCCGCGGCGGACGTCGCGTCTGAAAGCAGCACCAGCGTGGGGCAGCACGATGACATGTGGTTGCGCACAGTATGTTGCGGGCGGCCTCTTGCAAGCTCATACTTCTGTGTATGCCTGTCTCCGCCGTGCGCTTACCCTCATGTTGCGGCACTTCGCGAAGGACCGTCTGTGGGTCCAACCGGTCGTCCTGCACGTTTATATGTTGCGTTCACGGTTCACCGTATGCGACCGTGCGCAGGAGGATTACGAGAAGCAGCAGGCGGAGCTGGAGGCGGAGAAGAAGCGGCAGTACGACGAGGATGCACGGACACGGAACGTGCGTCCGCACCAGATCATCAGCGGCGAGGTCCAGGTAGGGAGTCTAGGGTTTCCTGATGCGCTTGCGGGAACTGATATGCCTCTCCTCGCCGGTGCATGGCTACGTCGTCGTATGAGTCTGCATCGGCTTTCTTCGTGCGGCTTTCTTTTTGTCGTGAAACGCATTAGCTTGCCATGCGCAGTCCTCCACCTCATCAATCATTGGTTGTCAGCGCGCTTTCCTGACCCACCATTAAGGACCAGCGGGCTTGGCTTGAGTGGGACTGGGAATGGTCAGGCTCCGTGTGCTGCGCCGTCATGCAAGTGTTCAACGCTACCCAGGAGGGCGCTGTCGCTTTCAGAGTGGCGCCTGCCTTCAGTTCATAGTATGGATACGGCATCATGCAGTTTCTTTGACTGTGCACCGTGAATGCTGCTTAATGCTATGACGTGCAGATCAAGCCGGTCACGAAACCCGAAGGCTCACCAAACCCCAGCGCTCCAGATCGTGCCAACGGAGTCCGCAGCCCAGGTCATAGCCGCGGCAGCGCCGGTGCGGCCAGTACAGGGAGCGGTAGCGCCCGGGCCGCCGGTGCGCCCGATGCCGCCGCCGGTCGCGGCCGCGCGGCCGCGCGTGTCCCACGCCCCGCGGCCGAGTCGCGGCCGGCGGTGCCGCGCCCGACGGCTGCCGGGCCATCCGGGCCATCCCTGCGCAGTCCGTCACCGAAGGGCGCGGCGCCGGCCTTTGCCCGAGCCAACAGCGCCGGGAAGGCATCCACGTCCTCAGCCGCTTCTGGCAGCGCAGCAGTACCGGCAGCGCTGAAGCCGCGGGTGCAGGGCCCGACGCTGACCAGCACATCCTCGAAGAACAGCAGGCGTGTTAACAACCGACTGGGCTCGCTGGCGAACAAGGGCCGCCTGGTTGACCGGGCGTCGTCGCCCTTCGTCTTCAACGAGGCTGGGCTGCCGGTCAATGTGCCTCAGCCGACCCAAATTGCTGCGAATGGCGGACAGGTGTTTGAGGTGGCCGCTGCAGCACGGTCCCCGGCACCGCCACCGCCGCCCGCGGAGTCGTCCCGGGAGGTGTCGGAGGAGGTGGACGGTACAATGCTGGCGGCCGTGGCGGTCACAGCTGCAGGCGCGGGCACTGCAGCTGCTGTGGTTGCGGTTGGCTCGGCACGTGGCAGCGCTACCACCATCGCTGTGGAGCGCACAGACGGCGCGGGCGGTCGCAGCGCGGCTCTGTACGACAGTTTTGACGACGCGCCGCAGATGCAGTCACCGCTCACGATGGCGTCGAATGGGGCCGGGGAGTCGGCGGAAGCGGCCGAGCCGCGGCAGCAGGATACATGGGGCAGCGACGCGGCCGGCTCGGACGCCGAGGATGAAGCGGAGACACCGGTGGCGGCGGCGGTCGTGGCCGGTGAGGCGCGGTCAAGTGATGCAAAACGCGAAAGGAGGACTGCAGATGATGACGACGAGGAAGGCGAGGGAGAAGAAGAGGAGGACGAAGAGGAGGACGAGGAGGACGACGATTGGGAAGAGGATGACGACGTGAGCACGCCCGGTGCTGCCAAGACTCTGACGGAGCCGGCGGCGAGGACAGAGACGGTACCAGCGGTCGACGACGGCGACGCGAGCAAGGACGCAGAGCAGCCGCGGCAGCAGGAGTCGGATGAGCAGAAGGGCGACACAGACCAGCCTACGGGTGAGGCCTCGCCGGATGACGTGCAGGCGGAGGCTGACTCAGCGGACGTCGTGACTTCGGTGGAGCCCACCGCGCCCACAGAGGATGCGCCGGCTGAGCCAGAGGAGCCGGTGGAGGCGGCGGGCTCGGATCCGCCGGAGGTCAAGGCGGAGGAGACCAAGGACGATAAGGCGGAGCCAGCAGATGCGGACGATAAGGCGGAGCCAGCAGATGCGGACGATAAGGCGGAGCCAGCAGATGCGGACGATAAGGCGGAGCCGGCAGATGCGGACGATAAGGCGGAGCCGGCAGATGCGGACGAGAAGGCGGAGCCGGCAGATGCGGACGAGAAGGCGGAGCCGGCAGATGCGGACGAGAAGGCGGCGCCAGCAGATGCGGACGAGAAGGCGGCGCCAGCAGATGCGGACGAGAAGCCGGCGCCAACAGATGAGGCGGAGGCAGCAGATGCGGAAGATAAGGGGGAGCCAGCAGATGAGGCGGAGGCAGCAGACGCAGACGACAAGGCGGAGCCAGCTGAGGAGGACGTTAAGGCGGAGCCGGCAGATGCGGACGATAAAGCGGAGCCGACAGATGCGGACGAGAAGGCCGGGCCAGCTGGTGCGGACGATAAGGCGGAGCCAACAGATGAGGACGAGAAGGCGGAGCCGGCTGATGCAGAACCACTCGCCGCCGACGTGGATAAAGATGCGCCGTCGCCGCCCGCACCAGCGGCCGAGGAGGCGGCTGAGGGCGCGAACGATGAGGAGCGACCTCCGGCGGGCTCGGCGGCGACGGCTGATGAGGATGAGGGCGTCGAGGTGGCAGCGGCATCCGTTCCGGCAGCCATCGAGGGCAAGGATGAGGTGGCCGGGGGTGACAAGGAGGATGTGGACGAGGATGTGGACGGCGATGGAAAGGTCGACGCTGGCCTGGGGAAGCCCGCGGAGGACGGCGGCGCCCAAGCAGGCGCTGCCTGATGGTGAGGACAGCGGCGACGAGCCGGACGCTAAGGTTGGCGGTGGTGAGGGCGGCGGCAGGGCGAGGACGGTGGCACGGACGGCGGCGAGCCCAACGGCCAGGTTGGCAACGAGCCCAAGGGCACCGTGTTGGGCGACGACGAGGAGGAAAGGCGGAACAGCGGCGAGAGGAGCGGCGAAGAAGAGGCAGGGGTCAACTCCGTGAATCTAGCTGTGGAAGGGCGGGTGATGATGAGCAGAGCGCATGAGCACGGGGCAAACACCGTATGTGCCTTCAGCGCCCGGCTGAGTGAGCAGGTAGTCTTGTGAGTTTTGCTGTGCCGTTTCGACGCCAGTCTGCTACATTAGTCCGCCCAGTTAGCCCACGTTCGAGGTTTTTGCAGACCCAGATGCAAACGCTGTTGCGCAGTGCGTCCGATGCATTCCCGAAGATCGTTTTGCATGACGATTGCAGGCCTTCATGGCAGGCGGTGTGGGCCGCGGTGGCGCTGCGTACGAAAATAGTAGTGGGCACGGTCTGTGTGGTCGTACGACGGAAGCGGTTTCCCTGCGTTCAACTCCCAAGAGCGCACCGCGCAATTTCCTTACGCTCCTCACCAACGCGCACCTAAGCTCGATTGCTGGAGTTTGACCCCTTGACCTCGCATTCATCTCATATTGTATAACCCATTTATGCGCACGCCGGCGGATGCATATTTGCCCAGCGTGCCGCGCGACCCTGAACAGAGGCCGTTATGGGTCTGGACAATCTAGCGCCACATTACTTGTACATCACGAAGACTTCACGAATAATCGCGACTTTCCAAGGAAAGCCATCGATGGGCTTTTAGGACATCGACGAATGGATCGGACCTCTGAGCGGCTTCCGCTACCTTTTGAACCGCAACTGACGTTTCCTTTGCAAGCGTGTTTTCGTGCCGTCCACCGGCGTGCCCTGCTGACCGCGGCGACGGGTAGAGCAGGAATGCTTGGGGCGTGCTGGAGGCGTGCGACGCGGTGACGGCGGGGTGCCATGGAAACGTGCGCGGCCGTGCAGCATCACGCCGCCTGCGCATCCCAGCATGTGTTTTTGTGCGGATCTCCTGTTCTTCGATTCAATAAGTCTTCCCTCGGCGTGTGCTGTGTTTGGACGCCGCGTGCTGTGTTCGGTCTGCTCGCCAGGCATGTCGTACGCACCGCACTTTGATGCCGGTCATGACCGCCTGCATGTCGGGGTGTAGATGATGTCAAACGACCCGTGAATGGTCGACACACTTCTTTGTTCCTGTGCGCTCTTCTTCTTTCGTGCGTGTCGGATGTGCAGCCCTTGGTGTCCTGCCTTGTTCACATTTCAATCCAATGTGTGTGTGCATGGCGGGCGCTCATCCCCCTGGCTGGGGGAACTTGAGGCGTGCAGGAGCCCACACATGATTTCGTGTGGCCCCGGTATGGATGGTAGTGCGGGCGGTTTAATGGATGAAGTGGGCGGGACTGGAGCAGGTAATAGACCGGATGAGGTTCGGTGTTCTCGGTGTTACATCCGCCCCTGAAGGTTCCCCTGCAGGCCCACTGCCCTCGCAATCCAATCCAGCCACGTTCCGGCCGCACCCGCGGGGGCCCCGGCCCGACCCGACCGGTTCAGACCAATCCAGCCACGTTCCGTCCCAGCACCAACACCGAGTATCACATTGCCCTGTCGACCACCTCCCACCACAACGCGCCGGCGCTGATGAAACCAGCCGCCTCAGCTGCACGCCATCGGCTTTCCAAACGCTGATCAGCGCAGAACCATGGGTTCACGGTTTCGATATGGGTGGTTCATCCCGTCAGACACAGCCAAATCCATCACGGTACGTATCACTGGTAAGATTCACAGCTTAACTTGTGAGTTCACTACCGGCAACGCCGGTCAATGCTGCGCGTAGTCAGTGACTGTGCAGCCGCGCACCACATGGATTCGTACACAGATGGAAATCATGGAATGGTGTGCCGAATCCGCGGGGCACGAAAGAACTGCGACGGAGGAAGCTACTACGGTAGGTCCTGGCCAGGTAAGCACCCCTGCCAACCCCAGGCCCTGGATCCCCAAGTTCCACGGACCAGAGTCACAAGTGAACCGCTTTGGTCACGGGCAGTCTCAGCCCCTATCCATCCCCCCCCAATACCCCATGTGCCCCGCAGCGCAGCCAACCACGCGTGACCCATCCTGGCCCGCAGTAAGGGCCCAGAGCGCGTCTCTCCATTATTAGCGGCAGAGCGAGGAGCCATGCACGCACAAATACTACGATCAAGGTTTTTCAACGCCCCCAACGTCAACACGGTCCAATCCTTGTCCCCTGGACGGCGGGTCTCATGCCGACAGCGGCATGATGTGCGACAGCAGCATCGCGCCAACGAAGGCCAGGGCCAGCTGCACCGCACCCTGCTGAGCCGGGGCGGAGGCCGAGCCGGTCGCCGGTGGCTTGGGCACGTCGGCGGGTGACGGTGTCGGTGCCGCCGCCGCCGGGGAGGAGGACGACGGCGAGACAATATCCGACGCGGCCGGCGACGCGGCGGCGGGGGCCGGGGCTGGGTCGGTGGCCGGCGAGGCCGCTGGTGCTGCGCCGTCGACGGGGGCTGACGACGCCGGCTGCGGCGATGCTGCGCTCTCGGTCGGGGCGGGGTCGGCGGCGGGCGTGTCAGTCGCCACGGCCGGAGTGGCGGGCGGCGGCGGTGCCGTCGTGTTGGCCGCGGCGGAGTCGTCAGACGGTGTGGTCGCGGCCTGCCATGTGCAGCAGCGGTTACGGTTACGTTATCAGGGCGCGGCGTCACTGACCCATGGGCCAGCTGTATGGTCGGCCGAACAATTACCGTACATTCACGAGACAAGCTTGGCAGCGCCCCCTTATTCATCATCACAGCAAGGGCCACCACGGGGCAAGATTGCAAGTCCCTGGAGCTGGGGTGTTGGGTCGGTGCTTACCGGCTCGGTGGTGCTCGGCGACGACGGGGTGGCAGTGACGTCCTCCGCGGGCGCGGTGCTGTTGCCGGCGTCGGCGGCGGCCGGGGCCTCTGGCACGCTCGAGCTGTCGTCAGGCACTGGTGTGGCGTCCCCGGTCGCAGCAGGAGCGGCGCCGTCCGTCGGAGCAGTGGCAGGCGTCTCCGTGGCATTGGCGGCAGCAGCCGGGGCCGCGTCCGTGGCGTTGGCAGCGGCCGGGACGGTGACGTTGGCGGCGGCGGGGTCTGCGGCCGCCGGGGCGGTGGTGTTGGCGGCGCCGGTAGCGGCATCCGGGGCGGCGGCGGGGCCCACCACACCGCGCTGCTCCATCAGGGCGATGTTGGTGAGGGCAGTTGTGAGGTCCACTGGGGCATCCGCCGACTGGGGTGTGAGGGAGGCGAGGGCGGCGCTGTCCAGCGGCGCGGTGGAGAAGGAGGCGTTCTGGGCCCAGGAGCTGATGATGGCTTTGGCGGCATCGGAGAACAGACTGCGCTGAGCTTCCGGGAGGGCTAGGATGGCGGCGGCGACATCGCCCACGGTCGCCGGCTGTGGTGTTGGGAGGGTTACGGGCGCCGAACGGTGGGGCAAAGGGGGAGGCGGGGCAGGGCAGGGCGGCGGGCAGATGTCAGGGCATGATACAGAGCAGGGCATGTCAGCGCAGGGCAACTTGCGTTATCTCAGCGGTATCAGAGACGCTCCTCGAAGGCAGCGAGGCTTACACAACGCGAGAACGCGGCTCCACAACCGGGCGGGCGGGTGCAGCCAGTGGGCCGCGGATGGCCGCAGGAAACATCTACCGTATTGCTTCCACCTCATATTGGCGGCGAGTCAGCAGCATGCGTGTTGTGTTTTCCCCCACGCCCCACCTTGCCGGAGACGACGGCGGTGATGGGCCCGTTGGAGCCCTGAGGCGCCGCGGTGGCGGTGATGCGGAAGTCAGATGCCGTACCGCTGGTGACGGCGCCGTCGTCAGTGTAATACTCCTCGCTGCCCGCGGCGTCGGCGGTGCTGTTGCCGGCGGCGGCGGCGTCAACGGACGAGCGGCGGTCGCTGGCCGTCACGGAGGGCGCGGTCGAGTTCGCACCGGCGCCCGCGGCCTGCTGCGCCCCACGGGTCAGCTTCTGGACCAGACAGAAAGGCGCCGAGTTGCCTGCGGGCAAGGGCACCGGAGGGTCGTCTCACTGGGCTGACTGAACAGGCCATGACCCACGGGTCGGCGGGACCGCCGGACTGTCCATCGTCGGTTGGAACCAGCGGTTAGCCTTGCGATGATCGTTTCGATCTCTTGGAGTGGAACGTTGGTTAGGGAGCAGAGCGTCAGTCGGCTCCGTACTAAAACCGCACCTTAAATCCCTGGAAGCCTCATCGCTGCTGCTGAAGTACGGCAGTACGGCAGTATGGCGGTACGGCGGTACAGATAGGTGCTACCACTCACTCACCCGTGTAGTTGCAGCGGGACAGGCTCTCCAGGTTGACCACACGGACACCCGCCGCGATCATGGGGGCGGCGAACTCCTGTTGGGACCCAGAGGGTGGGGGCGGCGCGGGGCCGGGCCGCGGATGGAGGCAGGGAGGCGCGAGGCGGGGAGGCAGGGAGCGGTCACCTCTATGTGATGAGGAAGAGGACGCTCCCCCAACACCGCTGTCGCTCGGTGCATAGACGCGCGCACGCGCGCACCCACTCTCGCCTGGCGCTCCGCAGCAATCGGCATCACGCAGCTGCATGATCCTCATGCCTAGGGGTAGACACCCTGCTGAGGTTGGACGTGCCAGGTACCCAAGTTCGTGGATCGCCGAAGCGGGGGCGACCCAGTGACAGCCGAGAATGCCGCCACACCACACATTTAAAACTTTTGGCGTTTACCGTGTACCGAATATTGCCGTGCCGCACGCGCGGCACGTTGGGGCGGTGTCAGCGCAGCGAGCTCACCCCGAGCGTGCAGGCGCGGATGATGTCGGAGGCGCGCTGCACGGGGAAGGTGTCGGCGGTGGTATTGGGGCCCAGTCCGTCGAAGAGGCCGCCGGCGATGAAGGCCGGCATGTAGGCGTCGGTCAGCGCGCAGATGCAGTCGGTGCAGAAGCTGCGGCTGCTCAGCTCTGCGTGTGTAGAGGGGGCGAACCCACCAGGCGGGGGGTTAAAAACTTTATCGAGGGGTTTCGGAGGCAGGGCGGCACGAATGAAGTGCACCGCATGATGAGCCGGCGCTTGCGACCAACAGAGCACCGGAGGCACAGGCGACGAACAAAGCACCGGAGGCACAGGAAGGATGCCATGTCTATCACCCCCCCGTTTCCCGCACGCACACGCACATGCACGCGTTCGACAACCCGAAACACTCCCGGGTCGGCTGGGGAAGGATTAGCCCAGTAACTACAGCGACAGCGACAGTAAGTACACGACCGTGACTGTAGCGACAGTCACTGCAGCGACAGATGCCGATGTCTACATCGCTGCTGTCTCACCGCAGGACGCCGCCACCGGCTTGAAGTCGATGCTGGTGCTGCTGGAGAGGCGGATGGGGCAGCCGGTGATGTTGGCGTTACGGAGCAGGCCGCCGCCCAGGAGGCCGCCCCCGAGGCGGCGCTCACCCAGCAGGCTGCCGATGGCGGTGGTGGCGGGGGCGGCGGCAGGCGCCGGAGTGGTGGCAGCAGCCGCCGGAGTCGCGGCGGCAGCTGGGGTGGCAGCGGCGGACGCGGTGGCGGGAGCAGCGGCGGCTGGGGTAGCGGCCGGGGTAGCGGCGGCCGGGGTGGCAGCGGCTGGGGCGGCGGCTGGGGTGGCGGCCGGGGTGGCGGTTGCGGTGGCGGCCGGGGTGGCGGCTGGGGTGGCGGCCGGGGTGGCGGCAGCCGGGGTAGTGGCGGCCGGGGTAGCGGCGGCTGGGGTGGCGGCCGGGGTGGCGGCAGCCGGGGCAGCAGCCGCTGGCGTGGAGGCGGGGGCGGCGGCCGTGCTCGCGGGAGTAGCGGTATTGCTGGCGGTGGCGGTGGGACCGGCGCTGGCAGTCACGGCTGGAGCGGCGCCCCGCAGGCCGCCGTTGAGGAAACCGCCCCCGAGGAAGCCGCCGTTGCCCGTGCCAAGGGCTGGAGCTGCTGCCGCGCCGCCGTTGCCCATAAGCCCCCCCGACAGCAAACCGCCGCCGAGCAAGCCGCCGTTACCGGTCCCTGGGGTCGCAGCAGCCGGGGCGTTGTTGCCGCCTCCCAACAGTCCGCCGCTGAGCAGGCCATTGCCCAGGCCGTTGGTCAGCCCGTTCTCAAGGTTGTTCATCAGGCCGTTGCCAAGACCGTTGCCGAGACCGTTGGCAAGGCCGTTGGTCAGGCCGCTTCCCAGACCGTTGCCCAGACCGTTGCCCAGACCGTTGGCAAGACCGTTGCCCAGCACACCGTTGGAGAGAGCAGACGCGATAGGCGCGGCGGCGGCGGTGGCGGCGCCGTTGGCGGCATTCAGGAGGCTGCCGCCGGCGAGCAAACCGTTGCCGAGCAAGCCGCTGTTGCCTCCGGCCGCAGGTGCCGCGGCGGCGGCGCCGCCGCCGAGGATGCCGTTCCCAAGGAGGTTGCCGCCGAGCAAGCCGCCCGCACCGCCGTTGGAGGGCGTCGACGAGCCAGTTCCGGAGCCGAAACGCGATTCCAGGCGATCCACCAGCTGTGCTTGTGCCGTACTGAAGTGTACGGCTACCAGCCCGACAACCAGGAGTATCGCAGCCATGGCGCCAGATTTAGAGTTGCGGGCCATGTCGTACAAAGATGGCTCGCGTCCAGAGGCTGTCTACAGGACGCGGAAGCGGCCTGACATTGGGCAAAGGGGTCACAGGGCCAGGGAGAGAAGGGAAACACCATGACCCACGGGTCATGGAGAAGTATGCCCAGGTTGTGCCTGTGCCTGAGCAGGCAATGGGTCGCGCGGCCCTTGCAACATTTGGTTTCTGCCGTGAAGGCATTCCGAGATACCCGCTATCGCGGACCGTCTAGCAAAGCAGTTTGGAGCATGCGAGCATCCCCTCAACTCTTGAGACACTTCTGACACAGGGAGGCGGCACTACACGGTACTACAAGAGGGGCGCGAATAGGATGCTGAAGCACGGTTGCCGACGCGACTCATTAAAAGCCTGAAGCTCCGGCGCACTTACTGAAGGTTGCGATGCAAATCGTTTGGAGCAGCTGCGCTGGAAGCCGAGAGGTGCGACGCGGGCTTTTGCCAGAGAGTGAAGACAAAGATGCTTGTGCTTCCCTTGGTGTTAGATGATTTGATCACGAAGGGAGATGCGATGGTTGGATCGCCGCAGTTCGCCATAAATATTCCCATGCTTGGGGGAGACCATTGGGGCTTTGATTGGCGGCGGTCGCTGGCGGGGCGGCCGCGCCGTCAAAGTTCCCAGTGGCGCCCCCTTGACAGGCGGGCGGGCGGGCGTCGGAATGGGAGTGCATGGCGAAACTCGGCTGATCCCGTGAAGTGACGGCGGCGGTGTCGGTCGGGCCAAGAAAACTGTACAACGGTGGAGGCTCACCACCTATCATGCCACTTGCTGGTTGTGCGGTCTGCGGTGCCCTAGGAAGTCAGGTACCGAACGAAAACGACAGTTGGTCGTTACGGACGTTTGCAGGGGCAACGGTGAAAGGAACGTGTGGAGGAAGCGCGGAATCTGGCAGAAGCGGTTGCTGAAGTATGCCTGCTGCACAACAACGCGCTGACAAACACAAATTTGTGCGTCGGCCGGTTCGCACAGTAGTTGTCACTGGCTGCAGCAGGAAGGTTGGACGGTTTTCATACGCTGTAATGAAAATTACGCTGTTGCGCCGCCTGCTGATATAATTTATACAGACCATTGTGGACAAGACTTCGATAGGAGAATGCCTTTCGCGATCGCGACCTGCCACGGCAACTGTCGCAATTACGACGACTGCTCAGCTACTAGCGGAAGTTAGCAGTAGGATTCCCGTGGAGGAAGCGATTGATTTGATGAATACCGTTTACTGCACATGTGTTTCATTTCTGCACGTTTTACGCTGGTGCAGATAAACGGAACGAGTTGATACCGCACCTTTGGTTCGCAAAACAGCACATTCGTGGCAAGATGTTCTAGGCCTCTCATACTGGGCTCACTTGACTAGGGCCGCAAGCGCGGCGCCATTTGCGGTGTCCTCATGGCGTTGTTCCGACGCTTCCAGCCAGTGCCGGTGTTGTTGGGGGTGGCGCGTCACCATGGTGTACCCAGTCGACTTGATCTACTGGATGTACGGTTTTTCCAGCCATGGATCGTTGCTGAGCTGCTGACAACGTGCGCCGACACAAGCTCGCGGGATTGCAAACAGCCATCAGTCGGGATAGCACAGCAGTATGACAATCTTCGTCTTCTACCGCCGATTGTGCGGTCTTCGCTTGCAGCTCAAGGTCGTAACTTCAGCACGACTCGGTCGCTTAGCTGGGCATTCCAGCCCACTCCGCCCAGCCTCTTTCCGGACGGCTCAAAAGGCAAAGATGCCACGACTGTAAAGGTTGCGGCACCGGTTCCCCAGGCAAGCACATGCCAGTCCTGCGGTCTGACGATGTCTCGGTCGCCAACGGTTGACCGATCTTAGACGGGCGGGGTCGTGCTCACGTGGCCGCAAACCACCGCAGGCAGAGGACTGTGATACTGCCATCAGGGAATATGATGACCTCAACCACCGCTTGAACCAGCTCGAACGTCCGGCGTCGCTGCGCGGTGTCGGCGAGCAGCTGAAGGATGCGGTGGTGGCCATCGGTAACGGGACGGTGGCCCTGGTGCGCTGGACGGCCACTGTGCCCTCCAAAATCCAGCGCTTCCGCAGCATGAGTAAGGAGGAGTGGAAGGAGAAGAAATCCAACATGTGGAAGAACATCAAGCACGAAGCGCACCACTACTGGGTGGGTACCTGACACCGCAGCTACCACGGGCTTCAACTGCATATTGCTGTCAGGACCCGGGGACCCAAGCAAGGGGCGAAGCAAGGCCTGGTGTATGCTTGCACTGGTGCAAGCATACACTTTCCAAAGGCTGTGGATCAGTCTAGCTGGGTTTTGAGCTTGGCGTGCCACCGTGCCGAGCCGCGCACCAGTCGGGGAATGGGCCACCGGTGCCGGTGATGGTGAGTTGCCGGGTGTGGTTGCGCCCCAGGTTGGGTTCAAGCTCCTGGCGTACGAGGTGCGGCTGGCGTCCGGGTACGCTCTCAAGGCGGCTCGCGGGGAGACGCTCACCAGGTGGGGGGAGCAGTGGCAGTACCAAGGGGGAGGAATCGAAGTAGCATTGGCAGCAGTAATCAGGGGGAGGAGGGGGAGCAGCAGTAGCAGTAGCAGTAGCAGCCGAGTAGGGACTGGTAACAACAGTAGCAGAAAGGCAGGATGGGAACTTGGGAAGTACCGGCACGCACGACCACGACTCCGTCTGGCCCAGGGCCGGTCTCTGCTGGCGCGTCGCGTTCGTTGACGGACTGACCCAGTGACTTGACCCAGTGCCTGGCGCTTTCGGAGAACGTGCTGCCCTTCCTGTCGCCGGCCTGTGGGTGAGTCGCCGGCGGATGCCGCAACCCAAATCGTTGACGCGCGGCGTATTCGGTTCTCTTCCGATTGCACACACGGACGGTTTCGCTGCCCAGCGCCAAGGACACGGCGGACACGGCTGGCGAGAAGTCGCCCACCCCCTATCGGCCCCATCGGTTGATGGCCCGCAGGCGTGAGCGGCGGCAGCTGACCCGCACCACGGCTGATCTGTTCCGCCTGGTGCCGCTGGTGGTCATTGTGGTGGGTCTTGCGAGTGGATCAGAAGATTTGGGAGGGGTCTGGGGTGCGGTAGGGGACTTTTGTCCGAACGTCCGAGCGGAAGCCTGTCCGACCAGGGTGGGGGATCCTTGATTGCGCTACCGCGATATGAGGCCGGCGGGCGTCCACGCGGCGCCGCCCCTGCCTGCCCAAACCAGCCAGCAACCACCCAACGCCCTCCTCGTCGTCCCGCCCAACCCGTCCCGCCCAACCTCACCGCTCGTTTTTCCGGGTTGAATTCTCATTTCAATTTAGCCTAACCTCAACCCCGGCCCCGGCCCCGGCCCCGACAGGTGATCCCCTTCCTGGAGTTTGCGCTTCCCTTCCTGCTGCGACTCTTCCCCAACATGCTGCCCTCCACCTTCGAGGACAAGCTCAAGAAGGAGGAGGAGATGAAGCGCCGCCTCGCCATCAAGCTGGAGCTCGCCAGGTTCCTGCAGGTGGGCGGGGGGAGGGCGGGGTAGGGCGCCGGGGGGGGGGAGGGAGGGGGAAGGGCGGGGCAGGGCCCCGGGGAGGGAGGGGGAGGGAGGGGCCGGGCGCCGGGGTCGCAGAACCTCGTCACCAGGACCAACACCCTGCCAGCGAAGCCTCACGAGACGTTCCTTGACCGCTACCGGTTCGGCGGGGTTCAGCTCACTGGGTGAGAATCTGGGACCTGAAACCGACCTGGAACTGGCACTCCAGGGGGGGGAGTGCGGGTGCTAGTGCACACACGCAGTCGTGGGGCAGGGGAGGGGCTCAGGTGGCAGCCGAATCGGCCCCGCACCTCTTAACCACGGGCGGATTCAGCGCTGGCAGCACCGTACGGGCCTGTCGGCGAGTCGGGTCCATTCCCTCGACCCACATCGGGCCCCGAGGAGCTGTCCCCCGTCGGCCCCCGTCAGCGCGACCTCGCAAGCTGCGGACCCCTCGATCGCCTACCCAGCCAGTGGAAACCTCCCTGATACTTCGGTGATTCTAACTCCGCACAGCACAACACGGCCACCACATACCCCCCTCCCCCCTTGCCTGCTTCCCGCCCTCACACCCCCACCCTGTACACCCCCCACCCGCCCCCCTCACAGGACACCGTGAGCGAGATGGCCAAGGACCTGCAGCGGACGGGCAAGGGCTCCCAGGCGGTGACGGCGGTGGAGCTGTACGACTTCATCCAGAAGGTGAGGGCGGAGTGGCGGGGGGGGGGCGGGGAGGACGAGCTGGGGGGTGGGGGAGGGGGAGGGGGGCCTGTGGATGCCAGGGGTTTTGTGAGTAGGCAGGCGGGCATCGGCCTTCCGTACGCTGGGCGGGGGACCTCAGCGAACAAGGCGATCAGCACCCAGGGCGGGGCGGGGCGGGGTTCGGTCCCCGGGGGGTCTTGTCCTTGTGTGTTCAGCGACGAGCCCGCCCGACCCAAGCCAGTTACCAATATACTCACCATAATAGCCTGCAAGTGGAGCAACACCAAAACAAGAACGGAACAAGGCAGCCGCGCCGCCTTGTCCTTATGTGTCTCAAGTAAGACTCCACGAGCTCCACGTGGTGGCGCCGTCCGTCCTGTCGCCAGCCCGCCCCGCGTCGCTGGAGATCCTGGCACAGTTGATTCTTCATCGGACTGTAACTCTGGCAGCAGCACAGTTTGAAAATGTCTACCACTTTCTTCCTGTGCCCCCGCCCCGCCCGGTCCCCGCCTCCGTCGCCGTCTCCCGCCGCAGATCCGCGCGGGTGCCGCCGTCGAGAACCACGAGATCATCCGGTTCGCGCAGCTGTTCAACGACGCGCTCACGCTGGACAACCTGGAGCGGGTGCAGCTGGTGTCCATGGCGCAGTTCGTGGGCATCAACCCCTTCGGCACCGACCAGTTCCTGCGCAACCGCCTCCGGGCGCACCTGCAGAAGGTGGGGGTGGGGGTGGGCCGGGGCGGCTGTGGCGGGGCTGGGAAGGAAGGCCAGTCGGGAGGGCGGGCGGCGGGGAAAGGTGGATGGTGAGGAGCGGGTAATGGACTCGACTCGGCCCGGCCCGGCTGCCTGGGTGACACGATGTACCTCGAGTCAGCCCACGGCCGCCTCGCGTCGACCTACCTGGCCACCCTCACGGTCTCGCCTGTCCACCCGCGTGGCCCCATCCATCCATCCAGCCGCCCCGCCCGTCCCCTCCACCCGCAGATTAAGCACGACGACTACGAGATCGAGCGCGAGGGGCTGGAGAACCTGACGGAGGACGAGCTGAGGCAGGCCTGCCGGGCGCGCGGCATGCGGGCGCCGTTCGGGGCGGGCGCGGTGGCGTTCATGCGCAGGTGGGTGGGTGGGGGTGGTGGTCTTTATGTGGTGACCCGCCCTAACCAAAACCAAACCGAAAGGTCGCCTGCGCAGGTGGGTGTGCTTTGGGTTTGTGTTGACAGAGACCTGAGCCGCGTGTGCGCCGGTGTGGTGTGGTGTGGTGTGGTGTGGTGTGGTGTGGTGTGGTGTGGAGCATGCGTGGACAGTGGAGGCAGGCTGCGCGCCGACAAGTCACATGCCGGGCGCTTCGTCTCTTGGGGTCGGCCATACCGGGAGAAGCCGCACAGCTTTTCTTCAACACTCCTGTGTGTGGCGCCCTCGGTCCCGCCCCCCAACCGCGTATGCGGTTCCCACGGACGTCTGCAAGCAGGCAGATGCACGACTGGCTGGACCTGTCGCTGCACCGCGGGCTGCCCTCCTCGCTGCTGCTGCTGAGCCGGGCCTTCACCATCACCGCCTCCGTGAAGGACGTGGCGGCCAAGAAGGACGTGAGCAGGGAGCTTGGGACTCAGGGAGGGGGGGGCGCAGGGACAGGGGTTGAAGGACGTGTGGAGGCTAGCGCGAAGACCTGGAGCCGGCGTCCAGCTTAGGCGGGGGGCCTGGAAGCCCATCCGTACTGGAATGATACATCGATACAGCCTATGCAGGGGGAAGGGGGGGCGTGGGTGGAGGGGGGGGACAGGACGGAACAGTGGGACCAGCGGGAAGGGGTCACCGTGCGCATCTGCACCCGCACCCGCACTGGAACTTGGGGGAGCGGGGCGGGGCCTTCGTGGAGAGTGGGCCAGCCATCCGCAGCGGGGGGGGGAAACCAACCCCAGAAACGAACCCGGCCACGCCCAGAAGCCCTCAGGAGGGAGGCGGCGAGCAGGGAACCTGGACGCTGGCGGGCCCCTGTGCCCATGCCGCACGGGGCCGCATGTGCCGTTGTGCCGTGGGGTGCTGTGGCGCGAGACGGACGGACGACGAGCATGGTGCGCATTGCCGGTCCGCCTTCCCTTCCTTGAGGCCCCTTCCTGCGTGCGCCCACCCTGTCCGGTCCGCAGCTGGCCTACGAGAAGCTCAAGGAGACGCTGTCCGTCATTCCGGAGGAGGTGGTGGAGAGCGTCGAGTACGAGTCACTGGGCGGCGTGGCGGGGCCCCAGGTGGGCGCTCTGGTGGGCTGTCCTGTCGTGTCCTGTCGTGTTCTGTCGGTGGCCGCGGGTGGAGGAGGCTCTGAACGGTCTGTCATTCAGGGGAGGAGGGCAGAAGGAAGGGCTGGCGGGAAAGCGAGGGCGTAGGTCAATGGGGGAGGGAAGAAAGGCGGGAAGGTCCGGGCGTAGGGGATTTTGAAGGAGCGGTGCGCCGCGGTTGTTTCGGAGGGCCGACAGCACATGCAGGGCTGCCTCGCCGCACGGGCCGACCTCCATGCCGCAACCCGCCGGCGGAATCCGACACCACCACCCCACGTGGGGTGTCACATGTGGGCGTCTGGGCGAGATACGGTTCCTGGGCCCGAGGTTCCTTGGGTCCAGTTCGGTGCACCGTGTGTGATATAGCCCAACCACAAGCGCTGACGGTAGTGGGCCGCCCTTGGCGATTCCGTGTGCCGGCCATCTCGTTTCCCCCTCCCCTGTTGCGAAGGCGCTTGAGAAGAAGCTGGAGTTCCTGAAGCGCGAGGAGGAGCTGATCAAAGAGGAGGCGGCGGCCACCAAGGCGGCGGAGGCCAAGGCCGCGGCAGCAGCCAAGGCCGCCGCCGCCGCGGCGGAGGCCGCGAGCACGCTGTCCGCCGCCACCGCCGCCGGCGCCACGGCGACCATGGCGGCCGTGGCCGCGGGAGCGCGCGCCGCGGGCACGGCGGTGGCGGGCGTCGCGGGGGCCGCGGCGGGTGCGGTCGCCGGCGCGGCTGCGCCGGCGGGTGGCGCCGCCGCCGCGGCGGCGGCGACGCCGGGCGTGGCGGAGGCCGCCCAGGCCACGGCTGCGGCGGCTCTGGGAGCGGCGCTGAAGCCGGAGCTGGATGCGGCCCTGACGGTGGAGGCGCTGTCGGACGAGGAGAAGGCGGAGAAGGTGAGCGGTTGGGTGCGTGGGTTGGGTGGTTCAAGAGACAGAACCCATGATGGAGGGTTGAGGGGGCACCTCCTCTTCCACCACGTCGGGCGGCCACCCTGAGGTCCGCATCAGTGCAGCCGGGGTGTGGTACGACGTACAGCGCTCTTGGTACAGCGCTCTCTGAGGGGACCACTGCCACCCTGACGAGGCCTCAGACCCGGCAGCACCCGGGACGTCAGGGCAGTCGCGGTCCTTCCTTCCGGACCGCCTCTTCGATTTCTTCCCCTAGGAGGGTCAGACCACCCCTTGTCGAATTAGGGCATCACCCAGGCGGCCCAGGGGATGGTGGTGGTCACCGTGCGCGCGTCGCCGAACGTCTTCGCCCTCCTCCTGCCCGCGGTGTCCGCGACCAGCCCTCCGGCGTCCTTGGCGTTCTAGGCACCCAGCCCGGGGGCCGCAGGCCTTGCACCTGGCAGGGGCCCTCCCTCCCTCGGAGATCCTCTCCTTCGCGCCCTGGCTTGCGATTGAGCGCGGTCAGCGGTCAGCGGGCATAGGTGTTCGTAGCATAGGTGTTCGTGGCATAAGGGTCACCCCGCCGCTCCGCTCCCCTCCCCCTTCCCTCCCCCCCTTCCACCCCTGCTGTCCAGGCCTCCGCCGCCCGCGAGGCCCGTGTGACCGCCATCCTGGAGGCGCTGCTCAGCCTGGCGTCCTCCTCGGCGGTGGCCCGGGAGCGGCAGCTGTTCATGCAGCTGGTGCGCACCGAGATGGAGCGGCTGCACAAGAGCTACGTGGAGATGTCGGGTGAGCGGGCGGAGCAGGGGCAGCCGCGCCATCTACACGCCCACGGTGTACAGTACACCATGATGCACATGTCTGAGGCGGGATGTGCCTGTCCGGAGATGTATGGTGTATGTTCAACAAGAACGCACACCCTCATCTCCTTTGAATATGTCACATGGGCCACCGCCCTCCCTCCCTTCCTCCCTCCTTAAAATATGTCCACCAATTTCCTATATCCCTCCCTCCACTCCCTCCCCGCAGGCGGCGCGAGCTCCATGGCCTTCAGCTCCGCCGGACTGCACGTCGCCGCCGGAGGCGGCGCCGACGGCGGCGGCGCTCCCGGCGCCGGCGGCGCCGCGGACGCGGCCTCGCCCTCCTCCTCCGGCTCCGCCTCCAAGCGGCTGGGCGCCCGGGTGACCAAGCTGCTGCACTCCATCGAGCAGGAGCTGGACAAGGTGGAGACCAAGATCGGCGACAAGCTCAAGATCCTGGACGCGGACCGGGACGGGCTCGTGTCGCGGCAGGAGCTGGAGGCGGCCTTCACCTTCCTGCGCAAGCAGCTGGGTGGGTGCGGCGCGCTTGGGGGGTTCGGGTGGGTGGGGTCGGGTGCGGCGTGCTTGGGGGGTCGGATGGGGTGGGGTGAGGACGGCGCGGGATGCGGAGGGGTCGGGGGAGCCCTTGCTTGAGTGGGGCTTCGGCGGAGGTGAGGGCGGGCGTCGGGTTCAGGGGGGCCTTCGGTCTGTCAGGTGAGCAGTCAGCGGTCTGTCAGCTGAGCAGTCAAGAGGCCAGGAGGCGGTCAGAAAGCGGGGGCACGTGACCGCGGCAACCAAGGTTTTTAATTTTGGGATGGTTTTCTCTCTCCCTCCTGGCCCCTCCTGGCCTGCTGTGCCTCAGACCCCGCCGACCTGGAGCTGCTGTTCGAGAAGCTGGGCACCGTGGCCGCCGACCCCTCGGTGCCCATCAAGGTGGAGGAGCTGCTGGCACTGGCGCACCAGAACGTGGCGGCGGCGGCGGAGAAGGACAAGGACGACGCGTCGCCGCTGGCGCCGCCGCTGCCGCCGTCGTCGCCGTCCGGCAAGGCGACCGGCGACAAGGCCGCCAAGGCCGCTGCGGCCAAGGCCCCGGCGGCGGCGGCGGCCGAGAAGGACCCGGTCACTGTGGAGGTCGTCAAGATCCACACGCAGTAACGGTAGCGTGCAGTAGCAGCAGGGCGCAGTAGCAGCGGGGCACAGTAGCAGCGGGGCGCAATAGCGGTAGCGCGCAGTGGCGGTAGCAGGCCATGGCATGAGCAACTGAGACTATCTGTTGTTAGGGCGGTGGCTGTGCGTCTGGCTGAGGCAGCAGCGGTAGAGCTGCAGCGGTAGAGCTGCAACGGGTAACGGGCTGCGGAGCGTGCGGGCACCGGGCGTATGTGTTGGGGAGGGAGGGAGGGGGCTGGGGCCTGGGGGCTGGGGGCTGGGGGCCGTCCCTGGCATGCTCACCCGTATCCCCCCGGACGGGATGTGAATGTGGGTGGGTGTGCGGCTGCGCAGCACTCGCATCTCCACGCCCGATGAAGGGCAGTTGTGCCGCGGTGTCATGGAGTGTTGCCGCGGTTCCGCGGTGGCGGTGCCTCGCGCACACACGTGGTGGTGGTGGTGGTGGGAACCTCCGGACCCCGCACCGAGGACGGGCGTGTGGTCGGCGGCGGACCCCGCACCGAGGGGACGCGCCTTCGGGGACATCTGTGAATCTATCGGCCGCTGACCGGACACCGAGCACCGCAGCGCTGACACCGTGTGGAGTGCCCGGTGCCTGCGGGCTGCAGCTCGGCACGGATGCTTCGGGATGGGTGACTGTACAAGTGGTCAACTGTCATCACTGTCTGCGCTTCAAGACCGGGCGTCCGTGCGTGTACGGTGACATACGTGTACGACATGTACGGCAAGATGACAGTGCGTTGTTTGGGTGTATTGGATCACGAACATTCTTTCTTGCGTTTGATCGGGGTGTACGCACGGCGATAGGTGGGTGCGCGTAGCATCCCCCCCGGCATACCTCGACGCCGACACCGGCGGCGGTCGGGGTGACTGAGGGGGGCGAGAAGTCCTCGGGGCTCGCCGTAAGGGGGGTCCCCCGACGACCGACCGACCGACCGACGGGGGGCTGCGGAGTGGTGCGGCGGCGGCGGCGGCGTAGTAGTAGTACTCGGCACACAACGTACCGTATGCGTGCTTGGCACCTAACCTCCTCGAAAGGGTCGGGCCGGTGTGCTGCATGTCTTGTGCCGCATGATGCACCGTTGGTAGGACCCAGACCGTTGACCTGTGCGTACTGGCCAAGTGAGGTGCGTCGACGTTCCCAGACTGCGAGCGCTATTCGTGTTTGGAAACAGAACCCGCCCAGTCCCCGAGCCCCGACCGCCCGACCTTAAGGACGCCGTGTGTCGGAGCGTGTGGGCTGGGCTGGGCTGCATGGGGCGGCGGCGGACCACCGGACTGTGGCGGCTTTCGTCGGCTGCGCCAGGGGGGGTGCTGTGCCGGTCGGCAATGCCGTTGGGTGGGGTGCTGGCTGGGCTTGGGTCGGTGGAGCCGGTCGGAGGATGTCCGGTGGCGGCCACTGCCAATGCGCGCAGTCAGCCGGGTGTGACTCAGCCGCGTGGAGGCGGTGACGCGGGCCGGTTGTATGGGTGCGGCCGTACAGACGTCTTTCACGGCCCGGCGGCACAGCCCTGCGGTGTTGAATAGCCTTCTTTCACATTGACACAGACAGGACGGTGCATGCGATGCGATGTGATGTGATGCGGCGGGAAGAGCCCAGCGATGACGGCGGGTCTCATTGCGTGCCCCACCCCAAGCTGTGTAAGTCCGTGAAGACAATGCCTCCGCAGCCGCTGCTCCGCCGACGCAGGCAAATGTCAAGCGCACGCCGCGGCCTCCCTCCGAGCGTATGGTACTGTACGGCGGCGGCCAGAGAAGCGGCTGCCCTTTCTGACCGCAGTGATTGCAGCCATCACGAAGTCTTGCTCGGCACGCACTTGTGCCTTGGCAGCGACAGCCGTACACAGTCGTACACAGGTCCATGGGAGCGCTTATGCGACCAGAGCTGCAGAGCCTGCGTCCCGGATGATGCGCCCCCAGCCCGCAACTCGCTTGACAACCCCCCCTTCCCCCCGTCCCCCTTGACCACACTGCACGCCCAGATTCAATCCGCAGTGCGACCAACGAGGATTTGCCGCTCGCCACCGGATTGAACGAAGCCGGCCGCCCGCCCGCCCGCTCCCAAATGATCGGGGCCCACCACGCACGCGAGGCGACAGCGGGGCCCCGCGGCGACGAACACAAAGCCCCCGGGGGCACGCCCCACGGCTGTGAAAAGCGAAACAGGTCAGGAGGTCAAAAGATGCACACGTGCATTCGGCCATTTCAGAGCTGTACGGATCGCATGCTGGCAGTCCGCCGCACACTGCCCTCACGCCAAGTGTGTGCGAGGGCCGTTGCAGATCACGCCATGCCACACAGGGTTCGCGTACCCATGGGGCATTAGATTTCACCAGCGGGATACTACCCATGGGACATGAGATTTCACCAGGGGCGGGATACAACCCCCCAAAAGACTAGGAAAATATAACTCAACAAGCACGTAAGAGAAATGGGAATATCGTCGCTTAGCGGCCGGCTTTTTTTGATAAGCTTGTAGGCCCGCAGCCTTCCAAGACGCTTGCGAAGATGATCGCCAGGAAGCGACGACATTCACATTTTCCTATGCGCTTGTTGATAGAATGACAGTTACATTTAATAATCCTTGTGGGGGTATGTATTCTGCTGATGAAAGCCCATGACCCATGGGTACGCGAACCCAGCTCAACGCTCCGCTCGTTTCGGAGCGGAGCGGAGGCTTTCATGAAAGATATAAAATCTTACTAGTCTTTGTTTGCATGCATTGCGTGCTTATCTAGGCTTTACCCCTTGAATCGTGATTTATTGTGGATTTCTATTTTTGCATTTGGAGTCTTCTACAACTTGCAAATATAAACGTTTGAGAACGCACCTGACCTCACAGCTGCCAATCAGCCTGTTTTAGACTTACTCCGTGCCGTCGACCCCAAGTTCCACAGCAAATCCTTTCGTACTAGTACAGTTTTGTAAATAGTTTCTTGCTCCCTCTGACCAGTATAGATGACAAATGGAGATGTCGGAGCCGCCTAACAAACGCCGGAAGATGGCTCAGCCCTTGCAGCCGGCGGCGGTGCCTGTGACAGCCTACCGTTACAGCGACAAGAACGTCTTCTCGCTCCTGCTGCAAAGCGATGGCCTTGAGATACCGCTCATCTACGACTCCCAGTACACCTTCGCCGCGCTGGACAAGTACCCGCTGGCCCGCGGCCACACGCTCCTCATCGTTAAGCACCCCGCAGCGACGCTCCTGGACCCCGTGCCTCCCGCAGTGGCCCAGGCCACAATGGAGGACCTGCAGGCGCTGTCCCGCGCCGTCCAGCGCGCCACCGGCTGCGCCGGACTGCGCGTCACGCAGGCCAGCGGCCCCGCCGCGGGCCAAACCGTACCGCAGCTCCACTTCCACATCATCCCCGTCTACGAACCCAGCCACAGCCAAGACCCCGCGGCCGCCTCTCCTCCCCCCGCCGGCCCTGCGGCGCACGCCGCGCCAGCCACCACCGCACCCGCACCCGCACCCGCCGCTGCCACCGGCGGCAGCCACCGCGAGCCCCTGTCTGCAGCGGAGGCGGGGCCGCTGCTGGCCCACATCCGCAACGTGCTGCCGGAGGCCTACGCGCCCGGGTACCACATCTGGGCGGCGACCGAGGCGGAGATGGAGGCGCTGGGCTGGGCGCTGCAGCAGGCCTGCGCCGCCCCCGGCACAGTGCTGGCGCTGAGCGGCCACCTGGGGGCGGGCAAGAGCACCATCAGCCGGGGCTTCGTGCGCGCCTTCGTGCGAGACCCCCTGCTGGAGGTACCTTCCCCCACCTTCCTCCTGTGCCTCACCTACCAAGATGACACAGCGTACGACACCAAGGCGGCGGAGGGCGCCGGTGAAGGTCAAGACGCCGCCGCGGCGGCGGCAGCGGCGGCGCCGGCGCAGCCGGCCGGCGGCGCCGACGGCAGTCGCGCCCGGTGTGTTCACCACATGGATCCGTACCGGCTGGGGGCTAAGAGTGACAAGATGGCGGGGCTGATTGACTTTGACGCGGCGTTCCGGCGGGAGGTGTGCCTCATCGAGTGGCCGGACAAGATGCCGGGGGCGGTGATGGCGATGGCGGAGCAGGGCCTGGCGGTGGACGTCAGCGGCATGGGGGCCCAGGTGAGGTGGGTGGGCGGATGGGGCGGGCGGATGGGGCGGGCGGGCGGGTGGGTGGGTGGGCGGGCGGGCGGGTGGGGTAACCGCCAGACCCCGGGGCGGGGGGGTATTCTCATTGGAGTTCGCGTCTGGGTAGGACTTGAGCTGGCGTCCCTAGTACCGTGACTGCCAGACCCCCGGGGGGGGGGTCAAGGGGGTCAAGGGGGGGGCTCGACGGTTGTTGATGGGATTGATGATCACTTGATCAGGCGGCTGAGCACCCGGGGGGGGGCCCGAGTTTCGCGGGGGGCAACAACGCTGTTGCCGTACCACCGTACAAGGTACAACTGACCCCCTGTACAGGCCTCGGGTCGCCTGGTCAGCTTGACACCCCTGGGCGACCGATTCAAAGCGCCGCCGCCAAAGGCCGGCAAGGCCAAGAAAGGCGGGACAGGCGGTGGCGGCGGCGGCGGTGGCGGCGCTGCCGTCAGCGCGAAGCAGCAGCAGCAGCAACAGCCTCAACCCTCGGGAGAGCTACAGCCGCAGCAGGTGCAGAGTGCAGCGCCCGCGGCGCCGGAGGATGCGGCGCCGGATGCACCCGCTCGTGCCGATGCAGCGCGGGAAAGCGGCGGCAGCGGCTGCGGCGGAGCCGCGTCCACGGACGGCGACGGTGCCGCGGGTGCTCGAGTGGAGTACGGTGAGGTCCTCCGGAAGTGGCGGCGAGATCATCCCGCGTCGCTGCCGCCGGCGGACGTCGCCTGGCGGGGCGGCGGCGGCGGGGCTGCTGACGGAGGCGACGCCGGCGCGGCCGCCCTCGCCGGCTGCCGCGGCGGCGCCGCCGTCGGCGTCGCCAGCTCCATCAACCCCGGCGCGGCGGCGGTGCTGGCGGCGGGGGACGCGTCCCAGTGGGTGGTGCTGGGGATAGAGAGCAGCTGCGACGACACGGCGGCGGCGGTGGTGCGGGGCGATGGGACGGTGCTGTCCCACCAGATCGCCTCCCAGGTGGGGGCTGGGGGCCTCTCCCGGGGGGGGGGGAGGGGGCGTTGGAGCAGAGCGGGGCCGCGGGGAAGGAGTCCGTGTGGCCATGTTGCGAGTTTGATACCGTTATCGACGTTGGGGAAGGGTGGGATTCGGGAAGGGCGGGGTGGCGCTCTCTACACCTGTCACCTGCGCCGTGCTGTGCCGTGCTGCGCTGTGCTGTGCTGTGCCATGATCTGCCGCGCTGTGCTGTGCCCCCCCTGGCCTCGCCGTCCCGCTGTCCCCGCGGCGCTGTGCTGTGCCGCACCCCAGACGGGCCTCCACGAGCAGTTCGGCGGCGTCAAACCGGATGTGGCGCGGGAGGCCCACGCGGCGGCCATCCAGGTGGGGGTGAGGGCGAGGGCGAGGGCGAGGGCGAGGGCGAGGGCGAGGGCGAGGGCGAGGGCGAGGGCGAGGGCGAGGGCGAGGGCGGGGGCGGGGCGGGGGCGGGGGCGGGGCGGGGGCGGGGGCGGGGGCGGGGGCGGGGCGGGGGCGGGGCGGGGGCGGGGGCGGGGGCGGGGGCGGGGGCGGGGGCGGGGGCGGGGGCGGGGGCGAGGGCGAGGCCGAGGGTGAGGGTGAGGGCGAGGGCGAGGGCCGCGGAGATCCGGGGGATGGGGACCCGGGGGAAAGGGCAGGTACAGCGGTCCTCTCACAAGCTGCAGAGCCGCAGGAGCTTCGGGGAGCTGCCGCTCCCAAAGGACCCGGAGGCCTAGGCCTAGGAGGGGCTCAGAGGACTTGGAGGCCTCGGAGGGTGATGTGGGCTGCGCCTGTTCGGACTATCTACGGTATCCGCAGGCGACGGTGGATTCGGCTCTGGAGCAGGCGGGGGTGAAGCCGGAGGCGCTGACGGCGGTGGCGGTGACGGCGGGGCCGGGGCTGGCGCTTTGCCTTCAGGTGAGGCCGCGTCGGGGCGTGTAAACTGGCTGTGTGCTAGGGCGGTTGATCGGTTGGTGGGTTGGTTGTTTGACTGCGTAAGAGACACAAGGACGGAAAGTGTGGACGGAGAGCTGAGTGACATTCGTTTGTTTATTTGTGCGGCATCTGGGTTGCAGGTCGGGGTGCAGTACGGCCTGAACCTGGCGGCCCGCCATGGCCTGCCGTACATTCCCGTACATCACATGGAGGCGCATGCGATGATGACCCGACTCCCCTCCGTCAACGAGAACCCCATGCAGGTGGGTGGGTGGGTGGGTGGGTGGGTGGGGTGCTGGATGGGGAGGGGGTTAGTGCTGTTGTGCACACGCCGCTCGGGGTGCGTGCCCCGGTGCGCCGTTGCCGTCCGCTGCGGCTGACCAGTCGTCGTCGTCAGTCCCAGTCCCTCCGGCCGCCTTAGCACGCCGCGGAAGCACCCCCTCGCCCTCCCCCGGTTATGTGTCATCAGCCTCTTACTCGGTGGACTCTGAATCATCTATCGCATTACCCCTCGTCGCAACCCTGCCGCCCCGCCGCCACCTCCACCAACCTCCCGCGTCCCAACCCTCCCGTTGTCTTAATCAAAAGACAGCGAAACCTCTAAAGAGCACGCCCACCACAACACACAACCCTCCCCCCTCTCCTCCACTCCCGCCCCCCAGTTCCCCTCGCTGCTGCTGCTGGTGTCCGGCGGCCACAACATGTTGGTGCTGTGCGAGGGGGTGGGCCGCCACCGCATCATCGGCACCACCCTGGACGACTCGGTCGGGGAGTGCTTCGACAAGATCGCCCGAGTGGCGGGCATCACCGCGGTGCCAGGTGGGCCGACCCACGGGTCGGTGGGTCGGGGTGGACCCGCGGGTCGGTGGGTCGGGGTGGACCCGCGGGCCGGTGGTGGGTCTCCTGACCCGTGGGTTCGTGCAGATGTACGGCCTGTGGCTTACATTCTGCATCATCCTACCACCAAGAAGGTCAACACAATCACGTGCATCACGAGCCCACCGCGGGGCTGTTCAGGGTGAGCAGCTGCCGTATGCGTGTCGCCCTGTTGATGGGATATAGGGACGGGGTCGCTGCCCCTTGGCCCACCCTCGTACTGCTGCACCCCGCCCCGACTCCCTGCACCCCTTCCCGACCCCGTTCCCGCCTCCCCGCCTCCCTGCCTCACCCCGCAGGCGGCCCCCACCTGGAGCGCCTGGCCGCCTCCGCCCGCCCCGACGCCCACGTGCGCTACCCGCTGACCCTCCCCCTGGCCAACGGGGCCCAGAAGGACTCGTGCAACTTCTCCTTCTCTGGACTCAAGACGCAGGTCATGACGCTCATCGCGCAGAAACGCAAGGAGCTGGAGCTGCCCGACCTGCCGCTGCCGCCGGCGCTGGCGGCCGCGGCCGCGGCGGCGACGGCGACGGCGTCCGCGGCGGCGCCGGCCGACGCCGACGCCGACGCGGCCATGACGGACGGGTACGGCGAGCGTGCGGCGGCGCCGCCGACGGAGGCGGGCGCTGCGGCGAGCAAGGCGGACCCGGCGGAGGCCGGGACGGCGGCGGCGGCGGCGGCGCCGAGCGAGGAGGCGGCGGCGCGGCGCAGGGCGGCGGAGGCGGAGTTTGGCGCCGCGGTGGCGGACATTGCGGCGTCCTTCCAGCGGACCGCGGTCCGCTTCCTGCAGCAGCGCACCCGCAGGTGAGGGGCCCCGCCGTCCCTCCCTCCCATCCGTCTGCCTGCCTGCCCTCCAGAGGGACAGATACGATGACGCAGGGCCCATGAAGCGACGCGCCTGACGCGTCTTGATGCCCCCCTTCCCCGAGAAGGCGGGGTTTTAGATACCCAGGTATCCCCAGGCGGGGAGGGACGGGAGGCGTCCCCGTCAGCGCGCAGCGTCCCTCACGCCCTGGCCCGACCCCCACGTGCGGTACCCCAACCGCTCGTACCGGCCCCCACCGCTTCCGACATCATTTCCCTTTCTGTGTGGCTCCCCCTCTCCCCGCCCTCCTCCACCACCTACCGCTCCAAACAGGGCTCTGGAGTGGCTGCGACAGGACGTGGCGCAGCAGCTGGGCAGCGCAGCGGCAGCCGCGGCAGCGGAGGCGGGGCAGCCACCACCGGGCTTCGTGAGGTCGCTGGTGGTGGCGGGCGGGGTGGCGGCCAACGCGGCGGTGCGGGCGGGGCTCAGCCAGGTGGCGGCGGAGTTCGGACTGCCCTGCGTCTACCCGCCCGTCAGGTGAGAGGGCGGGAGGGGGCGCGGCGGGGACCCGCGGAGGCGGGGTCTGGGTGTGTGTGTGTGTTTAGAATTGCAACCCGCCGTGTGTGTGTGTGTGGGTGGGTGTGTGTGCGTAAAAGAGAAATGAGCCGCTGCCCCTCCCGGCTCCCTCCCCTTCCCTCCCCCCGGCAGGTACTGTACGGACAACGGGCTGATGGTGGCCTGGACGGGCGTGGAGCGGCTCAAGATGGGGCTGTACCAGCAGCCGCCGCGGACCTCCGGGGAGGAGGGGGCGGTGGACGCGCACGTGCAGGTGGGAGGGGCCGGAAGCGGAGGGAAGACGTGCCCTGGTGGGGCGGGGCACACCCTTGCGCGGTGGCTGCTGGGTGGTGGCTGCTGGGTGGTGGCTGCTGGGTGGTGGCTGCTGGGTGGTCGGACGCTCCAATGGATGCGTTGGGTGCGGTGGAGGGCAGCGTGCCCTCTCGAAACTCGCTCAATGCACATGCCGCGGGGGTTTCGTTAGACACAGGTGTGTGTGTGTGTGTGTGTGTGTGTGTGTGTGTGTGTGTGTGTGTGTGTGAGATTTGCGCGCTCCTCTTGAACGTGGCCTGCTGTGTTGCCCCCCTAACCCCCTAACCCCTACCCTCGCCCCCCGCCCCCCCGCCTCTCAGGTGATACCCCGGTGGCCCATCGGCCCCATGGACCCCCGCAGCACCGCCAACAAGGGCCGAGCGCACATCAAGATCCTGCACTGACCCACCGCCGTCTACACGGGGGGAGGCAGCACCCAGCAGCACCCAGCAACAGCAGCAGCGCGGCGGCCTCCAGGGCACCGCCGAAGCGCGCTTTGGAGTGCAGCGGCCCTTCTCCCCGCCATCGGCAAATCGGCAAATCGGTATCGGCAGGATCGTTGTCGGCGGGCGGAGGCGCCAGAGGAGGCGGATGCCGTTGCGAAGGAACCAGTGGAGGCGGAAGAGCGCCAGTCGACGGCCCAACCGAGAGGTCTCTGCTCTCCGCGATCTGCGAACCAACGCGGCATAGCGAGCCGTGGGCCATGAGCTGGTCACGGGGGTTCCGCCTAGAGTGCCCGCCTCACGACCTGACAGTGCTCTTCCCTCTGGGGTGTGCCGGCGAGCACCTTTTTGTGGTGTGCCTCCTCCTGCACATGCGCCTGCACCCGCCCCGCTGCACCCCGCTGCTGCATGTCGGGGCGCGCCCCCAGGGTGGACTCGGAGGGTTCGTTGTCTGGTCGGTGTGCTTAGGGAGGCGGCCCAGCGGCCATTGCCCTCATCGGCCTCCTGCTGATGCGCGGCCGGGGAAGACGAGGGGTCGCGAACGGGTCGTCGAACCGTGGATGTGGAGGGGTTCGAGTGGTGACAAGGGTAGATGGATGGATGGATGGCGGTTCATGTCGCGAGGGACTCCTCTCCCCATCCGGTCCGTCGGGGGTCCGCTGTCAGTCTGTGATCCCCTATCCGCGCCACCACAGGACAGGGGGTCCATCACCACAGCACGACGCCACTGCGCACACAGTCCGGAGTCGGCTGCTGTTCCTTGTGAAGGCAAGGCTTGAGTGCCGGCCTACATGACAGACAGTTGACATACAGCTAGATAGATAGCAAGGCGACGCGTTCCACAGCCGTACGTTGGCATCTTGCACGCCGGGGCAATGCCAGCAGGCATTCAAACAGCCGCTCAACTGCGAACGCCGCGAATGCCCGCAACGACACAACTCCGACAGCTTCGGGCGCCCGGCCTGCACCCGGGCCAAACCTGCGTGTCGGTCACCCCATGTGCCGCTAAGCGAAAAGCAAGCTCTGCCCGCCAGCTTCGATGACCTTGCCTGCCGTTCCTGGTCAACAAATGACGTAAGCGCCCTCCACAAGATGAGGCAAGACGACGTAACCGCACGCCTCCGCACGCCATAAATAGTGAGCAGCCCAGGTCGCCAATTTGTGTTTAAGCTGGGACATTTGAGTCATTTGTCGGTGTTGTGGTGCGCACAATCGTGCAGCAGCACAGAGAACACACGAGCAGAACACCAACGTGAAGTGCACGTATAACTGCAGCAAGGTCGGCTGGCAGCGCGACCTGGGTACTGCGTCCGCAGAGTTTTCACCGTTCCGAAACAGGTGCGAATCATCGGCGCCGAAACAGGTGCGAATCATCGGCGCCGTTTGCATATTAACCTTCCTCTTGCAGGGATGCTGGAAAGCGAAGACGATCTAGTCTCCGACGAATCCTGCAGCGCCCGACGGGACAGGTCAATCCGGTGAGCAGGGCGCGAGCACTGACGGGTATGCGCAGCAAGTCCAGGCAATTGCGCAGCGTCCATACGGTGAGTTCGCCTGAACAAGTAAGTCAACTAAAAAGGCGCCGTGCCCCATGCGCTCTTCCAATGCAGGTGCAAGCTCTACGGCTTGCGCTGATCGACGCCAAGGAGGCGAGCTTCCAGGCCGCTCAGAACCCGGAGGCGCACGTGGTGGAGGCAGAGCGGGCCGGACTTCTGGCTGCTGTGGTCACGGAGGCGGAGAGGTTCTAGTCCCTCCGCAGCGGCGATTGGGTGGCCAGGCAGGCCAGGCGGGTGGGGGACGGCAGTGCGCTGGCCTGCTCACGAGTAGGACGGGGCCGAGCTGCTGCTTGCTGCACAGGGTGGGCTCGCCGGGTCGGTGTAGCGGAGTGGGGTGGTGACTCGTTTACCACTGTCCTGCCCCTCACATTGCGGTACACACATAGATGATAAACCCTACTCTACTGTGTGTGAAGTGTACGCAAAGACGTCTGACCTTTATTAGGGAGACAAATCCGCACAGGCATACCTGCGCGTTAAAATCACATTTCAATGATATTTTCAAAAATTCTAGCTGTGCGATCATTAGACAAATGCACGGTATGGTCCCACGACCTCCATCCCCAACCCGCCCCATGCTCCCTGTATGTTGCTACGACTAACCCTCGCCCGCCCGGGACACGTCACCTCAACCAATGCCAGCCCGGCCTGCGGGTTCCTTGGTTGCCTTCGCGTCCGTGTTGTTGAGCAGCGTGTTGCGGTCCTGGGTGTGCTGGGGGTGCTGGGTGAGCTCTCGCACCCGCGCCCGCGCCTCGATCTGAACCTGACCCAGCACTGACGGTTCAGATCGAGGCGCGGGCGCGGGTGCGGGAGCTCACCCAGCACCCCCAGCACACCCAGGACCGCAACACGCTGCTCAACAACACGGACGCGAAGGCAACCAAGGAACCCGCAGGCCGGGCTGGCATTGGTTGAAGTGACGTGTCCCGGGCGGGCGAGGGTTAGTCGGGAGCATGAGGCGGGTTGGGGATGGAGGTTGTGGGACCATACCGTGCATGTGTCTGATGATCTAACACGCAGCTAGAATTTTCAAAAATATCATGAAGAATTGATTAAAACGCACACTTAAACACACATGAATGAATGAATGAATGTTACAGCGGACCCCAACGGGATCATCGGTGTATACCAGAGCAAGCCCCAGTAGGCCCCACCGCCAAGGCGGCAGGTCACCTCCACACCACAACGCCGCACCCAAAGAAAACACACCGGGCCATAACCCCAACCAGTCAGACACCGAAGCAAGCAGAGGCGCGCAGCGGGGCAACACTACCAAAGGGATAGGCACAGCAGCGGGCATAATCCCCAGAAGTGGATAAAGCCAAGCACAGGGGAGGTCGCCCACACAGGCACCCCATTACCCAGCTACCACCACCTCTGAGGCACCCAACGCAGCACCCTCTCGAGGTCTTGGAAGGCCCACGCCTGGCTCGTGACACTGCCCAGCGACCGCTAGTGGGGTAACCCGCATCATAAGAAATAACTTGGCCAAAACACCAAAATGCCAACGGGAGCCCAACCTCCACCCCAATCTGAGGGTAGGCCCGGTCCCCAACTTGAACCCCGGTACGGAGAGCCCGACGATAAACAGACAGAGGGCGGGGAACCCGCGCCTCATCCTTCTTCAGGAGCAGGTCCCGCACATCGCAGGACTCCCCCCGCCACTTTCAAGAAAGGGTTACACCAAAACTCTACGGCCGCCAGATTTGCATACGATGATGGTAGCGAGCACGCTGAGACCTGCCGCGCAACCGTCCTACCTACGGTCAGGTCGCGCATCTGCCTGAGCAGCTCGCAAAGTGAATCCACTGCTGCACGAGCCGCCTCATCCGGCTGCGGACTGGCGCTGATGGTTCGGTGAGGGCATTGACGCCGTCGGCAAACCTGGCGGGTGTGCCGGCTGCTCGATAGCGATGTCCATGGGCTGCTGGCTGAGTGAATACCAAAATGGATGGTTCGAATCCCCGTCCCCTCACCGCTGTGTGATTAGGCGGGTCTGGCGCGGTTTCCAGGAGAGGCAATCCTGGCGCGCTGGTAACCTGGTGTAGTGGCCGGTATGGCTGCGTGACACCCCCCCCGGGTGCTGGAGGATGGGTGCGCAGTCCTTGGTAGGGGTTGATGAGACGAGGCACCTACGAGCTATCTGGGCCCGTTGGAACACCTGGTCGGGATACAGGTCCACCTTGTTACGGTTACATACTAAAATGGATGAAACTCAAGTAATATGGGCTGCTGGCAGAGCAAGCACGGAATACTTTTTGAGCCGATAATAAAGGATTGCAGCAGGGAATGTAGTCCTTGTGCGGCCTTCCCTTTGAAGTGCAGCCAGACCATCATTTTAATGTGTGGACTACGGACGTCTGTTGGGTGTCAGCAGGCGAAAGGGCCCCAAGGCAATTGCCAAGGAACCCCCCAACCTGCTACCAGCTGGCTACCAATGAACCGAAAGTGGGAGCGCCGCAACGTTTCTGGGAAATGAACGGGTGCGCTCCTGTGACACGGGTGCGGTACTTTGCTGTCATCGAGCTTGCAAAACCCTAGCCGCCCCATCCTGCCCTGCGGCGACTTTGGCATCCTGGCCGCACCCGTGACTTGGGGGCCCCTGAGGGAATTAATCCCACACGCCAGAGGAACTCCGGAGCCGGTCATCACATCACACGTGCAAACAGGTGTACGGATCTGTACACCAACCGTTGAAAGTGTTACAACATCCGTTGAAAGCTCGAAACGCTCCTCCCGGTCCGCACGGAGGCGAGGACGACAGCGACGTCCTGCCTGAGGCCTGAGACCCGAGTCCGTCGCGGTCTAGCAGACCCCACACACCAAGCACACCCTGCGCGACGACTGACAGCACAGCGGCGAAGGCGAGGGCCCAAGACGAACGAGGCGCTTCCAAAATGTAAGCGAAAGGCCGGCAACAGGCGAGAGTACTCGAAGCGCTGCATGCCTGCCCGCGGCAGCCGATCTACACCAGCACAGAGCCAAAAATCAGCTGCCGCACCACACCTGACTGCTGGCACAGCGTCCGGCCGCAGTGTGCAGCGCCCGCGTCTTGCAGCACAACAGCACACTGCCACGTCCGGTCCTCGCTGCCGCACACAACGCAAGGAAGCCGTGGCAGCTGACACTCAGCAGCGTGGAAACCCAAATCTCAGGCACGTCCTGCCCCTCCTCAAGGCAGGCTGCCGGCCGACCCAGGTCCACGGCCAAGCGCGGTCCCCTATCACTTCCGGGCGCCGCCACCTCCAGGCGTCGAAGCTCTAGAGAGAGACTGCATCCTCTTGTACGAGCGCCGCCGGCTCTTCGCCCATGTAGTGCCACCTCCGGCTCGCACCCACACGTGTACGGCCATGTAATAACCGTACTCTTCGGCAGACCCGTCGACCCAAACCCATACAACGCACACAACTGGCTCGCGCCAATGCAAAAGCATCCTCTGAGGCACACGACCCAACCCCAACGCCCAAAACATGCAAGAGCTGCCGTGCTGCTTGCCCCCGTGGACCCATGGTTCGTCTCGTTTCTTGCCATTATCTGCCCCATGCCATTTGCTTCACGACCTTCCGAGATGTCGTGCAGAGCCAGCGCTGCTGCCGCGCTGCCGTGTGCCCTGGCCCAGCCGCGGTCTTACCCGGGGATATATCATAGTTTGGGGGTTTATCTGGAACGATCAACAATTGAATTTGTTCTTCGGGAAGGACGGACGCCACACGGCTTCAACCGCCCATGCAACCACTTCAACCGATTCTGATTCCCGACCTTCCCAAAAGGCTGACGAACCGGGACGTCCCGCAAGCGGTGGCCCGCCCAATTCCAAACCACGCCGACGGCGTCCCCGGCGGAGGTCGCTCTTCCTGCACCGCCGCCCCCGTGACGGCCACCGCTGCTGCTCCTGCTGCTTCCGCTTGACATTATTCTCCTCCGGCCCCACCCCACCCCATCCCAGTCCCAGTCAGGGCGCAGGATTCAGGGCAGCAGCAGCACAGGGCAGCTAACGAACTCGGCCAACTGGTTCGCGTCCACGTGCTTGGCATGCACCGCCTCGCTGGAGAGGACCACCATGTCCGCCGAGATCTCGTCCGCCACATCGCCTGGTTGGTTGCATGGTTGGTTAGGTGACGGTTAGGACGAAAGGCACCAAGAGATAGATGCCAACAAGATGGATCAACTCGTTGCGGGTAAGGAAGACAACACACGAACACATGAGCACAGTGTTGCCTGGTCCATGTGGGCAGCCAGCTGGTTGGAAAGGGAAGCAGCGGGGGAGCACGTTGCGAGGCGCCATGGAGACGGGAGCGGCTAGGGTTTGATGCAGGTGGGATACAACTGCCACGCGCAACCACGTCGCACCTCCCGGCGGCCCCCAGGAGTGCGTGTGTGGGTACTGGGGAGGGGCCACGGATCGTCGTGATGGGATTGCGACACGCACCCGCACGCAGATGCACCCGCGTCCTGGACGTTTTACCGCATCGCCAGGTCGGTCGGTCGGTCGGTCGGTCACCACCACCGTGGCCCCGCCCTGCCAATCCGCTCTGTGCAGGCGGCGCTGTATGAATCGTGGGGTGCTCCAGGGTGAGATCCCTGTCGCGCCGTGGTTGGATCGCCGCAATCCATGACAGGGGCCCCCGTCCCTCCCTCGCTCCCTCTCTCCCTCCCTCTCTCCTTCCCTCCCTCCCTCCCTCCCTCCTCGGCGACCACTCACCGACCAGCACCGACGCGGGGGAGGTGATGGCCCGCTCGATGAGCTCGAAGTCCTCACAGCCCCGGTCCTTGAGGTGCCACGAGATGCTCTCCAGGCGGCGAGTGGGGTCAGCGTTCTCTGTGCCTGCGCAGCAGGCAGTTCAGGGCAGGCAGGCCAGACCAGGCGAGGGCAGGGCCGGCCAGGTCAAGCCACGACAGGCAGGCAGGCCAGGGCAGTTCAGGGCAGGCAGACAGGCAGGCAAAACTCATACGGTAATCCATTCTCCCAGAACCCAGGACACAGGAAACGTAGTGGCAGATATGCCGACATGAGATGACCGACACGGCACCCAAGTTCATGCGCATCCGCACCGCCCACCTGGCTCATCCACCACCAGCACTGTCACTTTTGAGCGGTGTTGCCGGGCAAGCAGCGCGGCAGTCGCGACCGCCTGCAATCAGCGTGTGTCGCGCGGAAGGGGGTCCAGAAGGGACCAGGCTGGTCGGCAACAGTCGCAACAAGGCCAAAGTTGCGTGGTCCGTAAGATTTCCGACAATCGCAACAGGATGTCATGGCCTTCAGGTACGTGGAAGTACGTGGCAAGGCACTAAGGCCCCCCCAGTCGACTCGGCCGACTCCAGAACTTCCCAGCGCCGAGGCGCCTTACCGTGCGAGATCCGTCGCTGAGGAACGGATTTCCGTCTAAGATTGTGAGCAGTAAACGGTTATACTGGAGGTCTGTGGATGCCTGCAGAGAACCCACACTTCGCGTCAACCGCACATGGACAGGTATCATCGACCGTGACTGGGTCACGTTGAAGGCAACGCATGAATGCCGGTAAAATGAAAAGTTTTTGCGGTTGGGGCAAACGCTGAGATCACTCGCTCCCTTACCAGAGGAGACTCCTGTGCCGGCGCTGAGGCCCGCATGCACACTCCTGTGTACAGATATAATGTATATATAAGGACCCGGTAACGCTCATCCACGTGTAACAGATTCGAGCCACACTTGCCTCTGAGTGCCGAAACATTCTGCTTCCGGAGGTGCGGCCTCGCATTAAGATTAATGGAGCAGCGTAGCGTCGCCATTCTGACAGACAACTAGAAACGCTATTTATGCGCGTTTGTTGTGGTGGTTCGACACAACGGAGAAGGATCTTGTATGAGATACCAGTAGAAATCGTCGGCACTTCTTGTATAATACGTTAGCAAGTTTGTTTTGCAGATGATTCCGACTTATAAATTGTGCCTTACTCCGGAAAAGCCGAATTGAAGGCAGTACACGCTGACGTCAACAGCTTGCCGTACGACTTGCATTTTAGCATAATTTGTGTGACCCTTTCCTTGCAGATCACTTTCCAATGTGCAACGTATGGCAGGCTAGCCGTATGATGTGTAATCGGCAAAATTCTTTGAGACTTGTCCAGTCGTCACGGTGTGTATGTTACACGAGCTTCCCGAATCTACCAGTATGCCCGCGGCAAATCAATACCACGCTAGACAAACGATCACACGCACTTTCCTATCTATAACGCCATTCGCCAGGTTGATAAGCCGTAAACGCAATGATGCGCACCAAGAACCTACATCCTTTCATCCTGCACGCAAAGCAGGACAACTCCGCCGCGCGCGCACTCGCTCCCGCTCGAGTACCACCCGAAAACCCCTCGCCGTCCAGACAGCCACCCTTCACATGGACTACAACGATCGGCAAACTGTTCCGGACGGCATTAGGAATCCCACCAACCAGGACCCACCGGTGCAAACCCATCCGCCACGCCGCACCCCGGATTCGGGCACAGCCGCACCCTCGGTTCCTCGCGTAGCTGCAGGCACATCGCACCACCGCCACGGACTACTGCCCACTCCTGATGGAACGCGACCAAGGCTGTGAACCGGCATGTGTTCCAAACCTGCAGCGAACTGGCCGAGTACACATTCCACAGCATGGACCATCCCTGCATCCGCAGGCCTTCAGACAACCCCAGCTGGCCCCACGACGGAAACCCCTGCTGTAGAGCTCCAGAGAGGACCGGGCCGGTCCTCCACACAGACAGATCATCCTTCACCGAAATACCCAGATGTGAGGTGTCCACACGACTGCAGGGTGTTCGTATACCCATTTCATGTTGGCGGTGTTTCCGGTTCAGATGCAATGCCGGCAGTCCGGTGAGGACGAGCCAGGGCAGGTGTCGGGCCCTCGACCCATGCAGGAAGCAGGATCGTACTGGCCGCGCGCATTGCTGAGACGACTCTGTTGCCTCAGTTGACCACGTCCATGACGATGCGCTGCGATTTGATCGGGGCCCAGCGCAGGCGCTTCGAGTAGGCCGCAAAGCCGATGAGGATGCTGATCATCATGACCGCCTTAATGCCCATAACGCGCATCTCATCCTGCGGACATGTTCGGGAACGTGGGAGAGTGGGATGGGAGAGGCACATCAAGCAATGAAAACAACATATCGTGCCGCGGCCACCCGATGCATCGAGTAACATTCACTGTGAAACACAACCAGCACCTCGACCCTCAGACGTGCGAGGGCCGAGCTAATTGCTTTCGAACACAGATGTACCGCGTCCCTTATGATGCTGTTCACGCAGTGGAAGAACAGCAAACTTCTGGTACATGACGCATAACCCCACACAGAGAGCGTGCTGGCACGCTCCCTGGCAACGCCGGCTGGCGCGCCGGTTGGGGAGCGACACACCCCGACTTGCACCCGCCTAGCTTCAGTCCCTGCCTGCTTCGGCTGTTCTTCAAGACCTGGGAGTTCTCCAGCATCCCCCTATCGAGACTCACCTGGTACGGGTAGCAGCTCCACGTCAGGAAAGTGACCACGTCCTTAGCCTGCTGCGAGGCCGACGAGGGCGTGCCGTCGTCGTACTCCACGCCGCCATCCACCAACATCTTAGGCATGGCAATGGCGCCACCCGGGAAGTACGGGTTGTAGTACAGACCCTCACGGACCTGAGCACATCCGGGGGGCAAGGAAAACAAATCGATGGGCCCTCACGTCATGGTCGCAGTAGCTCCGTGATAATGCACCTAGGCCAAACGAGCGCGCTGTCCCCACAGGCTCGGCAAACTGCCACGCGCGCCGTCAAGCCGCAGCGATTTGGTTTCCTGTCGATCCTTGAAGGCACTAATCCTGCTCCTTCGCCCAACGGGAAAAACTTGCAGGAAGGGGGCAGGAAGGGCGGTAGGAAGAGCGCTCGCGCCTGCGGGCTCCCCCCCTTGGCTCATGGGGGAACTCTGGAGAGCCGCTCTGGCTGTCGACCCCATAAAGCCGCATCCGAACCCACCGAGATGCCGGCCGGCGGGTCACGGTAGCCGGTGAGCAGCGAGAAGATGTAGTTTTGGCCGTCGTGGCGGGCGCCCGCAATGAGCGTCAGGTCCGGCGGGTAGGCGCCGCCGTTAGCATAGCGAGCAGCTTGCTCGTTAGCGTACGGCGACGGGAAGGCGTCGAACAGACGGCCCGGGCGCGTGAACATCTCGCCCTCATCGTTCGGGCCATCCTCCACCTGTTCGGTCAGTTTGAACACAAAGGGGAGACAAACTGATGAGATGACAGCCAGCAGGCAAAGCAACACACCCTACGTCAGTTCGCAACATTCTCCCGGAGCAGTTCCCGGCATGTCACGAGGATCAGCAACAGCGGGTACTCGTGTGAACCGGGAGTCCATGGACTCTAAACCCTAGGGGAGCATCCACGTGACAGTGCTTAGGAAAGTATAGGTCGTTGGTAAGGCAACTCGAGGGTCGTGCCACGTGCCCGCTCCACGCGTCCGTCCCAGCGCCATCCGGCACATGTCCACCGTTTGGGAGGGGGGCGCTGATCCTATCGCCATTCAACCGAGCGACAAGCGGCACCGCGTCATCACAGAAACCCGTAAAACTTTGAGAGTGCATACAAAGTTCCATCCAGAATTTCAATCCACGCGTTCGTGGGTCATAAGTCCAGGGCAGCATTCAACGCTTGGCCTGCTTGACCGTGCACACCCAACCGGGTTTTCCGTCAGCACGATGCTACTCGGGGGCCCAGGGGGGAATCCTTCCACAGCTCTTCATAGCTCTGGAAGGATTGAGTACCAGATTCCTCGCAGCACGTTCGCCCATAACCTTCCACGCGCAACGGAGAACTCATACCGTGGCCGTACCAGTTCGGCGCCATGCAGATCATCCGCTATATCAGTGCGAAGCCTATTATCTGTGCTGATCGTAGGTCCCCCAGAGTAGGTCCCCACGCGCCCGCTTCGTAATTTTTACCAAACCGCTGCGCCAGATCATCTATGCGTCGAATCCCGAGCAACAGGTCGCGCTGTGCTCAACGCACAACCCACATCGCGCCATCGAGGCCTGCAACCCAAATCCACGAGGACCGCCCGGCCGTGGTCCACTTTACGAGGACCGCCCGCCCAAAAAGATATTCACGGTCATTCGACACGTACCTCCGTCTCAGCTGCGAGCTCCTTGGCCTCCTCCTCCGTGTAGCACACGCCCACCAGCTGGCGCCAGTGCAGGTACTGCATGGAGTGGCACGCCGCGCAGACCTGCTGGTAGACCTGTGTAGTTGGGGGAGGGGCGGTCGGAGGGCATTTCTGACGCCGAGCTCCACCACACGGTCATTTGCATAACGCAATATCGTGGTAGCGACAGCGGCTGTGGCTCCCAATCCGGAGCCTGCGTCCGTCTGGTTGGGGGGTGGGGGTTCTCCTAGGGTTGGGGGCACAACGAGTGCCCACAAAAACAGCCCGGGGACAGGTTGTTCGTGCCGGGGACGGTTATTCGTGCCCATGCATCGGCGTTCCAGTACGCCGCTAGCGGATGGCGCCCATCGTGACACGTCGACTCGGGCACGTCGGCACGTCGGGGGTCGAACCCCCAGTGAATATTCCAGCCAAGCGCATTCGATCACATGTCCCTTCGAAATGTCGCCAAAGCAATCCATCCTGCCGTTTACAGCTTCGCAGTAGGCATACAGAAGCGAAACAAAGCTTCCCATCAGTCCCAACGCTGCAGCAGGCCGCGCCTCAGCGTACCCCTACTCATTTACCTTGTGACCACGCCTGATGGAAGCGTGGTCGTAGGAATCTAGCACGCCTTCGTGAGGCCACGGGTAATGAGGCGCGTGAAGGCCGTCTGAAACCTCATTAGCTGTCGCAACGCAAGACGCTCCGAAAATGCCGGCAAGGATTCCCCCAAGAGCAGCGGCGTAATGGGCCGCCTTGCTGGGCTCAGCATCGGAGGCGGTGCTCGACATCGTGGCCGCGATAGCCGGCACGGCCTGCAGTTAGAATCAACGTATTGCCATTAAGTATTTCATCTGGTTCATGTCTCCAAAGGCTGGCAGGTGATGTATCCAGAGTCCATAAACTCCGCAAGACCGCATCCTCCATCAGAGCACACCGTCGCGCTGTCCGAACGAACCTGCTGAGTCATGCGGCTGCTGGTAGCCTCCGCGCACAGCCCAAGGCCCTTGCCAAGGGCACGGAAAAGAGATACTGAAGACCGCATTTCCCGAAAGAAGAACCGCCTAAGTCGCCACTCAGGCACCAAGGAAGGCTCAGCAGCCCCGTTGCATGAATCGAACACGACTGCTACACGCGGATTCCGCACAAGGGTGGACGAACCCTCAGAAACGACTTGTGGCCCCTCCCTGGACTACTTTCTAACGAATTCGCAACCTCCTCCAGCCAGAGCCTGGCTCCAGCCCAAGTTACGCCCGCAATTACTTGTTGGTATCGAGTAAATGTAGTAAACTGCAAACCTGCATGACTGACGGTACCTGACATCTTTGTTGACCTTGTCGTTGAACTCCAGACCTTGCTAAACGACCGTCAAAACGCTGTGCTCTCGCCTTACGTACGCCATCCCAACTATTATATAAAACTTATATTGCCATGACATGCCGACTCCTCGTGGACGTTAGGATGGGGCTGGACAACCCTGTCGGGTAGCAGTTGTCCGTATCAGGTTGACCCGGAGTTCATCACCGGCCGCGCGACGCGGCAGTGAAACCTGTTAACTTGAAATGTTACATCAATAGTAGCTGAAGGCCACGCAAGGTAGCGGCTGGGCTAGTTCATCAGGAACACCGCGTCCGACCGATATGGGTCACCGACGTGGGCCCTCCGTCACCACCGGCAGCAGCGCAGCCATAGCAGCAGGGCGCTTTTTGACCACCGTTGAAAACTTATTATTCCGACTGGATGGCACGGGGCGGTTTCACAGCAGGGTGCAGGCCTGGAACAACCCCGCCTACGATGGCGAGCAGCAGGGAGACACCGCCATCACAGTCGACCCCCTGGTGGCGGTCGACCTGATTGAGGTGTGTCGGGTTTGGGGTATCAACAGCATCGCGGCACCTGCTGACGTCGCGACGTTGAAGATAGCATCCGAATGGCCACAGGCGGGTGCTAGTACTATTTCTGGCCACACCAGGATGCCTGTGTTGTTTCAGTGCGGGCGGGACCTGGGCTTTGGATCTTCAGCCGCATTGACGGGAAGAAGAGGGCCCACGATCGCGTGTTTCCTCCGTCGGCCCCGGACCCTCCCATTCTCATTTGGGTCATTCAGTGCACCCGCGCATGGGTTCCGGAGTCCTTCATCACGGCAGACACACCAAGCGGCCGTTCTCCTCACGGCAGCACCCCCAAGCGGCCCCCGTCAAAACCCCCTCCTGCCGTCCATTCGCCTGCTCCCCAGGAAGATTACCCCGATTACCAGAGCATGTTTCGCCGAATGATGTACCAGTTTGGGGCGGTGCTGGTCCTCATCGTGGCGCACATCATGGTCATCGCGTACACCGACCCCATCTACATCAAGTCGCCGCTGACCCAGGTCATCGTGTACAGGTGGGCGCGGCCGGCCGCCCGAGGGCCGTCTCGTGCATCAGCGGGACCCAGGACGGTGGCCCGATGGACATGAGCGTGCGTCGAGTGCACTCGGAGCTGGGGAGATCTGCGGCGGCCCGTGCGCAGCCCCGTACGGCATCGCCGCTGCTTTTCATTTGACGCGTTGCACACCGGGGTGGCCCTGCGCCTGCGCCGCAGCACAGCCGACACATGCGGGTTCGCGGCAAGGGTCGCCCATCCGGCCCCGCGGTAACCAACCCCGCGGGGCCGGACCTGTGGAGCGACCCCCTGCCCTGCCCAGGGAGCTCCGCGTCCGTCCTTGTTGACCATCCAGTACGCCCTGTCATATGCATGCAGAACTGTGCTCATGCGCTCATATGCATCTGTTACTGTCTCGGTTACTGGTCTGGGGTGTTTTAGGGTTGGGGGGCCTCAGCGGTGTACTCGTTGCGTCGCTTGCGCCGTAACGGCCCGACCTTTCCAATGTCGCCACACGCGCCCCTGCCGCGCGGCAGCGGCCAGGGCGGCCTCCTGCTGGCCATCATCGGCGGCTTCTTCGTGCTGACCAGCCAGACGATCTACATCCGGTACGGACGTTACGACATCTACCTCCGGAAGTTCGCCGCCATCTACCTCATGTTCGCGGTGGAGGCGGTGCTGTTCGTCGCCATCAAGACGTATGCCACGGTGAGGGAGATCCGGGAGAGGGAGAGAGAATAGGGGAAGGCAGGAGGAGAAAGGGCGCGAGCGGGGTATAGGACATTGGTAGACAAGGATTAAATAAGGTGGCTGTCAAAGAACGGAGGGTTACCCTAGGTCCGGGTTCAAAATCATATCATATAGGACCCGGCGGGTCATCGGTGACAGCTACCGCCCCATGTACTAACCTACAGTGCAGCCCCCGTCGGGCCACATTGCTGTTGGGCGCCAGCCGCCACCTCGCGCGGCGGAGCAGCAAGCGCCCGACTTGAATGGAAACGCATCCGCTCCGCCACCACCCCGGGGTTTCGGGGCGTCCGCTGTCCACCGCCTACCTCGTTCCAAGCTGGGGTAGTTTGCGGCTTGCACCTTCCCCTGCTGCATGGTACAGAGCGCCTGTTCAGCCAGCCCTATGTGGGTTCCCACCGAGCAGCATGTCCCTGTGTGGGGTACAGAGGCAGGGCGGTCTCCCTGGTGCCCGGGCTGAGAGGGCGCATGTGCGCTCTTCGAGGAGCCCGCGTCCTGGGCTTGGCCTGGGCCCTGCCGCACTGATCCCCACACCGTCTTGTCCCCTGGGGGGCCCGCGCCCGCAGGTCCTCCTGTACAAGCGCATGTCGTACCTGGCGATGTGGTACGCGCCCGGCTACACGCCGCTGTGGGTGGCGTGGCGCGTGCTGCTGGTGCTGTTCTGGGCGGCGGCCGCCTACAGCAGCTTTTCGGTGTTTGATGCGCGGTACTTCGACCCCGACAAGCTGTTCGGGGGGGAGCAAAAGGCGCGGGGGCGGCGGAGACGGCGGGTGGAGCAGGCGGCCACACGCAGCGGCTGAGGTCGGGGAGGCAGAAGCAGACAGCCGGGAAAGCAGGTGGCCGGTCCTCCGGTACCGCCCTGGTACCGCCCAGGTACTCTGAGTGAGTTGTGGCCCAAGGGCTCAGAGACCCAGACAGCTGGGTGAGGCTTCACGCTCTCCTCCGCTCGAGGAGCAGTGCAGAGCCAGGGACTAGCCGTGCGGGCGGGCGAGCTGCACCTGCGGCGGCAGGTGTGTCTACCGGAACAGTAGCTGCACGGCTCCAGGTTGCCAGGAAGGGCGGACGGACGGACGGACGGACGGACATATTTCACGACCAAATGCCGGTCTTGGGGCATGGAGTCTTACAGGCCTACGTTCAGACACCATGAGGCCGCAACAATGCGACCGCAACGGACGCGACCGCGGCTGTGGAGAGTCGTTCAGAATGAGCTGGGCCATCGGTTGCCACATCGGAGAGCCGCGCAGCGGCAGGGGGCTAGGCGGCGCGAGGCAACCGTCGCCGGTGCTTCCGTGTGCTGTGCCTGAGGCGTCCGATGCCCACCCCCTCAAGGGCGGCAACCTTCCGCCCATGAAAAATGGAGGTCCACTGCGCATGGTCGCATTCAAGTTGGGCTGGGGACGTCGGCGCGGCGGCTCTAGTGTGGCGCGGCGGTGTTTGGGGATCTTGCTGCCCGGGTCAGTAGGTGCGCGTGTTTACGTGTTCACGTGGGACGTCCAGGGAGGGAGAGCGCGGGCGGCCGTCATGGAGGTGGCGAGCGGACACGTCTCCACAGCTGCTGCCGGGGCCCCAGAACAATGAATGAGCAAACGACGAACTCCGCCGCAAAACGGCGGGGTGCGTCAGTGATGGAACGAAACACGGGATCGTGGGGGGTTATGCGGAGCCGACTTGCAACGCCTTGCACATATGTTTATTCATCCGGTGCGTGCGACTGGTGATACGACACTCAAATAGTGTGTTGTGTTTGCATGCAAGGGGTCGCGCGCGCCGGCATGTGCGGCACGCGCTGTCCGTGTGCGGCATGCGCTGTGCGACTGTGTGTCTGCTGCGCGCGTGGATGCGCGACGGCTCTGCGCCGCGGGCGACTGGAACCAGCGCAGCAGCCTGGGCCAGGTCTTTCGCGCTCAAAGCTGCAGCGGCCCTCAAATGTCGGGGTGCGCATGATCAGTGAGATTTCATTGCAACCTGCGATCCCACGTCGGACCGGTCCCGGGTAGTATGCGCCGGTGTGCTAGGGCTGAGGTACAGTGACGAAGGAGAGATAAGAGTAGGCGGTGCGGCGGGACATCCCGACATGCGCTGCGGGGCGTGTTTAATGAGAAGCCCACCCATAACCGCCCAGGCCGGGGCGTGTGTGAGCAGGGACGACTCGACCGGGAAGCTCGCCGGAAGGCGATACACGTGGCTCAGTTTACAAATGTCGCTTCCTGTCACCTCTAGTTGACTGGTTATCACAACGCCCTCTGACCGCTCTGAGCCTCCTCCTGGTAATCAGCGCAGGCGGCCCGTACAGGGCGCCGCTTCATCATCCAGCAGACTACCGGGCGCTGTCTCTCAAATAATTTAACAAAATGGGACCTCCGCATCAGAGTCCCTCTCATGAATACCACCGGAACTGCTGCTCCTCATCCCCAGCTGTGCTGTCGCCTCTGGGCACACACATCGACACGCGAGGTACGGCGGCGCTGACCGCCGCGGCCAGGCAGTAAGTAGCTCGTCGCTGCAGACGATAGCCGTGGGGCCGCGCAGCCTCAGGGTAGGGGGCCGTGGCCTACCCCCCAACCTGCATCGCTCACCCCAGGGGGGTGCGCGTTCGCACATGCGGCGTGTCTTGTCACTCATCAGTCGTCACGCATAACACCCCAATCCACACGCTAAGCACAGTCCACTGTCACACCCGCCCCCCACCCCAAACCCCCCAAGCCCTCCGCTGGTGTCATGGGTCGTGATGTGCGGGTCAGCTCCTGAGGCTGTGCCGGGCCGCACCGTGCACCCTGTTGGGGTCTTGTCGCCCGCGGGTACCTGGGGCCTGACCCGCACGACGGTGAAGGGACGCCGCGGCGGCGCAGCCTTCCCGGACCCTTCCCAACCTTCCCGCACAACCACCACCGCAGTTCATTTCGCTCCGGTGTACGCCATCAGGCCGTGCTCTTTTCCTCGACACCCGCCCTGTCCCTCACCCGCCCTGTCCCTCACCCGCCCTGTCCCTCACCCGCCCTGTCCCTCACCCGCCCTGTCCCTCCCGGTGCCCACAACCCCTCATGATCGCCTCCGCCGCACCCGTCGTTCATCCAACACTAGCAGGACTGTCGACTCACTTGCAATCCACACTCGCAGTCCGCCCCCGCCCCCGCCTACAAGTCCACGGGCACCTCCACCACCATGTTGGCCAGGTCCGCCCCCGCCAGCGCCGCCTTGAACGCCGCGAAGTCCAGTCGCTCCGCGCCCCCCGCCAGCGCGAGCACCCGGCTGATGATGTCCTGTCGGTCCTCCTCGCTCAAGGTGCTCCCGGCCAGCTGCTTGAGCATCATGCTCATGTCCTCCCGGGAGATGTAGCCTGGAGCGGGAGGGCGGGGAGGGGGGGCGGCCGCCGACATCCGCGGTTATCGGTTTGGTGTGGCGGGGCGGGAGGAGGGGGCACTGACATCCTCGTTTGTTGGTTTCGTGCTCTTTTGCGGCTTCGCTGTCGTGTGCGACGTTACATGGTTCCGGCAATGTGGCCGACGCGGAGGCCGACGTGCGGTGGTGGTGACCACACGCGCGCGTGGAGGTGGGTGTGCCTGGACAGGAGGACAAGGCGGACAGGAGGACTCGCAAGGACCGGCGCTCGAAGTGGGAAACCCAATGGCTGATGGGAATCGGCACCACTTCCGCCTGCGTGGACCCCTTGTGTAACCGAAGGCTACAGGCATTTGCAGTGAAGTTTTGTGGGACATGCTCAACCGTGTTTCAGTCGCCCTCACAGCATTTAAGTGAAGGATGTCTGGCAGCAGCACTTGCTTGCCGCGCGCTCTCAGCAATGAGCCCATGATGTCACGTCCCTGAGCACCCGGCAGAGGGCCCCTAGGCACAGTCCCCGACCCGGCCAGAATTGACCCTGACCCTCACGAGCCAGAGCTCACCATCGCCATCGACGTCGTACACCGTGAACATGAACGCCAGCTTGTCGTCCCGGCTGGCGCGGGGGCTGAAGGGCGCCACCATCTTTACGAACGTGGTGAAGTTGGGACACTCGCAGCAGCGAACGAGCCGCTGCGCCACTGGGTTGATGCTCAGTTCCGGGATGCTGAGGAACTCCTCCGGGGAGATATAGCCCTTGTGCCCGCGGTCCAGCGCCCGAAAACGCTTGTATAAAGACTCAATTTCTGCTTGATTGACTGGGTGCAACAGTGCAAAGAGTAAAGGGCGGAAGGAAGCTTAGCACGGGGCAGCACGAACGCACGAGAAGCACCCGTTAACGACAACTTACATACACCCTTTGAAGCTGCAATGACTTCATCAACATCCCCTTGTGTTAGCCCTCCACTTGCCGCCTGCGGTTAGGAGGAGCCGCTCGAGACAAGCGAGGACGATGGAAGAAAGGTGACATGCCATGTTGCACGCCTGACCTGTCCCATCCTCTTAACGGTATGTCAAGATTTGTATGCCCCGCAAGATAACACCAGCAGTAGAGATTGCGTGTTGTCGTATGTGGCAAGCAAAACTCCCAGCTAGGGTTGAAAGATGAGAAGAGGTCAACAAATAATATTTGTAATGATTGTCAAAGTCTCGACCACGGCACCGACACGTGCGACAAACTTGCAAGTAGAGTGAAGGTTGCACTCGCGGGAAGCTGCTGCTACTGAGAGTCTTGTTTTATCTCCGAAGATCTGATACCAATAGTACAATCCAAGACCTTGTGCAGGAAATAATCACACTTTCAATCCGTATGTACCGTACGGCGGGCACTGTAGTACACACGAGGCGCGCACAGTGTGCCCGCGGCGGCGTTCTAGTCCCCATTTTATGGATGCACCCGTTTCTGCAGTTTGGGGTGAGGAGGCTGAGGTTGTCGCCGGTTGTCCACCGTAACATCAGAAGTTGTCCGTCATAAGAGAACACCTCGCGGCACCGAGTGGCCTGCGGGCGCCACAAGCGGTCAGGACCACCGCGCCCTCGCGGCACGACGCCACACAGTTTCGTAGGGTGGTTGGTTAGAGTGCAACCGCCGAGTGGTGAATCGACATGGTACCGAACCCATCGCCGTCGCGCTGCTTCAATTATCGCTTACACACCGACACACCTACATCACCTGCACGACCTAACCCCGCCTAACCCTGCACGTCCTACCTACTGCGGTACTGCCGCGCCTTGCACCCTATACCTCTATGAGACTATGAGACCCGAGCCAGGCTCACGCGCCGCCACCCGCGCCACCTGCTCCCGCTGCCGGCTTCCGCAGCAGGTACATCGGGCGGTCGAAGCCCACGCCCCCTCCCTCGTGCAGCCGGGACTCCAGCGCGAACCCCACCTGCTGCCAATACCCGTCACAGCGCACGAGGAACAGCGGCAGGTGAGGTGAGGTGGTGGGGGCTAGGAAGTGACTGCACGAGCGCGTCACGCCTACCGCCGCGTCATGAAGCAATGAACCCTTGGCCCCCCTCCACGGTTGGGCCCGTGCCAGCAGCCAAGTGCTGATCTCTAAACAAAAAAATGCTGATCTCTAAACAAACAAGTGGTACGGCACGAGGTGCGGGACGAGGTACGGTGATTGCCCTCCTGAATTGCGCCGCCCCCACTCACCTGGCCGGTCAGGTAGTCGACGAAGTTCTGCGGCCGCAGCTGCAGCTGCTCGATGCGCTTGAAAGGTACGGCATTAGTGGTGGTCTTATGTACGGCACGCTTGTACGACCTGTTGTGCAGGGGATTTGACAGGGGAGGCGACAGCACGAGCTGGTCAAGAGCAGTGCATTCCGCCAGACTGGCGTCGAGGGCTCGCTGTGCTGTACGGCCTTCGCGGCGTGGGTGATGGACGGAAGCCGTGTGCCAAGCACCCCACTTGCTGTACCTAACCCACGATGGCCTGGACCAGCTGCACGCATCCATATGGGGTGCGCCCAAACAAACGCCCACGGGCGTCACCGACCCATGGGTCGCTAAATCAATCAATGTACGACGGCTCTAATATGAGATCTCAGTGCTGTCCCATTGCCTTCCTGTTTACGGTACTTGACGCGGGCACGGACGGCCGACACGGCCGCCGCCTGGGTGCAGCGGCCCGCTGCGCAGACACGCACTCCTGGGACCTGTCTCGAGAGCCTTGCCGCCCGAGCCGAGTCGCTGTTCCAATCCATGGTGGTCTATTCGGGGTAGAGGGTTGGTTGGGGGCCATCCGCACGCCATCCGTAAAGCTCTCGGCCCGCCACCCACGGCCGTGGATAGCCCGCGCGCAGTTTGAAAATCTCCACCAATTTCCCCGTGGATACCCCGTGGATGACTTGGCGGTGTCAGCACACACAACCCCCGCGGTCTCTTATCTAAAAACACACACCCCGCCCCGCGCTCACTTCCAGGGCTGCGGCTCCAGCACCAGCAAGCCCCCCGGGGTGAGCATGTCGAAGAACTTCCTGCGACAGTGGCCCGTGGACAACGGCCCGCGGTGCAGGCATGCGGCCCGTGTTGGGTTCCCGTGGCGCCGGTTTGCGGTTTGCGGTTTGCGGTTTGCGGGGCGCTCTTGAAGCGCTCGCACGGAGCGGTTACGGACCCGGATCGGATCGCCGCAGGGGCACGCAGGGGCGCGGATGTCGCCCCGGCGCGAGCCTGCACTCCACGGCTCCTGGAGGCTCCTGGAGGCTCCCAGATCCGGCCTTCGCACGCCGTGCCGTACCATATCTGCTTGGGGTCTGCCCACTGTCATGCCCAGCCAACCCCCTCTCCTTCGGCACCCCCGGGCCACCCCAAACCCAAACCCACCCCCGCCCGCCCCCCAACCCCCAGCACCCCACTCCCCTGCCCCCGCCTCACTGGAAGAGACGCTTGAGGCCGGCGTCTCCGTTGTTGAGGTGGACCCACTTGGTGACGCTCAGGCACAGGATGGTGTCGACACTCTCGGGCCTGAGGGAGGGAGGGAGGGAGGGAGGGAGCAGAGGGGGCCTGGGGTGGGGGGAGGTGACGTGAGGTGGGGTGGGGTATAGGAAAATGGTAGACATTTTTAAACTGCGCTGCTCTGGGGTGGGGTTGGGTGCGGGCGGGGAGAGGCGCGTGAGGCCGACTCGCGGGACAGGCCTCCGACAGCATGTTTTGGAAGGCACATACAACGGGATACAGGAACCAACCCCCGCCCATTCCAACGCGCTCCCACGCGTCTCTAACCCCTCATAGGCCTAACTTCCGTAAGTGCCGTCAACACGCCAACCCTGGATCCCTTCCGTACCTGCCTCGCGAGTTGACCCAGTCCTGCTGCACGAAGCGCGTCCCCGCCAGCGCCTTGACGTAGGCCCGCAGCTGGCCCACCCGCAGCGGCGCGGGCCCAGCCACGGACGGGGGACCTCGCCGCGGCTGCTGGGGCTGTTGCGGCTGATGGGGCCGCTGCGGGGGCTGATGCTGTTGAGGTTCCCCCTGCGGCTGCAGCTGCCCCTGCGGCTGACGCTGCCCCGGCTTATCGCTTTGATCCCGACTGCCCACAGCTGCTTCCCCCTCGTCCTCCTTGCAACCTCCTCCTCTTCCTCCTCCACCGTCGCCGCTCTGCTCCCCGCCCTGCTCCCCTGCATCGCCCCCACCGTCCCCATCATCATCCCCACTGCCCTCCGCAAACCCGTCCTCGCCGACATCCACCGGGTGCTGCTGCCTGAAGCCCATTGCCGCCTCCTCACTGAGCTCCGTGAAGCTGACGCCGTACCCGCCGTACACGCCGTAACTGCCTGCACTGCCGCCCCCGCCATGGTGGCCCATCTGGGCCATCGCCTGCAGCCGCGTGGTGTAGTCGGTCCGCATGACTCGCAGATTCCTGCGAGGTTGGAGCCCGCGGTGGCGCGTGCGGTGGACATTCGGGCGATAGCCGTCGGGGGCGTGTGGCGTGAGTGGGGGGGGGGCGTGTGGCGTGAGTGGGGGGCGTGTGGCGTGAGTGGGGGGCGTGTGGCGTGCGTGGGAGGCGTGTGGCGTGATTGGGCCTTCTTGAGGGAGGGATGGGGGCCGCGACGGTGCGGGACCGTGCCCTGGGTGGTGCGCATATCATCAGCATCGGAACACTGCAGAGAGAAGATTAACAGAAAGCCCGCGAGAGGGCTGTGAGGCAGCACATTGACGCCCTCAGCCAAGTCTGCATGCCGGCCGGCCCCAGGGACGCCCCCAATCAAAGTCAATCATTGACAGCTCCCGGCAAAGGAAGGGCGGGGTAGGGAGTGGGAGCTGTCGCGGACAGCCCCCCTCCCCTCCCACCGCACCTGCAAGCCTTCTTGATGAGCGTGCCGTCGATGTCGTACCCCGTCATCCGTTTGGCGCCGAAGCGCGCCGCCACCGCCAAGGTGACCAGCCCCTGCGGCCACATGTGAAGGCCCTCATCAGCACCTGCGCCTCGGTAACCCATAGCGGGCTGCGGCCTGCGGCCCACAGCTGGCTGTGCACGTAACGGCTACACCACGACCCACGGGTCGGTGCATCGTCATTCCGACTGACCCATGCGAGCACTGCATGTACATGTACACCGCAAATTGTTCGCAAACCAATGAAAGTATACGGTACGGGTATCTCGCCGTACGTGTCTCCGCATACATGTGTACGACGTGTACGGCACCAACGCACCTCGTTGCAACCCACATCGAAGCAGATTCGGTTGTGGAACCACTCCCGCCGCATCAGCTGCAGCACCGTCCCACGACGGCGATCGGTTGGCATTCACATCATGTCAGTGCAATCGCAAGGGGGAGAGGGCGACGGGGACTCACAGGGGTGGCGTGGATTTGGCGTGACGGTGGCTGCCGACCGCTCAGCGGTGTCGCGCGCTCCTCCGCCGACCCTCCCCAGTCCCCACCCGCAGGGGCTACCGCCCGCTCGCTAGGCGGCAAGCAGCCGGCCGGCTCTCTCGGGGGTTTCGGCCAGGATCAGACCAGAATCTGGATCAGGATCCAGATCAGGATCAGGATCTAGATCAGGATCAGGATCTAGATCAGGATCTAGATCAGGATCCAGATCAGGATCAGGATCTGCGTGATGTCGTGATGACGTTCGGTGCGGGCTCCCTGTGTGCTTCGAAACCGAAGCGGCCGGATCTCGCTGTGGCCCATGGATCAGTCCTCACCACAGCGCGGCCCACACACCGACCCTTGCAGCACACGTCCACAGCAACGTTCGCTTCTCAGATGACATCTAAAAGTCAATCCCAAGCAAACGAAACACGCGAAGCTCCGCATTGCTCACCTTGACCCGTGGGTCTGCATCCAGATCGGCGCCCAACCGATAACCGTAATACCGGTGGTAGTTGCCGTACCGGTACAACGACGCTCGGGCCGCGGCCTCCTGCTCTGTCCGTTGCGGCTTGCCCGGTGACTGCTTTTGCTGCTGCTTGCTTGGCGTTGTCGTCGCCGTCGTCGCCGTCGCGCCCGTTTCTGGACGACCCGACCGGACAGCCGCTGCGGCGACGACGACGGTTGTCGTCACCGCAGCCGCGGCCCCTAGGCATTGCCACCCGCCACCCTCCTCCTCTTCCTCCTCCTCCTCTTCCTCCGCCTCGTCCATCGGGGATCCGCCCAACATCCCCGCGCTGTCCGCCGAAGCGCTGGCGGCGCCACTTCCCGACGTCGTGTCCCCGCCCCCCGCGGCGCCGTCGCCAGCTCCGTCCGAAACGGCCTCAGCCGCCTCCGCCGCGACCTCCGCCGCCACCACAGCAGTTGTGACCCTCGGGTCTTCCGTCCCATGGGTCTCTCGCAGCTGCACCCGCATCATTAGCAGGGCGGCGGACAGGTCCGTCGGGCCGCCACGACCCGGACCCACGGCGGCGCCGCCCCGGGCCGCCAACGCCATGCCCGTCGCGCCCGCAAACATCGGCGGCGGCGCGGCAGCCGCCGGCGTCAGGCGCGCCGTGATGGCGGCGGTCAGCCCCGCCGCCGCCGTCGCCGCGACGGAGCTGCCGTGCAGTGTGTAGCTGCGGTGCATGGCGACGGCGACGGCGGCCGCAGCGGCGGCGGTGCCCGCTGCCTGCTGCGGGACCTGAACCACCTCCTCGCTCGCCGCCGCCGCCGCCGCCGCGGCGGCGGCGGCGGCTCCAGGACCGCCGCCGTCAGGCCGCGCGTTTTTCCTTCGTTGCCGTTCCCAGCTCTTCCTGTCCCGCCGCTTGCGCCCTGGCTCCGCCACCGCAGCAGCACCGCCGCCGCCGCCGCCGCCGCCGCCGCCAGCCGCGCCGGCCTCCGAGCCGGCCCGGGATCCGGGAACCCGCCCGAGGGGCCCCTCGCTGCCGCAGACCCCGACGGACCAGTCCGCGCCGTCGTCATCCCCCATCAGCAGGTCCTCCGGCTGGGCCTGCCGCCGGCTCAGTCGCTTCCGAGCCCCATGGCTCAGATGGCTGCTGCCGCCGGACTGCGCCCCACCGGCGGCGAGGGACCCCCCGCCGCCGCCGCCGCCGCCACCACGGCTGCCGTCCAAGCTACGGCTGCTGCCACCCGTCAGCCGGGAGCTGCCCGCGGCGGCGGCGGCGGCAGCGGGGGCGGTGTGGGCTTGGGGTGCCTTGGCACCAAAGGGTTTCGCTGCGGCTGCTCCTTGCCCCCGGGGCTCCCCGGTCCGGCGCCTCTTTGGCGGGGGCGGCATGGCTTCCGCCGCCGCCGCCGCTGCCGCCGCCGCAGCAGCTGCACCGCTGCTACTGCGGTTTAGCCTTATACCGTCGCGGGAGGGTGGCACGTGATGTGATTGACGACCCCCGGTGTCGGCGGCGGCGGGGTGGCCGGCGCCGGGTCCGGCGCGGGGGTTGCTGCAGCGGCCGGTGTCCTGGCTGGAAGCCGGAAGTTCATCCCCGCTGCCGTCTTCATCAGCTTCAGCACGAGGGCAGGACCCCAGTGTCTGCAAGGGCGTGGGAGGACGATGGCATGGGGAGGATTGGGGTTCCGTGGTGGGTTGGGGGGCGGAGGACAACACACACCCGCTGGAGTATCTTGGTGACCTTCTTGCGAGCTTTCTTCCTCTGGTTTTTGTTCAAGATTTTGTCGCTGGGGAGCAGCTGCGATTTGATGTGCTGCACCAGCGCGGTTGGCGGCATCGTCGCGAGCGCATCCTTGACGTCACCCATGCCGCTGTGTTGCTTCGGAACAAGGCCACACAAAAACCATTACGAAATGCGTTTGCTTTTGTTAATGGTTGCCGCCATGACAGTTAGCGGGACAGCACCGTCACTCGTTCACGGTCGTAACTGATGAAGTCATGAAAGCCTGTATTGCAACCCTAAACGGCCTGAAACAATGACGGCTTTCCGTGATCCAACTATGACCAATACTAATACGTTTTTTGCCGTACCTTACCAGTTAGCGAGAGAGTCGAAGAAGAGCAAGAGGCAAACATAGCGCAAACTGCCTTTTATGATTGCGCTACTTGAAAGGCTACACCAAGTCACGCCCACAATCTAGAGTTCGAGACACTGCTCAATTCGTGGGTTTTGAGACTTGCCGCCGCTGTTGGTCTCTTAGAAAGTATAAAATTAATTGATCAAGAGTTGACAACATTGAAGGCTGCTACAGCGTGGTGCCTGGAGGGAGTGCCGAACCATGGTGCGTGTGGTGCCCTCCGCTCGCCCGCAGCGATCTTGCGAAAGCTTACGTTGCATTCTTCCTTTGATGCAGGCGATAGAGGAGTGGTACAAGTCGGTGAGTGGCAAAGACACGGTGTCCTTGCCCGTGACGATCGAGCAAACCATGACCGTTCGTGACCCTTCCCTCTGCCCGCAGTTGCCCATCGTCACGCGGACGTATGTGACGATGGCATTCCTCACCACGGCGGGCTGCGCGCTGGAGGTGCGGTCAGGGCGCACCCCGTCGGGTGGGGGGGCCTCGCTCCGACCTCACTTCCTCGAACCCGCCCACGCCCACTCCCCCGCGCAGATCATCACGCCGTTCAATGTGTACTTCAACGCCCGACTGGTATTTAAAAAGCTCCAGCTGTGGCGCCTCGTGACGAACTTTTTCTTCTTCGGCAATCTCGGTGGGGTGGGGCGGGGCGGGCGACACAGCAGCGGGGTGGCGAGCGGCCTGCGCCTCACGTCCCACGGGGGGGGAAAGTCCTGTGGGCCGGTGGAAGGTGGTGTGCCGCAGCCGTACCGCAGGGGTGCTGCAGGCGGGATGTGGCGGGATGTGGCGCAGGGGCCGGGTCCGGGGAACCTGCGCGCACCCACCCACCCACCCGGGGGGGGCGTCGACAGAGGGGCCAGTGCCCCTCTGTCGCTGGGGACTGCGGAGCGCTGTCGGGACACCGACCGGACCCGCCAGCACCGGGCAGCCCACCAGGCAGCGCGCGGAGGTCAACACGGTGGCGGGTCGTCGCATCGCGCTTTGCCGCTTGGACAAAGGCATCGTACTCACGCGTTGTACTTCCGCTCCGTACTCACGCGTTGTACTTCCGCTCCGTACTCACGCTTGGGGATCACCAGGGAATGGGAAACCCCCTGATATTAGAAAACCCCCTGATTAAAAGGGTGCTTTGAGGCTCTTCGTTTACGGACCCGGTACGGACCCCGGTAGCGCGCGACGTAGTATCGTGTACGATGACGCCGTACAAATGCCCCCGGACACATGCATACAGGACTGGACTTCGTGTTCCACATGTTCTTTCTGATCAAGTACTGCAAGTCGCTGGAGGAGGGTGAGTTGCCCTGCGGGGTGGGGTGGGGTGGGTCGGGTGAAGGGGTGTTGCTTGGATGACCAGCATAACGATTCCCTATCCCGCGCAGCAGTGCGCTATTCGGACCAATCTGACTGATCTGACCAAAGTCACATCCTTGCATTAATAAAACTCCATCACTTAAATTTTAACTTCTGAAAACCCGCACCTGAATGCCATGTCCTCTCATCCGCTCCCGTGCCCCCCCCCCCCCCACTCCCTTCGGTTCTACCGATCCCCCGTTCCGTTTTACAGTTTCTGAGTTTGGTATTTCTCTTTTCTTCCCCACCCCCGTTGCACGGCACACGTCCCTCCACGTCCCTCCACGGCCGTCCCTTGGCGGCCCGGCCCCGCCCGGGCCCCTCCCGCCCCCTCCCCCCCCAGGTTCCTTCCGGGGCCGCTCCGCCGACTTCCTGTGGATGCTCGTCTTCGGCGGCACGCTGCTGACTTGCATCGCGCCCTTCGTCAACATCCAGTTCCTGGGCTCCAGCCTGACCTTCATGATGGTGTACGTGTGGGGCCGGCGGCACCAGTACGTCAACCTCTCCTTCCTGGGCATCTTCAACTTCACGGCGCCCTACCTGCCCTGGGTGCTGCTGGCCTTTTCGCTGATGCTGGGGAGCAGCCCCGTGGTGGACCTCATGGGCATGGCGGCGGGTGGGTTAAATTTAAAAAAGAAATATTCCCGAAGGGGGGGCCGGCGGGTGGGTGTGGGTGAGGCGGACGGGGGTGGGGGGCGCGGGGGGGGGTATAGGGTATTGGTAGACATATTTGGTGGGGGAGGGATGGGGGGTTGGGGCGGTGGGGGGTTGGGGGGCGCCTGGGCTGGAGACGCGGGGAGTCCGGCGGCGGATGCGCGGCCGGAGGGTTGGGCGCCTGGGCTTGGCCGGGGCCGGAGGCGCCGGGGGCCCCTGGTGGGGGAGGGGCTTCATTCCAAGTGGATTGATCAACGTTGTCCGTGCGAATGGAATGCGTCGTGTGAATGATTCGCGTCGCCTCGGTCCCTCCCGTGCCCCGCCCCCGCCCCTGGCCCCCAGGCCACGTGTACTACTTCCTGGAGGACGTGTACCCGCGGATCAGCGGCCGGCGACCGCTCAAGACCCCCGCCCTTATCAAGATGCTGTTCCCCGCGGAGGACATGGTGGCGGCGCCCGCGGTGGTGCCGCCGCCGGAGCGGCAGGACGCCGTCGAGCCCGTGGGGGCCCCGGCGGGAGCGGGAGCGGCGGCGGGAGCGGGAGTAGCGGCGGCGGCGGCACCAGCGGCTGCTGTTGCTGCTGCGGCAGCAGCTGCAGGGGATGTGGATGGTGAGGGAGGGGCGTCGGCTGTGGGCTGTGGGCTGTGGGCTGTGGGCTGTGGGCTGTGGGCGTCTGACGGGGGCCGTGACGGGAGAGGAACGACGATGTGGGTGCAAGGGCAGGAGGGGATGGAACAAGGGTTGGGGGGTCGGCGATCGGAGGGTTGGAGAGGGAGGACGCACCCGAGGTGGCCATAACCCTGTCCACGGGTACAATATGGGGTCCACGGTGACTTCTATGATAACCCCACGTCCCTCCCATCTTACCTCCCTCCCATCCCCCTACCCTCCATGGCGCGATTACCGTCCCCCACTCCACCCGCAGGCAGGGCGCGGCACGAGCACGCGGACTGACGGATGTACGGTCGGATGTACGGACCGACGGACAGACGGACGGACGGACCGACCCAGCAGCAGAGGGCGGGTAGCCGCGCCGCGCCGCGCCGGGCCGGGCCGCGCCGGGCTGTCGGGGCGCATCTCCCGGCGTCGGGTGCACAGCCGGGTGTGTGTGTGTGTGTGGGCCGCAGCGGTGGGCACATGGCGGACCGTGCCAGGGATGTACGGCAGCGGTTGAGCCTTTGAGCCAGGGATGTACGGCAACGGCGACGCGAGGGGTTGCTGTCGGGAATGTGCGGCTGACAGGCCCCCCCCCGGCCCCCTCCGTGTCACAGCGCCAGGCCGTGGGAGCCGCACACATCCGGGGGCCTGCAGCACCCCCTCTTGAGTAGGCGGGGGCTCCCGCCCTCCTGTAGCTGGTGGGAGCTGGGAGCTGGTCCGGGGAGGGGGTCCGATCTCCATCCGGTGGTGCGGCGGATGAGACACCCGGCCGCCGCCGCCGCCGCAGCAGCAGCAGTCAATTCACATGGCTTCGAAGAGACTTGCTTCGGCAAAGAATAGACGGCGAAGGCCACACAACCAACGTGCCCGGGGACCTAGGTGCGCTTCCTGGGAATGAATGCCCCGGTCCAGTGCCCGTTCTCGCTCTTGTCATACGGCGGGAGGGGGAGGAAGGAGACGGAAACGGGCGGGAGGAGGGGCCGCTGCCCGATGTGGCCGATAAGAGGGGGGACCCGAGGGGCTGCTTCCGCGCCCGCCGTTGGGGGCTAAGGGCAGGGGCACGGGCCCGCTGTCTGGGCCCTATGTCTCCGGCGCCTGCACCTGGAAGGAGGAAGGAGGAAGAGGGAGGTTGGGCGGCCGGCGGGCTGTGGATGTGCGGAGGTGTTGAGGTGACTGGGGGCGGACAGCGGTGAGTCGGTCGCCCGCGGGGGGCACAGAGCTGCGGGCGGGGTGTGCAGGCAGGGTTACAGGCCACAGGCCGGGGACAGGGAGGGGGGGGGATATCAGGCGGAGGCGTGGCCGATGTGATTCGCAGGGGTGGTGGGGTGGGGTGGGGTGTGGGGCATTGCGGCGGACTCCACCACGAGAGGCCAGGGACAGCGAGCGATTGGGGGAAGGGAGGGAGGGAGGGAGGGATCGGGGGGAGGGAGGTTCGAGCAGCGGGGCCGGGCCCCCCGGGGGCTGTCACCCAACGGGTTTACGCAATTGCCCTGTCCCAGGGTGGTTCCCACCGTAGCCCGGGAGATGTGTGACGGATAGATAACTGAGCCGTGCATGTGTAAACGGAAACCGAGCCGCGAGAAGCGATGTCCAGCGCAACTGGCGATGTGTGTGCCGTGCATGTGTGCGCGTGCATGTGCGTGTGTGTGTCTCTCATCCCGTTGAACCGGTGCTGGTGGCAGTGGCAGCCGCGGTGCCGCAGGCCCCTGCCGCCACCAGTTTGTGTCGCGTTGAGGCTGCTGGGGCCAGCCGCTGTCTGGCGCTGCCAGGGGGACTGGTCCGTCGGGGGCGCTGTCGCAACAGGTGGGAAGGGCCAGGGGCAAGCGGTCCCTGGAGTCGTGTTGGTAGTGGTAGGCCCCTCTACCTCCCTCATTTGAAGGAGCCCCACTGGCGCAACCCCGCTCAGAGGGGGTGTGCGTGTGTGTGTGCCGACTCCGAGAGGGGGCCACCGAGCTTCGACAGAGCGGTGGCAGTCGGTGGTGGCTGCAGCGGGCGCAGCGGGAGGTGGCACTGGGACCCGGTGGTGGGAGGGAGGGAGGGAGGGAGGCGGAGGGCTGTCCCCTGAGTCGGGTTCGTGCAACCGTGGGTTGTGGGTGGGGGGGTCTGGAGAGAGCGAGAATTCAGGCGGCATTGAGCCATTGGCAGGCAAGCACTGAGAAGGAGAAGGAGAAGGAGAAGGAGAAGGGGGGGTTTCGGGGCAACGAGGGCGACACACTCCCTGCTGGCGCGGGGAGATGAGTATGAGCATATGATGTATCGTTTACTTGAGCACTTGTCGTTTGGGGGACCACGCGTGGCTGCCCGGTCTACCGGTTCAACTATCCGGAGGTCAGTCACAGGCGCTGCGAGCAGCTAGCTCTCACCGCCTGCAACCCTGTGGCGGCTGCTCACGTGCTCAGCCTCAGCCCTGGTCACTGGAGGGAGGGCTCGGAGTGGCCTCCACCTCCCTAACAAGTGAAAACCCTTACATCTCTCACGTCAAGCCGCTCACCGCCCCAAAGAGGCGCCCCGCGTCTGCAGCGGACCCCAACTGACGCGGCCGTACAGGTACCGTACTCCACGGCAGCGCCGTACCGATGCACACACGGTGTACGTACATGCATGCACTCAAGAACGACAAAACGAAATAACTGCCGGGGCAGCGTAATGGGCCGCGCACGTCGGCAGGTCAGGTAGGTAGGTAGGTAGGTACGCAACAGCCGCACACGCACACGCACACGCAGCGGGGATGCTTCAGTTTCGTTTTACACACCGCGGGCAACGATGCGGGGGCAGGGGCGGCTGTGTTGGGCATACCGGCATACGCCCCGCGCTTCGCTGTGTCCCTCCAGGGTCGCCGAGGGACACGCGCTCCTGCCCTGCCCTGTCCACGGGGCAGCGGTGTCCGCCGACAGCACAGCGCACAGATGGGATGGGATGGGATGCAAACCTGCACAACGCCGACACCGCTGCCCCTCGCTGCCCTGCCTTACGGCTCTAGGAACTAGGATGGTTACCTCCTCCGCAATCCCGTCCCCCGCCGCGCTGCCGCTCCGGAATGTGCCGCTCCGGAATGTGCCGCTTCGGAGGATGTGACCCACCCGAGCCGGGGCGCAGAGCCCAGGCCGCGGAGTGCCCCACTGCCGGAGGGCGACAGGTCACCGGCGCACCCCGCCGGTCCCAACCACATTAACGAACCACAACCAACTGAGAACTGACAGTAGATGTACAGGTAGAGGGTTGTGTACCCCCAACCATGTACACACACACACACACCACTAACTTTTCAAAACATACACACACACCACTAACTGACTAACCGACGTACCGTTAGGGCCGCCAACGGACGTTGCGTCGCATGGCCGAGTGACTCTGGGACCCAGCGCCCTGGGGTCCAGTGCACTGTAGCCCCCCCTGGAGCGGCGGCCGCACGCCCCTCTCTTTGCAAATACGACAACCCGCGCGTCCCGGGGAAGCACCCGGGGGCACGTACACACATAACGACACACAATCAGGAGCTCATAACGAAACAACGAAATGGGTTTTGACCCTCTTGCCCCGCGGCCCGCACCCGCCACTATGTGCCTCTGATTGGTTGGGCAGCCATCCCCTCTCCCTCTCCCCTCACCCTCCCGGTTCCGTCGAGGGCACGGTAACCGCCATGTCCCCTGGCGGGCAGCCGGGTCGGGTTCACCAAACATCACATCATCAAGACATGAACTACTCAAACAACCGGCGTCAGGCATACCGTACCAAACTGTCGCATCAAACTGTCGTGCTGTACAACGCAACGCACATGTGCATCTTGAACCCGAACGGCGTCCTGGGCTCCCACCCCACCCACCTGCCACCCAACTCTAAAACAACACACCTCAAGGAGCATCGACGTGTGTGTAACAGTCATGCCCACAAGACAATCGCTGATTACCGTACTAACCGCCAACCGCTAACTGACGAACTGATCAACCGACCAACGAACGGGGATTGGAACAGCCGACGAACCGACGTCAGAAGACTTTCGACCACAGAACGCCACCACAGCACTCCACACATCTAGGGGGGCAGTGCAGCAGGTAAAAGACACAACACGACATGATCATGCAGCAGCAGCAGACCGCCAGCACACGTCGCTCAGCAAACCTGACTTTTGTCTTACCCACGCCCGGTTGGAGCACCCAAGCCCGGCAGGGCAGCGGGTCAGTTGCAACAATAACAAGTGTGCTCACATTAACATCACCGACCTGCAAACCGCGCGGGCTGACACCGGCACCGGCTGCGCTACACCACGGCAAACAGACTCGACTAACCAGAAAACGGAGTACGAGGAGGGGCCAGGCAGGCAGTGACGTGGTCCGCACGGCCGCGCCCGCCACATGGGGCTCATGCCGCACCTGCCGTACACACACCGGCCGGCGGGCGGGTTGCACTTCTAAACACGCCGGGTGAAACCCCCAGCGCGTGCCCCAACGCCAAAACGGACCTCTCACAACACACACACACACACACACACACACATACACACACACATACACCTGCACATGCTCTCTCCCATACACGCCCCACCCCACCCCATCCCTGTCCAAAATCGGCGTCACGGAGACGCCGCCGACTCAGCCCGCGCGGCCGATGACCACCCACTTGACCACCCGGCCGAACACGACATGACATGCCACTCCGGGCGAGCAACAAGAGGCCACCTCCACCTACCGACTCACGCGCCTCCACCCCCCCCGCCCACCCGCCGGGTGGGTGGGTGTGATCTCCGGGTGATACCACTCCGGCTGGTCCAACAGCAGGCCCAACAGGTCCAGCAGCAACACGCTCTTACACATGCCGTACACACATACGGCAACGACCACGACCGCGCAAAGCCCAACCCTAAACCCAGCACCCGACCACGCGCATACACCCACACCCTGTCCCTGCTTGGTTTCACATAACCCGAGCGGGAAGGGTCATTGGGAGCACGGGCTGGGCATGGATCACCCTACCGTCCCACGGGGCGGGGCAGGGGCAGCCCGTGTGCTGCAACGTGCCAGGGGGAGCCCCCGCACCGGTGGAGGTCGCGTTCGCCGCCCCCCCCTGGAGGCCTCACGCTGGGGGGGGGGGTGCGGCGACGCCAGGCGAGCTCGGGGAAAGGGCGGGGACCCGGAAGGGCCCTATGCTCACTGGCAACCTTTGGGCCGCTCGGTGCCGCACCCAGCCCCGCACCCAGCCCCCCGACGACACCTCGTTGACGCCCAGCGCCCATCCTCTTCCTCTCGCCTGTCGCCCTGCCGCTCGGCCGCGATCAGCACACATCACGTCACATCACATCACACCGTACTGTGCCTGACATAAAATTTACGATATCACGCTGCGACACGAGCAACTCCCCTGCCTCTGGGTTGGCTGCCCCGCCTGCCTCCCCTGTCATCCCGCAACAGCACCCCTCCGGGGCATACCACCGCTCCAGCCCGTTCCCCCGTCGACCGTGCGACAGCCACCCGACCGACAGACCGACTGACAGGCGAGGCTCCAGTGACCTCCTCGACCCGAAAGTGTAGGCGGGGGCGAGGGGGCAGACCGCCGGCAGGGCAGGCAGACAGACCCCCGCCCCTCGCTTCCGCCTCCCCATCCTAGACAACCGAGAGGCGGGTAGCCGGGCCTTCGCCCCACATACAGGCGGCGTGTACCGCTGACCCAATCTCCCTCCAGCGAGCATACACACATACACACACGCGCATGCTGGTTTTTTTCTAAACACAAGCATGCTGACCGCGAGGGAGGGAGGCCTAATCGGCCCTCTCCCTCCCCGCTCCCTCCCACCCTCCCTCTTCGAGCAAGTCCCCGGCACCCTCCCTCCCCTCGCTGTCACTTAGGCTGAGAACTCCGAGGGGGCGCTTCTCGAGGGCCCCTCCAGCTCAAAGGAGGGTAACGCCCCTGCAGCCGCCCCCGCCCCCGCCCCCCTCGCACAACTCCCCCTTCACATACAGCCATCAGGGCCCGATCTCCGTGCCGTGTCATGCGTCTCCTCGCAGGCGTTCAAAATGAGCCTCCTGCTCCTCTCCGTACTCTCCGTCGTACGATATCCCAGAACCCTTCTGCAGCTGGTCTGAGCCCGGACCTCTAAAAGCTCTCATCCCACACAGCCGCCGACGGCGACCCCACCTCACCACCCCTGCACCTCACCACCACATCAGCTCACTGTCGGCAGCGCCCAGCGTCGTAACCCGTCGTAACAAAATCGCACGGTTCACCCATTCAGGTGCCGTACATGCCGTGGCCCCACTGAGAGGCCGCCTTCCCTCTTGGCCAAACTTTCAATTTTCCAGGCCCCAATCCTCTCCCGGGGGGAGGGAGCGCGTGATGCTGCACGGCGGTGCCGGTGCCGGCGGGACCACCTGGTCCTCCTCTTCGGGCAGTCCGCCCCTAGGTCCGCGATCCCCACCCCCACCGCACAACGCACTCCTCTCGAGCCACCCACCCGGCAGCAGCACCCGCACACCCGCACCGCACCCTCTCGGTCGACAATCCTCTCCCGTGTCGTCGTGCCGTGCCATGCCGTGCCGTGTCGTATCCCTCCCCCTCCTCAGCGCACACGCGCCGGAGCGGCTACACATTCGTCACGCCGGCGCGTCAACACACTGTGGAGGCCGCCAGGAAGCGACCAAGACAGAGACAAAGGGAGACAGAGAAACAGAGAGATGAGAGGGAGAGGGACCTGCAGCCCTGAGCTGAACCCCGGTGTTGAGACCTCGTCCTCTAGGGAGGGGGAGGGGGAGGGAAGGGGTCCAGGGGGGCGCGCGGCCTCACGCGGCGGCAGGGCGGCTGGGACCGTCGGCCCCCGGGGCCCCTCCGGCGGCGCCGGGACGGGTCGCGGTGGCGGCGGCGGCGGCGGTGGTGCGTACCGCTGCCGATGACGCGGCCCCGACGCCCGGCCGCCCCTCGAACCGATAGTAGATGGCTGTGAGCGAGTAGATCTGGGGGCAGTGGGAGTCGGAGGGAGGAGGGCGGACAGTCAGTTGGCGGTTGGCGGTTGGGCCCACAGCAACTGCCGGCTTGGAAGGCAGCGACGCGCCCCACCAGTCGTCGTGCATCGTGCATCCCTGGAGTCACGGCGATGCGGTATCCGGTGTTCGCCAGTGTCCAGTCTCGGGCGGTGAGGTTCAGAGCCCCGGGCGGTGAGGTGAGGTGTGGTGGACCCCACCACGCCGCTGGGCATCCATCGCAGCTCCACCCCCTACCCCTTTCCCCCTTCCGACAGCATGTCACCTCCGTCTCGCGGGGCGAGGCGGTGCTGCCCCACAGCCGCCCGCCCCCTCGTCCCCCGTCCCTTCGCCCCCCCTCTCTGCGGCCCCTCCCACCATGTCCGCTAGCGGCACCGCGTAGGTGACCGGGCTGCCCGGGGGCCGGTACTTCTGCGTCTTCTTGACCCAGTCGCGGGCGGGTTTACCCGGGTACTTGCGCATAAAGGCCAGCTCCTGCGCGGGGAGAGGGGGAGGGGGCGAGGGGGAGGGGGAGGGGGAGGGCGGGTATAAGGTAGCACCTACCGCCATGAGCCTCTTGGACGCACAAAGCGCCCGCGCGTGTCATTATGTTGTTCTGCGAAGACACCGTCCCTACTCAGTGTGAGTTTGTGTGTATTAGTGTCTTTGTATTTGTTTCAAGGAGGTGTAACCGTCCCCCGTTGCTCTCCTCCCGCGCTTTCCCTCTAACCACCAACCACCCCAAAAGTACGGCCTCACCGTCTCCTGGGGCAACGTCCTCAACCGCATCTTGGTCTCCAAGCTCACGTCATCCCACGACAGCGCGGGGTTCAGGAAGAACTGCCAGCCCCCCCTGCGGTTACACCATAGCGCGGCGGCACCATCACAGGTTAACATCACCGAAATGCCCGTACTGTACGGACATGCCAGCTACCGCTCGACGGTAATTTACTCCTCGCGCATTACCAGCCGCCCAGCTCCCACGCCCGTGCCTGATGGGTTACGGCCCAGCAGTCCGCTCTCCCGCCCCCCCTTGAGGGCGAGGGGGGCGCGGAGGTCCGACGACGCACCTCTCCTCCGTGTGGGTCCCTAAGAAGAGCACCTCGCGCTTGGCTGTGCGCGGCTGGTGCAGGTTCATTCGCAGCCAGGTCGTCAGCGCGGCCCATTCCTTGTCCCGGTCGGATCTCTCTGAGGTCCCTCCGGGGGCGGCGGCGGCGCCGAGCGGCGGCGGTGCGGGAACCAGGCACGCCACAACGGCGGTTGGCGCTGCCGCTGGCGCTGCTGCTGCTGCTGCCGGCGGTCCCCCTCCTGCGTGCGCTCGGCTCCCATGGAGCAGTCCGCAGTCCTCCTCCTCATCCGGATCACTGCTCAGCATCTGAGCCGGACACGGGGTGCCAAACTTGGGATTGAGCTGCGGAGGGGGATACAGTGGGGCGGGGGGGGGAGGGCGGTGGGCAACGGCAGGAAACGGTCGACACCTCGCAGCCAACATTCAAGTGATCCAAGCATGCGACTCGACAATTTTGCAATAGATACATGTTGAACTGAGAAGTTATCATGTGCCGCTGCAACCAACTTTCGCTGATGTGACGCGTGTTGCGACTCTGCCAGGAATGGTAACCAATGCGGCCAAACTGATATTTCCGGTAAATGTATAAAGAATTTATGATGCAAGCGGGCGCGCTGCGTTGGGGCTTGGGGTTTGGGGTTTAAATACCGAAAATATCCTGGGTCGCTGAGGATATTTTGGTATCAGGATTACCGAACGCCTTACCAAACTCCTCTTCGGCCCACGCCAGACGTAGCTGCGTGTTGTAAGCGGTACCATGACCTTCTGGTTGGATGTTACAGTGTGCGCCTTGAAGGGCATCTTGCTCAGCGGCGTAGAGCAGGCTGCGATTGCCGTTTCCAAGTGAGACGTTGCTCACACGGACGGGCCCGGACACCAAGCTTATCAAGTTACCTGAACCAGCAGAGGATGATGAACGCTCCTCTGGATTAAGCGCCACTTCGTCCTCCTCGTGCTGGCTTGTCCCTGAAGACGACTCAATCGCGCTCCGGCCACGCTTGCCTGCTCTGAGGCTGAATAACATTTCTGCCACCTCAGCTGTACTCGGATCTAGAGCAGCGACAACCTGTGCGGACGCGAAATCGGTGTGCCTCTTCTGGCAGGCGCGACGACGGGATTCTCCCAGCGAGACCGTAAGCACCCCTCTAACCTGCTCCGTGACCGCACTGTGCAGCACGTGTGGGCGCACTTTCATATTACCGCAACTCAGCGGCAGACTAGGGCATAGCCCAGAGCAGATGTCCATGGGCTGCAATCGTTGCCACCTCAACTGAAATGGTGGCGCTGCGACCGACAATTTCTGAAAGGCTCCTTGTTTGCCAGCTCTGCCAGATTACAATGTCTACCTACTCTGTCCCCTAGGGGTAAAATTTTCGCTCCAACCGTTGTACACAACCGTACTCTGGTTGGTTGTTTCAAGCCCGCGCACGGCGCACCAAACTTTGCGCGCAACGGTCCCAGCTTCATTGCAATTCATTAAATACCTGTACTGATGCATGTGAAACCTAGCTTGTGATAAGAAATGTCGCCAACCGTCCAACTCACAGCCCAAAGGCCTTTTGACGGAAATTTGACATCAATTCATGCAAGCAAAATTTGCAGCTACCCTGCCGCGGGAATTCACACAGACCGCGCTTTCGCCGCACGCCCGGCGTGCGAGGGTGTGACTTCTACACAGCGTGACTGCACACCGCCGCATGTATGATGCCGCGCTCTACTCTTTAAATTGCACAATGCAGTTGTACATGAATGACCGCCCAGCGGGAATGCAGACGGCCTAGGCGAAGCAAACAATTGTTACACATTCCGGCATCCAAGGCAGGGACAAGACCTGCTCTCGCGGCCTGGTTTCCACTTGGTAATCGTGATCGGTGTGCCTCGTCCTCCTCCTCCTTTCCTCCTTTCCTCCTCCTTTCCTCCTCCTCCTCTCCGTCTGTTATTCAAGCGGGACTGCCATGCCCCTTGCCGCGCCGAACCCCATAGTTCGCAACATCCCTCGCACTCAAAAACCACACAAAAGTACATGCAACACTCTCACCCTCACCCTCCGACCTCTTTCGTGGACAAATACCAAACGGTCGTCGTGGGGGCACAGTTGGACACCGCTCGCCCGAGTGAGGCGAGGCCCCTGGCCCGCCCCCCTGGAGCGGCGCAGACGCCTCGCCCATGCCGCCACCTCAAACGCCACCCGGAAAGAGATGGAACGGACTGAAAATCACTACAACTCCGCACTTCCCATCGTGCATCCAGGCCTCCAGGATCCAGATCCAGCCAGCGACACATGCCGGTGTCCGCCTCCCTGCCCCTTGCTCCCCCCCGCCCCGCCCCGCCCCGCCCCCCAACTGCCGTAGCCCCGCTGGGTCCGGAGCCCAGGGCCCACAGCAGTCCGCTCCGGGGCCCTATGGAGTCAACAGACCTGGGGCCCTGCTGGCCTGCCCGCCCAACAGCCCAACAGCCCAACCGGACAGGAGCGGACCGCTGCGGCCCACCGCCAGCCCGGGCGGCGCGGCGCCCCTCCCTGCGGGGCCTTATCTGCGGGGCCTCGGGTCAGTGACCTGGGACCTGGCCGCCGCCTGTACCCAATCGGAAGCGGACGCCAGCACGGCAGCGGCGCTCCCCGGAAGCCGCATGAACCCTACCAACACACAACCACAGCCTCTTGCCTTCTCAGTACGTTAACTTCTTCTGCCCAAACCAAACCCAACCCAACCAAACCGACCCACAGGCGGCGGCGCCAGCCGCAGCCGGGGCCCACCGCCGCTCCCCCGCCCACTGAGCCACCGGGGTGTGTCCGCCGGCCGCTGAGTGAGGGCCCCCCTGGAGTGGCCCCCGGGGCCCGCCCCCTCTCCCGCCCGCTTTCCTCTTTCTTCTTTCCTCTGCGCTCACCTCCCGCATTCGGACGGGGAATGCAGAACGGCATCAGGGATCATCACTAATCGTACCCTCCTTTAGAGCCATCCAACCCCCAACAAGACGGCACATGAGAAGTAATGCCCCGCCGCGCCCAGCCGCGCCGGTGAGACCGCGTACCGCCTTTCACAGGTACACAAATACGCAAATCAGAGCCAAACAATTAAGGGTATCGACACTAATGTTGGTTCACAGGATGCGAAAAGCGCACTCACATGGCCGACATGCCACCCTAGGTGACCCACCCACCCGGTTAGGACCCAGCACACAGCGTTGCGCAGCGCAGCGTTGCACAGCACACAGCGCAGCGTTGCACAGCACACAGCGCAGCGTTGCACAGCACACAGCGCAGGCCCCTTCATTGCCCAAACTAACGCAGTACAACAGGGCACTTCCCCACGGAGTTTGATTCCCCTCTCACTGTTACTGGTACTAGTGCTGCACAGGCCAGTGAATCGACATAATTATTCCTGTCATCCCTGCCAACGCCCTGTGATTTTGTTTAAGAAAATTGAGAAACGCCCATGTTATGATGTTGGGATTGCTCATCCACGACACGCCCACACACCATCGGATGCCCTCCACTTCCCAACCGGCGAGGCGAGTGGCAATCGGCACCACGCGCCGGCACACCACATCAGAATCTGCCAGCTGGGGGCCCCAATGACCCATGGGCCAGGGCTTCACCACACGCAGGTCAAGCTGCGAGTCCGTCCGTCCGTCCGTCCGTCCGTCCGGGCAGCATAGCTCCCACCGCCCTCATCGCCACAACCACCGAGTCGATTGAGCTCCCACTGCCCGCCATCACCAACGTGGGTGGAAAACGCCACCGACCCATCGGCCCGACCCATCGGCCGCACCCCTCGGCCGCACCCCTCCCAGTCGGGCGAGCACCCGGCTGCCGTCCGGCCCCAACCAGCCAGCCGGCCAGATGGCCCCTGCGTACGTTGGACGGCAAACGCCTGCCCAGCCAGTCGTGATCTGTAGTACCCGCAGCGACCAGTCTTCGGAAGTACGGTACCCGCACGTGTCAACTGCTAACTGCTAACTGCCAAGTAAAATCCACCAGGCCAGTCCTCTCGGGCACGCCCAACCGGACCACAGACCTAAACCCTAGATGACACCCCCCAGCACGCAACCGACAATGCAGAAGTCGGATACCCGCACCATCCAGGATGTACGACATAAACCCTTGAAATGTTTCTAATGCGGGAAACGAGCAAAATATATCATCAATAATGTACTGTGACGAAAAGCTGCCACCGAAAAACGATCTCACCCAATGCCGCCAACCGCACCAATGCGCCTCGCCTCCGGCCCCCCCCCGGGTCCGCGTAGCGGCCTGACAACAAGAATACGACGGCTGGTCGAGCAGAACACACAAATAAGGACGCACGCACGCACGACGGGTTTGGGTCGCGTGGGTTTCTACGCTGAACACAGAGCGCTGTTCATACGCGCGCGGACCCCCCCTCCCCCCCTATGTCTCCTATGTCTCCCCCCCCCCCAAAATGCTCGCCAAAACACGCCGGGACTACAGCGTTCGTCCTTCACCGCAGCCTTTCACTTCATGTCATGGTTGGGAGATACGCACACGGGCGACATGTTGGGCAACACCGCGCTCACTGCGTGTCACCCGCATTCCTGCCCTGCCCTGCCCTGCCTGCCGATCAACTAACTCTCTCTCTCTCTCGTTCTCTCTCTCTCGTTCTCTCTCTCTCGTTCTCTCTCTCGCACTCTCTCTCACGCGGCGCCTGGGTGTGCCCCAAGCAGTACGATGCCCGCCATCCCATCCCCCGCCCGACCTGCAGGTCGTCGGATCAGTATCCTCTCCCCCGAGGGGGGGCGCTGCAACATGGGCCCCAGCTCCCCGCCGGGCACTCCCTGACCCTGTCACCACCACCACCACCACCACCACCATCACCACCACCACCACCACCACCACCACCTCATGGCCACTCCAGGGTGGGAATCATGTGACCTCATCCCACCCCCCCTCCTCCTCCACCCCCTCCGCCGAGGCACCCCCCCCTGGACCCGCTCGGGCCGTCAGGGGGGGAGGCGCAGGGGGGCCCGAGGCCCCACCCCCCGCAGGTCTGACAATCGCCGACCTGACCAGCTACCGGCCTGCATTCCCCGACCTGCCTGTTCCCATACACACGGACGTCCATGTGCCTCCCCTCACCACGTACACCACATCCCTGGCGCAGGCCTCTGCCTCCCCCCCGGGGGGCAGCTCCGCCAGCGGGGGGGGGGTGTCCACCGACACCGCCAGCGGGGGGGGGGGTGTCCACCGACAGCGCCAGCGGGGGGGGATGTCCACCGACACCGCCACGTCCACCCCATCGTAGTTTGTCTGACTGCACAGGGTCACCCTGGGGGGCCCCGACACCCCCCCCCCCACACACACACACAAATGGGTCGGGCGGGTTTCTAGCTAAAACACACAAATGCCGTGCAAACTGGCAACCGTTCTGACATTTACAAAAAGAATCACAAGCCCACACATCGCACGCGATCCCGCCCCCTTCCCCCCGCGCCCGTTCCCGGCTCCATGCCTCCCGCCCTCCACACGCCCCTCACCGCGGAGGGTCGCGGGCCGCAGGGAGCGGTTCCCTCCAGATGCCACCGACATCAACATCGGGACCACCCACCGCCACCGCCATTACACCACCGCCACCGCCACCACCACCACCACCATTACCATTAAGATCATTACCAGTTACACCATTACCACTACTACCCCCTCACCAGCATTACCACCATAACCAGCCCCTCACCATCATTATTACCACCACCCCCACCACCACCACCACCACTTTCCGGACTTCCCCCAGCTCCCTTCCTCCCACGATGGTGCCACCCGGCTGCACCCCACCGCTTCCCGATCCCCCCCCTCCGGCTGCAGCGCTGCACCAATGAGCCCCAATGAGCCGGATTCCTGACTCCTGGGCCCCCTCCCCCGCGGCCCGTCGCCGCGCCCACGTCCCCCCTCTCTCATGGTGCTGACGTCACCATCCTGCTGTGCTGACGTCACCAGCCACACACACACACACACACCGACACCCCCTGGCCCCCTCCCGCCCAAGAGGCGCCCGCCCACTCACAAACGTCCCTCGCTTCCCAGCCCCCTGCCCCGGGCCTCAACACCGTGTCGCCCTCCTCGCAGGGCCCCCGGAGCCGCACTCATCCCCGACCGCGACGTGTCCACCCCTCTCAGCCCCTGCGCCCCGACCTGCCCCCCTCCCCGTCCCCCTCCCCGTCCCTGCCCCCGCCCCCGCCCCCGCCCCTGCCCCTGCCACACACGTCCCACGACTCCACGGAGGAGGGGCCCGTGGTGGCGGCATCCGGACCGCCGGTGTCGCACAGCCGGGACTGGTGGCCGGACGCGCTGCCGCCGCTGTCGTACAGCTGTCCACCGCTCTGGCCGCCTCCGCCGCCGCCGGTCTGGCCGCCGCCGCCGCCGCCGTGCAGCTTGGCCGCCGAGCTGTGCGGGCTGCCCATCCCAATCATCGAGCCTGCCGGAGGGCACCCGACCGGAGTGTGGTTAGAGAAGCGCCTGAGTGTGTGGACAGAGCGACAGAACGACAGAGCGACAGGCCAGGCAGCGGCGGCGGTCCGAGGCGGCGCAAGGCGGCGGCAGACACAGACATCGGGTGTCTCAGTGGGGGAATGGCCCGCGACACACACACTCGGACACACACACACACTCGGACACACACACACACATACACACACCCCAAAACACGTGACGCCAGCCCCTGAGGTGCGTCCCGTCCCCCTGGGACACCGACTCCAGGGGGGATACCTCTCCCCGCCCCGGAGGTCGACCGCTGCGACCTCGGTAAGCTGGGCCTTGTGGATGGCCGCAGCCGGGGCCCGCGTCCCGTGGCCCTGCCAGGACTATCACTGCCGCCCCCAGGTCAGTCAGGTCAATCAAGGCAGTCCCTCCTGTCAATCAGGGCAGCTGAACCGCAAAACGTCAACGTAACCGATTGGGGTTACCGATTGGGTCCGGGCGGTCGCATTTGTCCTCTGAGCCCCCTGCCTCTAACCCCCCTGCCTCTACCCCCCTGCCTCTACTCCCCTGCCTCTACCCCCCTGCCTCTACCCCCCCTGCCTCTACCCCCCCTGCCTCTACCCCCCCTGCCTCTACCCCCCCTGCCTCTACCCCCCCTGCCTCTACCCCCCTGCCTCTACCCCCCTGCCTCTACCCCCCTGACTCTAACCCCCCTGCCTCTAACCTCCCCTGCCTCTAACCCCCCTGCCTCTACCCCCCCTGACTCTAACCCCCCCTGCCTCTAACCTCCCCTGCCTCTAACCCCCCTACCCCCCTGCCCCCCAGCTCCCTCACCTGGCACCGCTTGCAGGTGGGTCTGCAGCACCCGGGCGGCCTCGCTGCGGACCTTGGCCAGGGGCACCGTCAGAGAGCCGGGGGGGCCCCCACCCCGCTGGGGGGCCCCCGAAGAGGTCGTCGCGGAGGGAGGTCAGCTGCCGGTGCACCTGCAGGCCCCGGGGGGTGGGTGGGTGTGGGGGTATTGGTGGACATATTCAAACTGCGCTGCTGCCAGCGCAAAGGTCCAGTGAAGGGTCATGGTGGGTGGGGGTTGGGAGATGTGTGGGCGGGGAGGGGAGGGAGATTGCGGGAGACTGGTGGACACATCGTGTGTGGCCCGGCCCCGGGACCAGACCCGGCAGGAGGCCGTCGTGGGCCGGGTATGCACACCCCGAGCTCACCCCTCACCCCATCCCCCTGAGGGGTCAGCCCCCTTCACAATCCCTCCTCACACCCCCATGACCTCACCCTGGGAAGCCCCGCACCCACCCCCACCCCCCTGTTCCGGCCCCCCACACACACACACCTCAGCGAAAGAGGGCCGATCCCGCGGGTTCTTGGACATGCAGCGGACGGCCAGGGAGGCGTACGCCGCGGGGCAGTGGACGGGGAACTGCGGCCGCTCATCAAACTGTACGACCGCCGACAGCAGCTGCGGGCAGCGGGGGTGGACGCCCAGGGGGGCCGGGGGGGGTGGGGCGACACACACGATATGCGGTGCGGTGCTGTTCGGTGCGGTGCGGTGGGTCGGGGCAGGACAGGACAGGGCGGCAGGGGAGATAGGGACTCCTCGATGTGTGTGTTTGATGATGATGAACCCGGCGTGTATGTGTTCGTGGGTGGGGCAGGTGGGCTGAGAACTTGAGCTTGGGAGCGTCACCGTCGGAACACCCACCAGTGGGGCAGAAGGGCCCGTCCGTCCGTCCGTCCGTCCGTCAGTCCGTCCCCCGATGACACACTCAGTCGGCCAGTCCCTCAGTTACCCACCAACCAGTCCGTCCGTCCGTCCGTCCGTCCGTCCGTCGGTCGGTCACCTGCCCCCCTCCCCCTCCCCCTCCCCCTCCCCCTCCCACACACAACCCCCACCTGGAATGCGCTGTAGTTGGCGAAGGGCTGTTGGGCGCAGTACAGCTCCCACATGATCACACCGAACGAGTACACGTCGCTGCCCAGGAGCACCTGTACGGCAACACACACACGGAGGGAAGGCGAGACGGGACGGGTTGTACGGCGCGAGGGACCTTGAACGCTGCGCGTCTGGGCACTCAGAATCACCGCCACCACCACCACTACCACCACCACCACCACCACCACCACATCCCGCCACCCACCCACCCACCCATCCCCCCCACACACACCCAGCCACCCATCCCCCCCCATCCACCCACCCACCCAGCCACCCACCACGTTGTCCCGAATGGTCTCCGGGGCCATGTGGGTGACGGTGCCGATACGCGACACCAACATGCCCTCCTCGGCGCCCCGACCCGCCAGCTGACGCGCCAGACCGAAGTCGCCCAGCTTGGCCAGGAAGCCCGCGGGTCGCCGTCGTTGCGCTGTGGCCCGGGGGGGGAGGGGGAGGGGGGCGGGGGGAGGGGGGCGGGGAGAGGGACGGTGAGCAAAAGGAAACTGGTTGAGTACTACTGAATAAGGATGGAGTTACTGGTAAGGATGGAGTCAGGGCATGCTAGCAAGTGTTTGCGAAGAAGATCTTAATTCCCGGTTGGCAAGCAGGCAGCCAAAAACGGTTTGAGTGGCCCCCCCCCCCCCGCCCCGCCCCCCCGGCCTCCCTCCACCTGCAGCAGCACGTTGGCGGTCTTCAGGTCCCCGTGTACGATGGCCCGGCTGTGCAGGTAGGCCATCGCGGAGGCGATCTCCGCCGCCGTGTCCAGCAGCTGCCGCATGGCGATCACCTGCAGCAGCAGCAGCAGCCGTACACAGTACGGCAGTCGTACTCATAGCGCGCCCAGGGGAGAGAGAGAGGACCCAAGCGCTGGGGAAGGGTCGGGCAAACCCCCGGGGGGTTCGGGTGTGAGCGGGTGCCGGCGCGAGGTCGCCCCGGCCGGTGGCGGTGTCGGTGGCGGTGGCGGTGGCGGGCAACCCCCTGGACTGTGACCCGCGGGTCGGGTAGGGCCTGACGCCCCCACGCGAGACCTCCCCCCGGGTCCGTCTTCCACCCTCACTCCACACTGCCATCAACATCCTCGCACCCCCCTCCCCCCCCCCTACACACACACACTCACTCACTCACAGCCTCCAAACTCATCTGCCCCTGCCCCTGCCCCTGCCCTACCCCTGCCCCCCTGGCCCCCTGCCCCCCTTACCCCTGCCCCCTGTCCCCGTTTTTCAATGTAACCCCTGTCCCCCTGGCCTACCTGCGTCCCCGCGCTGACGTTGGTGGAGTGGAAGGCCCCCCCCGTGATGGCGTCCTTCAGGTTCCCTAGCGTGCACAGCTCCTGCACGATCAGCACCTGCCACCGCTCCCGACCCGGACCCGGCCAGCCCGCCACCCGCGCCCCACCCCCCGCCACGCCCCCTCCCACCCCCATCGGCCGCAGCCGCCGCGCCCCGGGCCCACTGCCTCTGGAGGTCCGTGGGTCCGTGAAGGACTGAGACATGGGCTCCGAGTACAGCGGCGGGCGCGCGTTAAGAACCGGCTCGGGGTCGCCGTCGGGGGGAGGTCGGTGGCTGCCGGCGGCGGCGGCGGGGGTGCCGGGGCGGGCGGCCATGGCTCCAGGGATGGGCCTCCCGGCGTTGGAGTCGGGGCGAGAGGCGGCGGGGGAGGAGGCGGCGGCGGGGTCTGCGGGGTTGAACTGGGAGCCCTCGGTGCCGTTGGCGGTTTGGATGGCGGTTGTGGCGGTGTTGCGCTGTGCAAGGCGGGGGCGACGGGGGGACCGGGTGTGTGTGTGTGTGTATGTGTGTGTGTGTGTGTGGAAAAGTTAGAACGGAAAGGAGGACCAAACCCAGCGACACACGCAGGTTAGAGTCGGGGGATGGGCACAATGAGGCAGGGACGGGTTCATGCCCCCGGGGGTTCACACGCAACACGGGCCCACCCCTAAGCCCGGGCGGGGAAGGGGACTTGGGAAAGCAGGGCTGGGGGGACGTCAGGGGCGGGGCGCTGGCGGACTCTGGGGAAATCGGCCTGACCTCCCGCGAGGAGGGGAGGGTGGAGGGTGGAGCGCTGTCAACCGCCGCGGGCTCAGTCCAGCGGACACCTCCCTCCCCCCCCCTCCCTCCCTCCCTCCCTCCCTCCCTCCCTCCCTCCCTCCCTCCCTCCCTCCCTCCCTCCCTCCTCCCTCCCTCCCTCCCTCCCTCCCTCCTCCCTCCCTCCCTCCCTCCCTCCCTCCCTCCTCCCTCCCTCCCTCCCTCCTCCCTCCCTCCCTCCCTCCCTCCCTCCCTCCTCCCTCCCTCCTCCCTCCCTCCCTCCCTCCCTCCCTCCCTCCCTCCCTCCCTCCCTCCTCCCTCCCTCCCTCCCTCCCTCCCTCCCTCCCTCCCTCCCTCCCTCCCTCCCTCCCTCCCTCCCTCCCTCCCTCCCTCCCTCCCTCCCTCCCTCCCTCCCTCCCTCCCTCCCTCCCTCCCTCCCTCCCTCCCTCCCTTTTTGGAACTCGGCCGCCCTGTCCTGCCGCCCTGTCCCTCCCGATCCTCCTATCCCCCACCGCCCCGCCCCTAGCACCCCCTATGAATACAGCCCACCTGCCCTACCCCATCCCCATCCCATCCCCACCCCACCCCTCACCCGCTGCAGTGCCCCGAAGCCCACACTCTCCGCCCGCCGCCAGCCGCCCAGACCGCTCGGTAATTGCGCCACGGCCTGGCCCACGCCGCCCCCTCCGCCGCCGCCTCCGCCTCCACCTCCGCCGCCTCCGGGGTTCGAACCCCCGCCCGTCATCGACGACAGCAGCGCCGTGAACCCCGAGTTGAGCATCACGTTGGCGCTGGTGCTCGCGCTCGTGTGCGTCTGATTGCTCCACGACAACTTGTCGTACTGCAGATCGGACGGCATCAGCTGGCCCCCGAAGTTGGATCCCAGCTGCGACCAGGCGATGGCGCGATTCGCGTTGCTGTGCTGACTGGCGGCGGAGCCGTTGCTGGTGCGCGTGGCGCCGCCGCCAGCGGTGCCGCCGCTGCCGCCGCCGCCCGTCGTGCCGCCGCCGCCGGCGGTGGCCGGCTGCGCCGACCCCGTCGAGATGCTGCGCTGCAGGGAGGACTGTCGAGTGACGCTTCCGGCGCTGCTGCGACCCCCCGACGGCAGCTGGCTGGCGAGGGCGGAGCTCTGCTGCTGCTGCTGCTGGTGTGGGGCCGCCGCGGTCACCTCGGCGGGCTGTGAAGACGGCGGCAGCGGCGACGGCTGTCCGGACGCCGTCGGCAGCATGTCGGCGCCGCCGACGCCCGCCGTCAGCTCGTCGATGGTCGGCAGCCAGTGGACGCCGGCCAAGCCGCCGCCGCCACCGCCGCCGCCGCCGCCCGACGAGTGCAGACCGGCCGCCTGGATCGGTGGCGGCAGCGCCAAACTGGGCTCCAGGGAGAGCGCGGAAACCGTTGACTCGGACTCTCCGGTAGTCAATTGCTCCGCGAGCGCGGGGTCGGGTCCCGACGGCGGCGGCGGCGCCGCCGCTGCCGCCGCCGCGTGTTGTTGCTGTTCGGCTGGCGCCGTGGGGCTGCCGCGCGGCGCGGGGTGAGTGTACGACAAACCAGCGGGCGGCGCGGCGCGATTTGGCGGATTCGTGCCCGGCGGCCCGCCGGCGGCATCGCCCCCGCCTTCTCCCACATCCGGCAGCGCCGGTCCACCGCCTCCGCCGCCGCCTCCGCCACCGTCGCCGCCACCACCGCCGCCGCCGCCGCCGCTCGAGCCGTGCATGTTCGCGATCCTGTACAACGGCCTGCCGGACATGCTGCCGTAGTCGGTGGGCGCCACGCTGTTCCGGAAGGTCGAGAAGAGCGCCGTGGACAACCCAAAGTTGTTGAAGACCTCGTTGTTGTTGGGCCCCGCCAGGCCGCTGTAGTCCGCCACCATGTACTCGAAGCCGCTGTTGATGGGCAGCTCAGAGGACGGGGACTCGAAACCGGCGACGACGACCCGAGTCCGGGAAGACGGCCCGCTGCCGCTGGCGACCTCGCTCGCCGCCCCTGCCGCTGCCGCGGCGGCGGCGGCGGCGCCGCCGCCGCCGCCGCGCGGGATCGGCGGCGGCGGTCTGGTCGCCGCCGCTGCCGCCGCAGCCGCCGGCGTGCCGCGGCGTACCAGGGTCGGGCCCGGGCCGTCCTTCTCCTCCTCGCCGCCGTCGAAGGCGACGCACCAGGGCGCCGCCTCGTTGGGCGAGTACCGGGCCCGGGGAGCACCGCCCAGCGGCCCCAGGGCCGCCGCACCCGGGCCCATTTGACCGGGCAGACCGCCGCCGCCGCCGCCGTCGCCCGCGCTGCCGCCGCCGCCGCGGCCCTCCTGCGCCTCCGTTCCCGCCGCCGCCAGCTGCTCCCGCGGCTGCTGCTGCTGCTGTTGGCGCTGCCGCATGAGGAAGCTCGCAGTGCGCTGGGCCGCCGCCTGCGCCCCCAACAAGTCCAGGATGAGCTCCGCGCTGTCCTGGTCCCCCAGGGTCGAGCTGCCGTCACGCTCCGGAACCGACGCGGGCCGGGTGGGTGTGCCGGGACTTGGAACCCCGCCTCCGGCGGGCGCCGCCGGCGACCCGCCGGGTAAGACACGCTGCCCCGCGACGGTTTTGGCGGGATCAGTGGCGGCGGCGGCGCCAGTCGCCATGGACACGTGCCCCGCGTCTGTTGGTTGGCCGTCGCCGTCGTCGTCGTCGCCGTCGGCAGCGCGGAGCGCCGGCGGCGGAGGCGGCGGAGGCGACGGCGGAGGCGGAGGCCCACTGTCGCCTTCCGGCTCGCGCGCGAGACAGGCCGCGGATAGTACGGCACAACCTGTGGACATAACCGAGTCGCAAACAACGCTGACAGACAACAGGGAGCTCCGCTCGCCGGGGTTGGCGGCGGCGGCGGCGGCGGCGCCGACGCCGACGCCGCCGCCGCCGGACGCCGGCGCCGACTGGTACAGCGTCGGCGTCGCCGACTCTCCAGCTCCCAGCGGCGGCACCGCGGCCGGGCCATCTGGTGGTGTGAGCTTGCGGCTCAGCGTGGCTGCCGCGGCGGCGGCGGCGGCGCCGCCGTCGCTGCCGCCGCCGCCGCCACTGCCAGCCGACATGCGGTCCGAGGAGCCCACGAAGCCGCGGACCAATGTGGACACCGACAGTGTGGAATTCTCCCGTCGACTGACCCCCGACGCTGAGTCCGGAGGCAGCGCCGCCGCCGCAGCTACGGCGCCGGCGGTGCCGCCGTCAGCTGCACCCGCCCCGTCACCGCCGCCACCTTCGCCGCCGCCGCCAACGGTGCCGCTGCGTCCCTCGGGACCCGGCGCCTCAACACCTATCGGGACTCCCGTGGAGACGTCCACAAGCCGGCCGCCGCCGCCGCCGCCGCCGCCAGGTTCCGCCGTACCGCGCAGCTGCCCCGCGGGTGTACGGCAGGCGGCGGCGGCGCCTGCTGCGGTCTGGTGATGCGGCCGGGTCGCCAATGAGCCGCCCGGGGTACTGGTCGAGTGGCCTAACGACGACGCGGCCAGTGGGGAGAGCGGCCGAGCGCCGCCGCCGCCGCCGCCGCCGCCAACAACAACGTCCCGGTTGCGGCCCAGACTGCTGGCCCGCTGAAGCCGCTGCTGCGCGCCAAACGCGGGCCCCGGCGGGGCGGCCAACCCCGTCGGCCCGCCGGGCGAAGATGGGGAGTGGCCAAAAGGGACTGCCGCCGCCGCCTGGGCGCCGGCGCCGCCGGCGCTGGCCGTCGGCACAGTCCCGCTGGAGCCGGCGGAGCCGGCGCCGCCGGCACCCTCCCCCGTGTACCGCTGACCACCCGGGCCGCCGCCGCCGACGCTGCCGTTCGCCAACCGCAGCGCCATGGCGGGCGTCAGATTGGTAGTCTCCCAGAGGGGCGTTTGCGACCCACGGGTCACGACGAACGCCGGCATCGTCGGCGCGCTCAGCAGCTGAGTCACGATGCGGTACGTCTCCACGATGTTGGGATGCTGCGCGCTGGCGGAGATAAGGCCCTCCAACATGTGCTTGTGCGGCATCACCACCGGCGGCATCCCCGGAAGGGACAAGACCGGCAGCGAGGCCGCGCCGCCAAAGCCCAGCAGCCCCGCCCCGCCGCCGCCGCCGCCGACGGAGCCGCCGCCGCCGCCGCCGCCGCCGCCACCACTCCGATCCGTCCCAACCGCCGCCTGTAAATTGAGCGGCAGCGCGTGTAGGCCCGACGACCCGGCGCGTTGGTACCGCAGCTGGTGTACGGCAGGCCGGTTGCCGGACCCGCTCGCGCGGCCGCGCCGGCCGCTGCCGACGCTCCCCCCTTGGATGGCGGCGGCGGCGGCGCCCACTCCGGCGGCGGCGGCGGCGGCCGTCTCCGCCGCCCTGGACCCCTGCGAGCTGTCCAGGCCCGTCGTCGGCGCGTACGACACGGCGCCGTCGCGCCCCGCGGCCGTCCCCGTCAGCGGCGGCGACGCCGGCGGCCCATCGGCGCCGCCGCCGGCGATGGAGGCGTTGGAGGGCACGTGCCTCATCACCATGCCGGTTGTGGGGAGGCTGGGGGGGATGATGGACGTCATGTCCGTGTCGTGGATGATGACCTTGACGGCCACGAACCGGTCTCGGAGCACACCCTGGGGACGAGAGCGGAACGAGAGTGGGACGAGAGGGGGACAAGAGAGGCGGAAGCGTCCGACGATGTGGATGTGGGGATGGGGTTGTGTGATGGGCGCGTGCACGGTAAGAAGAGGACTGGGCCGCGATATGGGTGTTGTGTGGGATTGGAACAGACACACGGACATGTAAGATGTGACACGGACATGTAAGATGGTGACACGGACACACGCCACCGGCTTCCTATCTCGCGCCCCAGTCACCCAGTCACCCACACACAGCGCTTTTCCCTTTCCGCAAGCAAAACAGACGGCCCCTTGCCTTTGGCACCTAACCGCCCCTCCCCCCCTTTCCGGCCCGCCGTGCGCGACCCCTCGGCTGCCCACCTTGTACACCTTGCCGTGCGCCCCCGCCCCCAGCACCGACAGTATCTGAACGTCCTGCAGGATGGCGCTGATGCTGTGGGCCGCCGCCAGGAAAGCCCGCCGCTCCGCCGTACGCTGCACGCCGCGCTCGCCCCCTCGCCGGGACCGCCTGGCGTCGCCGCCGCCGCCACCGCCGGCGGCGGCGATGCTACCGCCGCCGCCACGCCCGCCGCCGGCGGGCCACCCCAGGGTGTCGTTGCGGCTGCCTCGGCCGTCCTCGGTGTCGCTGCCGAAGCCGAAGGCATGATCCCCGGTGGTGGTGGAGCCCGCAGCCCCCGCCCCGCCCTTGTCATCCAGGTAGCCCATGTGGCTGGGTCCGCTCAACAGGGACGTCATGCCGTCGAAGGAGTGAGGACAGGATACGGGTCGGGAGTAGCCGCCGCCGCCGCCGCTGCTGGCGCGGGAGTCCCGCGCCGCCGCCGTCGCCGCCAGCGCCGCTGCCGCCAGCGCCGCGGCCGCCGCCGAGCCCGACGCGTAGGCGCCGGATTCGCCCGCCGCGTCGCCGCCGTACCTCATCGCGCGCGCCCTCGCCGCCGACGCGTTGCCGCCGCTGCTGTTCGACGCCATGGCGGCGCTTCCGATGATGATCCCCGTCAGCAGCGGTGACCCATCGGTCCCTAGGCCGCTGCCCTCCGCACCGCCGCTGGTGAACCCCTCCTGTCGAGCCCCCCCGGCCCAGTCCCGGATGGCGCTGCGTTGCTGCGGGCCGCGGCCGCCGCCGCCGCCGCCGCCGGGCCCCAGCGGGCTTTGCGGGTGGAAGCCGCCGCCGCCGCCGCCGCCGCCGCCGTCACCGATAGCGGCTGCGGCGGCACCCGTCCGGCGGCGACTCCGACCGCCCTCCCCCCCTGCAGAAGACCTGCCGCCCGGCAGGGACCCACCGGGGGGGTTACTGGCGGAGCGGATCCGGCTGAGGGTGGCGGTGGGGGCGTCCTGCAGGTCGGTGGCCAGGCCGCCGAAGCCGTGGAACTGGGGGTCGCTGGGGGCGGGGGCGGAGGCCGGGCTGCTGGAGGGGCCCGGGCCGGGCCCGGCCAAGCCCCCCGCGGCTGCTGCGGAGTCCCCGGCTGCGGGAGGGGGTGCGGATGCAGAGGGGTGCAGCGGCGGGGGGTGCTGCGGGTGCTGCTCCACGAAGGCCTGCGGTGTAGGGGAGGCAGAGGCGGTGTAGGGGAGGCAAAGGCGGTGTAGGGGAGGCAGAGGCGGTGTAGGGGAGGCCGAGGCGTGCGGTCATGGAGAGGGGAGATCGCTACTGCGCTGTGACCAGAGGCTACTGCCGGTCCGAAGGAAGCCCCTCCGCAGCAGTAACAGCACCAGGTGCTGTGGGGCGACAATCATCGAGTCCAATTCGACCTGGCGCACCGCGCACCTCCTCCTCCCGCATACATGAGCCCACCATCTGACCTCACCTCACCCAGCCACCCACCTCACCCACCCCCCACCCCACCCCCCAACCCAGCCAGCCAGCCAGCCAGCCCCACCTGGAGCGCGCCGAAGAGCGAGAAACCCGAGCTGGCACCGCTGACGGACGACGCGGCCCCGGCCCCACTCCTCCCGGACACCCGCCCCCGACTCCCGGGGGACGGCGCCGCCCGGGCCGCCGGCGCCACCACCGCGCCCTGCCGCGCCATGTTGCCGCTATTGGCCGCGCCGCCGCCGTGGACGCCTCCTCCCGTTACGCCGCCGGTGTGACCCCCGCCGGTGGCCGTGTCGACGCTCTCCTGCGTCAGGTACTCCACAAAGCGTGCGGTGGACGCCTCCGTGGAGACCAAGAGAGCTGCCGGGGGCACATGCGAGCCGCCTCCCGCCGCGGCCGCCGCGGCCGCCGCCGCGGAAGCGGCGGCGGAGACCTCCCCGGGCGCCAGCCGCGTCCGGGCCTCCACCGCCGCGGGGCCCGTGTCGCAGCGGAGCCCCGCCAGACTGATTGAGGCGCCGACGAAGGTGCTCGAGGTCGCCGCACCGTGGGTGGAGCCGAGGGCGGCGGCGGCGGCGCCGCCGGAGAGGGCCAGGTGCGGTGCGTCCGTGGCGAGGGTGGCGAGGCTGGGGCTGGTGGTGCCGCACCCGACGGATTGGCTGCTGCTGGTGGCCTGCTGGATGAGGTAGAGGTGGCCGGGGAGGAAGGCGGAGGGCTGCAGGGAGAGCGTAGCGGCGGTGGTGGTGACGTTGGTGGTGGTGGAGGTGGTGGTGGTGGTGGTGGTGGTGGCGGTGGTGGTGAGGGCGGCGGTGGTGGTGCCGGCGGCGCCGCCCGGCAGGGACGAGACCTGCCGGGCCTGGCTGAGGCTGAGGACCTGCTGTTCGCTGGAGGTGGAGACGGAGGCCAACTGGTAGTAGGGGGGACGTGACTGGGACGCGGCGGCGGACCGGTCGGTGGCCGGGGCGCTGGGGCCTGAGACGCCTTCGGGGGAGGCGACGGCAGCGGAGGCGGAACCGGCCGGTGGCTGGACGCCTGGGGGCCCAGAGGCCTGCAGCCTCGCATCGGAGGCGCCCAAGGCATGATGGGCAGGATGCGTGCCGTCCATGCCTTGGGAGGTGGAGAAGGGGGAACAGATGGGCACGTAGACGCTGCTGGCAGGGGCGCCAGCGGGGACGTCGTTTTCCGCAGGAAGGCCGCTTCCAGCAACCGCTGCCGCGGAAGGCGCGGCGCCTGAAGAGCTGCCGCCAGGGACTGCGCGGATGCTGTTGGCCGCAACAGCGGCATCGGGAGATGTCGAGGCCTGTGGTGATGAAGTCGTGTCATGCCCGGCGCGCGCACGCTGCCTCTCCTCGGTTGACGTGGAGACTGCTTGGCGCGACGAGCGGCCCATACATGGAAAGCACAGGCAGCTGGGCATTGCTGCGATTTTGCTGCTTTTGCAGGACCGGGTGTGGTTGTTGTAAAACTACACGATGACCACAGCGCGGCACACAACAACCACACCCGGAGCGCCTGTGGTGTTCGTCTTTCGCATCTCAGCTAATGAAGTTTGACTTCGTAACATCTGTGTAAAAATGCTGCCGCCATGACAAATTAAGAACACAGGGCAAGCTCTCATAAACGCGTGAATGATGTAAACTTAATCTGAGACAAAGAATTGATTAAAAGACAGCGCAGTTTGATGCCTCTCGAACGGGCACATTAGTGAGTCACGACTCTGTGCCGTCCAAATCCACGGCTTGGCCTCCCATGTGACCCGTAACAAGGCAATATAAAGTGCTGCGATATAAATGTTCTTTTTTCTGATATAACCACGGTCGATTACGGCACCCGGCAACTCGGGTGCGGTAAGTCCGAAGATAGACTTAAGCGATGTGCCAGCAAGGTATGTGCATCCGCTATGCCCGTAAAAAGTATTGAAAGGCAGGGTCGAATGTTTAAACACTGCTCACGAGGGCACGTGGGCTATATTCCTCACGCGATCTCTGTGCGCGACAGGCTTGTCGACCTGTTTGATATCCACCACTACAAGGCAGGACACGGGCCGTGCCGACGACTTGGTGATGCCTCCACAGATGGGCCCTGTCCCCTCCTCCCCAGCCGGCACCACCGTCTCAAGAACTGAATGATATGTTTCTTGACGCGGACCTTTGCCATACACAGGGTATTACTCCAATACAGCAGCATCACCACCACCACCACCACCACTTAGACGGCTGCCTCCCCACCCGAACTCCTGGATGCCATCTTGCCGTCCCCGCTCGGCGTTCCACCCCGCACTGCACCCACCCCGCATCGTTGCGCTCCCCCTCGGGCCCCCGCGCAGCAGCCGGCCACAGTCCTCCGGCGGGGCGCGCGCACCCATGAAATGGTCATCGCACACACTCTAGGGGACAGCGGCCGATTTCGTGCCAGGAAAGACGGAAACCGGTTCGCCTCAGTGAGTCTCAGTGAGTCTCGCGCGAGCGAGGCGCAGCGCCCAGTGCCCCCCCCCCGGAGCCCCCCCCCCTCGCTTCCGCGGGCCCGAAACAAATCACATGCATGCAGTATGCCTCGACAACTAGGTCACCGGCGTCCGTCCGTCCGTCGGTCCGTCCGTCCGTCCGTCCGTCCGAGGGGGAGGCACGCGGGTGTTGTCGTGGGGTGCCTCGGCCCGTCCGCCTCGCCACTGCATCCCAACTCTTCACGACCGCCCGAAAAAAACTCTCCATGGGCCCGGATATAATACTGGGCGACGCTGTCTCTGCCTCCCTCGCTGCCAAAATTGTCATGGCGAGGGTCCGCCTGCGCAGAGGCCCCATCGCCAGATGCCAAAAAGTGAAAGGTATTTTTGAAAACAGGCAGCATCGGAACGCAGGGCGTGGCATGTCCACACCGTACCTGTCAGCCAGGCTGACGACCTGGGAGACGCAGGCGTCGAAAACCCTAATTCCCCGCCGAAGCGCACTCATTATAAACCGTGAAAGGGTCACCGATTTGCACAACGGATCGGGCCTTGTGGCGGGGGGCCTTATACGGCGCTGTGCGCGCGCCGGCGTCCCCTCCCCAGGCTGCGCGCCCACACATATGTGCATCCGGGCGGTGTCGTACTGGAAAACACGTTTACTATTAGTCCGTACGACTACATCAAAAATGGGCAACTCCTCTCGACTGAGGACCGCCTTTGTTCCACACTGCTGATTGTTGCCGGTGGTGACACCCTAAACCCTCCCTTCCCCCCTCTGCCGCGTTGGCGGTGACCCGACCCCAAACCCGACCAGCACAAGACACTCCGCTCCGCCAAAACCCACCCTTCAGCCGACGCCCGACAGCACCATCCCCCTCCCGGGTGCGACCGCTGACTGGCCGGGTTTGCACCCGGCTGGGTTTCCGCTTTCCAACCGCCTCCACCCGAATCCCCCCCGCGGGGCAGACCCACACGCGAAGCACCGCCACCCAGCCCGCCATGTCCACACGTGTGGTCTGCATCCCCATCCGCCGATCTATCCAAGCGCATCTCGATGGGGCGTCGGCGCTTTATTTGTTGACAGGCTCCGGGGGCTGAACCGCCTGCCGTTGCCATCAGCCCCAGACTGGTTACCTGGGAACCCGCCGGGGAGAGAAGTTCTACGCGATGGCGATGGCGATGGCGATGGCGATGGCGCAACGACAGGCGCCATTGGAACAGGAACAGCAGTGGCAGCAGCAGCAACCGAGGCAGCAGCAGCGGCAGCGGAAGTGACAGCAGCAGCAGCAGATGCGGCAGCGATAGCGGCAGCAGCGGCAGCGGAAGCGACAGCAGCCGCGGCGTCAGCAGTTCAGGTTGCTGGGCGCTGGTGCTCCCCAGCAACTTCTCGAAATCGTTCACCACCCGCCTCCCGCTGGGTAGGCTCGTAGGCCTCCAGTCCGCTGTCACCCCACCACACCGCAGTACAGGCCGCTCAGGCACATACACATACACATACACACATACACACATACACATACACACATACACACACACACACACACACACGTGTTCTGCCTGCCTGCGAACACACACACACACGCACGCCGCCTCTTATACCCGAAGGTCTACTCATAGGAGTCCGGCCCCCCTGTAGCTGCGTCCCTCCCCCCCTTAACCCACGAAAAGACGCACACCCCACCTCCCTCACCCACCGCCGCGCCTCCCACCGCATCCGTCCCAACAGAGCGACCCCACCGCCGTACCGCCTGACTTCACCATCGCCGTACTGCCGTAACCCGACCCAGGCTTCACCATCGCGCCGCTCCCAGCACGCACCCGCGTGTGAACCCCGTTAACGCCCCTCGCTCCCCCGGGCTGCGGCGCAAAACAGCGGTTATGTACGACAAACGAACAACCTCCGGGCTTACATGCCAACTACCACATCACACGTGGCCAGTTGGCGGGCACCCGTCAGGCCCAAACTCGAAACCACACTCCGGCGGCCCCTCCAGGGGCCCCTCCGCCTCGTGACGACGATTCTTAGAGCAATGCATGGCAAAGACCAGGATGGTCATTTTTGTCGTGATAAAAAAACGTGTTCTCGCCTCTCTCGGGCTGTCTCAAAAACTCGGCAGCACAACCTGCACCCTTTCTCCCGCTCTCTGCCGCCACTCCGTACACCATCACGACATCTGTACTTTCCACTTTTAGAGGTTTCGGTGTTCCAGATCACGTTTCACCATGTCGGCGAGTCGCTGCGGCGCGCGCGCGCGCGCGTCTTGGTTCGCCTGAAGGTCTTCCGTGCCATTTGTGGTTTCCGTGAGGGCAGCGGAGGGGAGCCCCAGAAAGCCACATCCCGTCGCCCACCACAAATGACGGGTCTGGGAAAACCGCTGCGGGAGCCCCTCCTCGACCTTCTCCATCACCGCCTTGCCTTGCCCTTCAGCCTCCTCCCCACCCCGCCCGCCCTCCTCCCCGGCCCCGCCACCCGAGTCCATCCTCCCTCCGGCACGGGCGCCAGACCAGCCCCAGGCGGTTCCAGCCCCCGCCGGTTTCCAGACCAACCCAAGAAGGCGGCCGCCGCTCAGCTCACAAGTCACAACCGCACCGTTTCTAACAGCCCTGGTCGCGCGCAACAAACCCAACAAATATAACAAACCCAATGGTGCAAGTACCAACGACCTCCACCCAACGACCTCAACGACCCGGGGAACCAGCGTCGCGGTTCCTTCCCTTGCTGCCTATCAACACAGTCAAACAGCAAAGCGTCACCAAAACCAGCAGCAGCAGTCGTCGCTGCGTCGTCGCTCCCCTTTCCCGCTGCTTATCAAGTCAATACCTCCCCTGATGTCAATCAAGACAGCGAAAGCGCAGAAAGTCACCGACCGAACCCCTTCTCCTCTTCCCCTTGAGGCTCCCCGGGCGCTAAGCCGCATTCACGGCCCCCCTCCGTGCCGCCCTCAACCCCGCTCGCGCCCGCCTCGCCGTCATGCAGTACGGCGTCGGCCAGCATCTCCAGCAGCGCATCCCCCGCCAGGGGCCGGGGAGGCACGGGGGCCTTATCCCCGGAGCCCCCTGGAGCCGCCCCCTCCGGTCCCTGCGGCTGCGTCCCTGACGTCTCGGCGGGCGCCAGTACGATCATCGTACTGCCCAGGAGCTGTGACTGTAGCTGCGGCTGTAGCTGCGGCTGTAGCTGTGAGAACTGCGGCAACTGCTGCTGCTGCTGCTGGAACTGTTGCTGCAGCTGCTGCTGCGTATCGGGCGCTGCCAGTCCGCCATGGCCGCTGGCAAAGCCGCCCTGCCCCGAGGCCGTCACCTCCAGACCCGCCGCCGCCGCCGCCGCCGCCATGGCTGCGCTGAACACGGTGGTGGAGGCGGTGGCGGACACGCTGACGCCCCCGCCGGCGGCATGCTGCGACAGCTTGTACGGCATGGCCGCCGTCGCCGGCGCCGTCGCCGCCGCCGCCGCCGCCGTGTCGGGCGCCAGCAGCCCCTGTGGGAAGCTCACCGTGGACCGACTGGATGGCCGCATCGCCACCAGCGCTTGCGCGGTGAAGCTGGACGAGGGCGCCAGCGCCAGCGCCGCCGCCGCCGACGGCGCCGGCGACGGCGGTGGATCCCAGCCCGGGACCGCGGCCGACGCCACCGGCGCCCAGCTGGCGGACGGCGGCAGTACGGCAGCGGCAAAGGCGTCCGACGCGAGGCCTCCAGCCGCCGCCGCGGCGGCGGCGGCGAATGACGCGGCGTCGCCTTGCGGCGGCGACGGCGGCGGCTGCGGCCGGGTGAGGCTGTCGCCGAAGGCCTGCAGGCCGCCGGGGATATAGCCGGAGGCGGTGACGGAGGCCCCCAAGCGGCTGAGGACGGATGGGGCCGAGTCCTGGAAGCTGCGGTCCACGGAGGGCCGCAGCTGCAGGGCCGGGGATCCCGGAGGGTGGGGGAAGGCGGCGACGGAAGCCGACTGCGCCCGCTGCACGAATGACGGCACGCGCAGGTGCGGCGGCACACCGCCGCCGCCGCCGCCGCCGCCCGCCGACGTCGCCCCCGATGCCAACGCTGCGGACGACTGGTTCCGGAGCGCAGACGGCGGCGGCTCGCGTGTGGTCGACACGGCGGACCGAGCGGAGCCAGGTCCCGCGTCGCCGCCGCCGCCGTTCCCGCCGCCGCCGCCGCCGCCGCTCGCGACTCCCGCCGGCGCGGCCGTCGCCGCCTTGGGTTTCGCCGTGAGATGGACCATGCGGACCTCGTACAGCTCCTGCGGCTCCGAAACGCCCTTGAGAGTGAACTGACCCGCGCTCCGACCCGTCAGGCCGTACTCCGGCGGCAGCGCCGGCAGCGCCTTGCCCACCGCCGCCGCCGCCGCCAGCAGCTGCTCCGCCTCGTCGTCGGCGTCGCCGTCAGCCACCGCCTCCGCCAGCATCGCCTCCGCCGCCGCCAGCAGCTGGTTGCTCGTCACGCCGCTGGTTGACGTGGCACTGGGTAAGACGTGGGGTCCGCCCAGGATCGGCGACGGGAAGGTGTACGGCGACACCGCCAACGCAGCCGACGCCGCCGGCCCCGCGGCCGTCGACGGTCCGGGGCCGGGGCCGGGGCTCGGTGGCGTCGAAGTGGCGGGCGGCGCGTTGCGTACGGCACGCCCGGCGGTGGTACGGAGAATCACCGCCTCGGTCGCCCGCTCCGGAGACGGGGCGCTGGAGGGCCCTCCGTCTGTCTGCTTGTCGGCGAGTGGGTGTGGGTGCGGGTGCGGGTGTGGGTTTGGGTGTGGGGGGTTGGTTCCGTGGGTTGGAGGGATGGGGGATGTCGCTGTCCCGCCGGCGGCCATGAGGGCGCACAAGCCGGCGGTGGCCACCACACGTTTCCAGGCGGTCTCGGAGAGGAGCAGCTGAGGGGCAGGGGAGGGGAGGGGAGGGGAGGGGAGGGGGAGGGGAGGGGGAGGGGAGGGGGAGGTGGAAATGGTGGTGGTGGTCAAAGGGAGGGGGTCAAAGAAGGATAAAAGAGGAAGACAAGACCGAAAAAGTGGAGGGCATGTGGGAGGAAGAGGAGGAGGAGGAGAGGGCAGGAATAGGGAGGGGAGGTAACAGGTGAAATGGGGGGGGCGGGTCAAGAGATCGGACCGCTGCTGCGTGGCACAACTTGCTAAACCAACATACCAACCAGCCAACCAATCTCTGACCACCACCAACCGCTCAGGCCAACCAACGAACTGCCAACTGCCAACCACCACCGTCATTACCGTACCTGATTGTCCGCCGCCTGCGACGCCACGCGCGCGGATCGGTTCATGACCTTGCCCCGGTAGGTCAGGCGGGCGGTGGCGGAGGAGACCTCCGCGGTGACCGACCCCACCGCGATGCCCGTGCGGATGCGGGGGCCGCGCCACACCACCGTGGCCACCCGCCGCGCCGGCATGCCCCGCCCCCGCGGCACCTTTTGGAACTCCTTGACCTCACGGAAGTGGGGGGAGGAGAGGATCTCGGGCGGCCAGTTGTGGTTGCCCAGCGCCTTTGGGGGGGGCCGGGGCGGGTGGAGACGGCATGTGTGTGGGGGGGTAAGGATTGGGGAACCGATGCGTGGCACAGGAGTCAATACGCGACCCAAGTTGTGTGTGTGGGGGGGGAGCGGGGGCGGAGAGGGGAGGGAGCACCCGCTGCCTTTATTGACAGAAGGAGAGCACCCGGGGCGCCGGATGAGGCCGGAGGGCGGGGGTGGGGTGGGGTGGGGTGGGGTGGGGTGTATCCGGGGACCGGGGTGGGGTGAGGTGGGATGAGGACGGGGTGGGGTGGGGTGGGGTGTGGGCGGTGGAGGGATGCGGGCGGAGGTCTCTTGTGGGGAGGGCGGTGGTCTCCGGTGGTCGAGAAATGGGCGGCGAGTGGCAGCGGCCGGATGGGGGCGTCCAACATCGTGCGCCCCCCCCTTTTGTCCCCTCCACCTTCCGCCACCCTCCGCCACCCTCCATGACCCTCCGCCCTCCACACCTCCCGCTCCAACACGCCCCCGTACCTCCTTGCAGCGCAGGGCCCATATGGCCGCCGCCGCCGGCTCCATGAACGCTGCCAGACAGAGCCCGTCGGTGGCCTCCACCACGAAGCCGCCACACTGGCAGCACTCCTTGGTCACGATGGACTGCTCCAGGGAAGGGGGTGGGGGGGCGAGGGGGAGGCGGGAGGGGGGCGAGGGGGAGGCGGGAGGGGGGCGACAGGAAATGGGCAAGACCGGGAGGCCGGGGTGAGTCTGAGAGCGAGGGGGAGGGAAAGGGCGGTGGGGTCCGCTGCGGTGGGGCGGTTGGGTGGGGGGGCGGCTGTGGAGTGGGGCCGCCGGGGAACTACATCGTACAGTACGAAAAACGAACACAACCAACAGGTCGGTCGTACGAAGCCCCAACCCCCACTCCCACCCGCACACCCCACCTTGAACTGCTGCAGCGCGGAGACCGCCGGCTGCCCCAGCTCCGCCACCGCCCGCGAGGCCCCCGCCACCATCATGAAGCTGATGGCCACGGTGCCCACAGGGGCGTCCAGGTTGCCGGTCTGGGGGGAGGGGAGGGGGCGGGAGGAGGAGGGGGGGACGGGGGAAGGGGGGGACGGGAGGGGAGGGAGGGGAGGGGACGGGAGGGGAGGGGTGGGGGCCCCTCAGGGTTTCGCTGTCGTTATTGACAAAAGGAGGGGCCTCAGGGTTTGGCAGAGAGGGGAGGACGGGGAGGAGAACGACGAGGAGGGGGGCGCGTATTCAATCCCCATCCGCATCACCCGCGGAGGTGCGCGTCCCCCGCAGCGCCCCTCGCCGCCGCCACCGCAATGCGTCTGAGATCAATCAACCTATCGGCATCATCATCATCATCCCAAGACACGGTACGGCCGCAGATACGGCATACGGCATGCACGCACCTGCAGGAAGCGCAGGTTCCGGAGCGGCGGCAGGTAGCCCAGGCGGGGCAGCTGGTCACGAGCCACCAGCATGTAGAGGGAGCGGATCACAAGTTCGATCTGCGCGTCGCCGCAGTAGTGCGCCTCGGGGTGCGAGGGCAGGTCGGCCAGGTGGGGCAGTAGCAGGTTAAAGGTGGTGTTGGAGAGGAGCACACTGCCGCCCGCGGCCGCGTCGCCCACCGCCTTAGCGATCTATGGGAGCAGGAAGGGGGGGACGGAAGGGGGGGAGGAGGGGGGATATAGGAAATTGGTAGACATATTCAAACTTAGGAGGGGAGGAGGGGTGAGGAGAGGGAGGTAAAGTGAATTAGGTTCGAAAAGGGGGGCCGCCGGGGAGAGAGGGGAGCGGGAGAGAGGAGAGGGGGGACGCGTGAGGGCGCGGAGGGCGGAATCCAGCGGACCAGATCCATATTCAGATTCAGATCCAGATCCAGCGCACCAATTCGGGGGTTTGACAAAAAAAGAAAAAGATAAGTAAATCCCCTCCCATCTCACCTTGAGAGGCATGCCGCTGTAGGCCATGTGCCCGGTGGTGTGGTTGAACGTCACGTCCGTGGTGAGGGGGATCCCCGTGTGAAGACCCATCCGTACACGGCACCTGTACGGCAGGCCGTACACATAGGGAGGCCTTACACAGAGACGTACACGCACAGCAGTTTTAAAAGCGGAGTGGTGCCCGGTGCCACCACGTGGGTCGTCTGGGACGCACGGGAATGCCGTACAAATTAGGCCGCGGACCGCAGAGAGGGCATATGCGGAGAAGCACTGCGCCATCGGGCACCTTGGGCTGACGTAAATATGTACGGCACGGGGGCCCGACAGTCACATCCAACTCCGGCCCCACCCCGACCCCACTCATCAAGGCGGCGCGGCCCCGTCTCCGTCCCTACCCGCGGAACAGCAGCACAGCGCCCTTGTGGGTCTTGCTGCCGCGGTGGTTGTGGTGGTTATGGTGGTTGTTTTGATGGTGGTTGTGGTGGTTGAGTGGCGGCGCCTCGTCCTCGTCGCCCTCATCCTCCAGATGAGGCTCAAGCGCTGCCGCGCCTCCGGCCCCCGTACTGGGGTGGTGGTGGTGGTGGTGAAAGTGCGACAGATCAAAGGAGTTGCTGCGGTTGCGAGGGACCCGTGGGTCGGTCATGAGCGGCCAGTTCGAAGCACAGAGCTGCCGCCACGTCTGCCGTACCTACGACCACATGGGACGAAAGAGGGAGCCCAGCGAAACCCCGTGTCGGGTCGGGTCGGGTGGGGTCGGGTAAGACAAATGTACGGCAGGGCAGGACAAGTGAGGGCGGGGAAGGGTTGGGAAAGTCGCGGGGTGAGCCGAGCGGACAAACACAGCAGCCCAGGACGACCGGCACACGGCGGGAGAGCCCGACGTCAGTGACCACACCCAATCGGGCGGGCGGGCGGGCGGGCGGGCGGGCGGGTTGCATTTCTAAACGCCCTAGAAAAATCGCTTCAGCGTGCGGTTCAAGAGAGGAAAGGTCCGGTCCGGTATTGGAGGTACTGTCGTACCACACACGTCATTTGCATCGCGCTGCCACGGTGCACGAGTTCGTGTACAGGTTTTGTGTATAACAGTACTGCTTGTACACACCACACCGACAATCCAATGTCGCCCCGTACATAGCACCGTACTGCCATACTGCCGTACTGCCCGACACAGTACGGCATGTGTACCGTACCGCCGTACCTCGGGCACCTTCTCCACCATGGGGATCACCTCCAGCGCCTGTGTCCGCGAGCGCACCAATGTACGACTCGATGACGTCAGCCGCGCCGCCGCCAGCAGCGCAGCCCCCGGCTGCGACAACCCGAACAGCAGCGCTCCGAAACCCGGGTCCAGCTGACCAGAGGAGGGCGCCTGCGCCGCCAGCTGCCGCGGGTTTTGGTTCGGGTTTTGATACTGGTTTTGCTGCTGCAGCTGGTTCGGCTGCTGATACCCGTGCACGGTGTGAGCCCTCTCCCCTGCCCGGTCTCTGTCCTCGCTCCCGCCCTGCCGCCGCCGCCGCATCAGCTCCACCTCCGCGCCCGCACCGCACATATTATGGCTGGTGTGCCGCGCGGCGGCGGAGGCGGAGGCGGTGTACGACCGCGCCGCGGCGCCCAACAGGGGCACGTCCACGCTGAGGCGGGGCTCCAGGGGGGCGGGGGAGACGAGCTCCTGTGAGGCGTGCTTCCGGAACGGCAGCGGCGCCGGCCCCAGCCGCTGTCCAGTACCGGGCAACCACCTGCCGCTCCCTGGGCCCCCTGGACCTCCTGAGTAGTTGTTGGTGCTGTCGGGCCGTACCTCCGGTGGCAGGAAGGGGCGGGCAGCCGCCGGCTGCGACGCGCTGTCGCCGCCGCCGGAGGCTCCGCCGCCGCCGGCGGGGGCGGGGCCGACGAGCATGGCCAGCAGATCCGACGTGGCGGCGCGATTCAGCAGCCCGATCTCCGTTGGGCGGAGGAGCTGACGGAGCTGCAGAGGGGTGTCGCCGCGGGCGGCACCCGCACCCGCACCCGCACCCGCACCCGCACCCGCACCCGCATCTGCACCCGTGGGGGACGCGCTGGGGCGGCTGAGCGCCTCCGCGCCGTCACTGCTCAGGGTCGCCTCGCCGCTGGTGACGGTCGTCGTGCGGGCCGCCGCCGCCGCCGCCCCGCCGCCGCCGCTGCCGCCGCTGCCCCGCCCCGCCGTCCCCCCCGCCGCCGACTCGCATGCCAGCGGCTGCCCCGACGCCGCGTTGGTGGGCGGTGCGGCGGCCCGCATGCCCAGCCTGGACGGTACCAAGGGCGCCGTGGAGCCGAAGGACCCCTTGCGGTGGATGGCTCGTCCCAGCGGCGGCGGCGACGCCGCCGCCGCCGCCGCCGCCGCCGGCAGCGCCCGCGGGTCATCGTGCGACACGACGATGAATCCCCCACCCGTGTCCCCCTCGCCCTCGCCCAGGCCCTCGCCCTCGGGTCCCACCGTGGCCGGCTCCCACACCGCAGTCCTCTTGCCGTGATCCTCAAGAGCCTCCGCCACCGGGCCGCCGCCGCCGCCGCCGCCGCCGCCGCCGCCGCCGCCGCCGCCGCCGCCAACACCGCCAACACCGCCGCCGCCGCGGACAAGCCAAGACCCCTGGGTCGCAGCGCCGTGTCCCAAACTCCGCATCTGGATAGGGTCGGAGCACCGACCCGTGGGTCCACCGGGTTGCGTCGGTACGGCGGCTCCGGCAGCGGCGCTGCCGCGCCGCGGCGAGCCAGCTCCATCCGCACTGCCCGCCGCCGCCGTCGCCGTCGCGTTGCTTCTTCGCGCCGCAGCCGCACGGGCAGCTGCGGCAGGGGCACATCCCCTGTCGGCCGACGCCGCCGCGGCCCCCTCAACCCGTGCCGTCACGCCAGCGGCGCCGGCGGGCACCTCCGCCTCCGCCACCGCCTCCCCTTCCGCGGTGCCGCCCCCTTCCATCATGGCCAGCGGATTGGAGGTCCAGCCTGTCCAGCCGGTCTCTTGCGCCCGAACTCCGCCGCTGAGAAGCCCCTGCCGGCCGCCGCCGCTGCTGTGCTCCTGCCCCAGGCCGCCGCCGCCGCCGCCACCGTTGCTGCCCGCGGACAGCCCCGCCGCCGCCGCCGCCACTCCCGGCCGACTGATCGTCCTGGAACCGAAACGCAGCGTCAAGTTGCCGAGCAGCCCGCTCAAGAGCCCCTCACCGCCGCCGCCACCGCTGCCGCCGCCGCCGGGGCCTGGGCCGCTGCCGCCGCCGCTGCTGGTAGCGCCTCGCCGCCGGGTCGCTTTGCCGAGCGAGCTGATGCCGGTGCCGGCGGCGCCGCCAGCGGCGCCGGCGCCAGTGCCGGCGGCGGCGGCGGCGGCGGCGGCGCGCTCCATGCTGACGCTGCCGGACGACGTCAGAACGTCCGGCGGCGCCGCCAGGTCAGCCGACGGCCGTCCTGGATGGGGCTGCAGGAAGCTGCCCGCCACCTCCGCCAGCCTCTCCCCGCGGGGGAGCAGCCCGCCGCCGCTGCGTCGCGCCGCCGCCGCCGCCGCCGGCAAGACCATCGCCGCCGCCGTCACCTCGACGCTGCCACCGCCTCCGCCTCCGTCTCCGCCGCAGCTGCCCAACTCCAGCCCCTCATCCCAGGTCGGTGTGTCGGTCCGCTTGAAGGCGCGGGCAACACCCCCGGAGGGGCGGCGCCTGGCCGGGGCCCCTTCCCGCCCGACCCCGGTCGCGTCCTCCCCGTCCTCCTCGTCCTCTGCGGGGGCCCCGACCTGAGGAGCCCGACCCCTCCCGGGGGGGACCTCCTGCTGCTGCTGCTGCCGCTGCTGCTGCCGCTGCTGCTGCCGCTGCAGTTCCTGTTGGTGCAGCTCCTGCAGCTGCTGCTGGAGCTCGCCGGTGGTCATAATGGTGGAGGGTTCCTCTGCGGCGGCCGGATACGAACGGGGGAAGGAGGACGTCACAGAGGGGGGCACGGAGGCAGCGGCGGCCGGGGGGCGGGGGGCAGCAAACTGCCATGCCAAAACTAAGAACCATGCCCTCAGCGCGGGGGGGGGGGCGGCAGCAACAAGTCGGATTGCTTTACACAAACCGCCACCGGGGGGGAAAACCGCCCTCCCTCTACCCCTCCACCCTCCCCTCCCTCCCCTTCCTCCCTCTACCCCTCCACCCTCCCCTCCCTCCCCTCGCTCGCACGCACCCAGGGGCTGAGACGGCGTCAGGGTGGGGGCGACGTAGCCCTCGGGCAGCTCCGCGGAGCGGACCTTGCTGCGGAGGGAGGGGCGGGAGGCGCGGGAGGAGCCCTCTCGGAGCGTCAGAGCCAGCGGCATCGAATCGCCTCCGCCTCCGCCGCCTCCGCCGCCGCTGTCATCGTTGGCCGTTGGTACGGGGCTCGACACCGCGGACCGCCGCTCAGTAAAGGACCGACTCAGGGAGTGCCGGGAGGGCCGGGGCACGGCCGCAGCTGCGGCGGTGACGCCCCGCTGCACGGTTGTGCGCAATGAGGACAGCACCTTGGACGTCTGCCGCTGCAGCTGCTGCGGCGGCGCCTGCTGCGGCGTGCTGCCGTACAACGCCCAGCCGGTGGCGTGCGGCGTGGCGGCGCCGCCGGTGCTGCTGCCGTCGTCGCCGCCGCCGTCGTCCGAGCCGTCGTCGCCGAGCGCAGCGACGCCGTTGCCGTGGCTGTGGTTGAAGGGCGTCAGGCCGCCGCCGCTGCCCAGCATTAGCGTCCCAAGTCCCAGCGACCTCGGGTTGTGCGGGGGGTGCAGGTGCGGGTGAGGGGCACCGCCGGGGCCGCGGGCGGAGGGGGGCGGCGGTAACTTGGGGCGAGCCGGCTCCGCCCACACCTGCGGGACAGGGACAACGGACAACGGACGGGGAGGTACGACCATCATACACGCCCACCGACGATAATCACGGACACACAGGCAATGGGAGTTCTGCAACCCGGTTTGGGTCGTGCGGGTTTGGGTTCGCTCAACAAGCACATGCTCCGGGATTGGGGAGGAGGGTGGGCGGGTCGGTCCTTCCCCCCTCCCCCCTCCCCCCTCCCCCCTCCCACCTCCCCACTCCCGCCTCAGTGGACCCAGGCCCCCGCGGGTCCCGGCGGGGGGGTCGTGGGGACACCTGACACCCGGCGGCTGCCGCCTCCCCACCGACACCGTGCCCGCCCTCCTCCTCGCATGACCACCGCCGCTTCCAAGGCCCCATGTCCCTTCGCTGCCTCCTCAAATCATATCTTAACGCCCTTAACGCCCTTACCTCGACACCCTTAGGTCGACACCCTTGGGTCGACGCCCTTACCGCAACGCCCTCACCGCCCTCGCCCCGCCCCTCCCTCACCTCACGGCCATCCTCGTGCTCCAGCAGCTCCCGGGGCCAGGACAGCTCCAGGAGGGCGGCCTGCGAATACCCGTGTACGACATGTACGACATGTACGGAAAGGCTGCGTCAGGACGACCGTGATTAAACGTATTTATTGCGCACGAACATCACACTCCTCCGCGGGACTCTCCCTACCACACGCACATGCTATTATTGCTCTCCTGCTTTGCCCCCGACAAAGCAAAAGCACATACATATACACAGACTGGTGCACCCTGGGAGATTGATCAACAGTGCCGTACATGCCGTACGTGTCGTACCTGCGAGAGGATTGCAAACTTCGCCGCGTCCATGGGACCATGGAAAGCCAGAATGAAGGAGTCGCCCTCTGTGGCGGACTCGTAACCTGAGGTGGCGGCGGCGGCGGCGGCGGCGGTGACGGTGACGTAGAGAAATTGGTGGACGAGAGCAACCGCGAACCGATGAAGGCGGCGGCAAAGGGGGCAAGGCGGAGCCCGAGAGTGGGGGATACAGACGGGTATGAGGCCTGTTGTTGGTGGTGGGTGCTGCACGACCTCCAGCTGCGGGAGGTACACGCAGCACCAGAGCCCTCTTGGCGCCTTGATTGACAGCCCCGTCCCCATCCCCGTCCCCGTCCCCATCCCCAGACCCCTGCCCGGTAGCACCAGAGCCATCCCCCCGCCCGGTAGCACCAGAGCCATCCCCCTGCCCGGTAGCACCAGAGCCATCCCCCTGCCCGGTAGCACCAGAGCCATCCCCCTGCCCGGTAGCACCAGAGCCATCCCCCTGCCCGGTAGCACCAGAGCCATCCCCCTGCCCGGTAGCACCAGAGCCAGACCCCCGCCCGGTAGCACCAGAGCCATCCCCCCGCCCGGTAGCACCAGAGCCAGACCCCTGCCCAGGCAGTCCGCCGGCAGCTCCCACGGGGCCGCCGACCCCCTCACCTGCTCTACAAGACTGCAGCCACAGCCCCTGTGTTTGCACCACAACTGCCCCCATCCCCACAGCTACCCTCCACCGCCCCCCACACCCTCCATTCCCCACCGTTGCACTTGAGCAGCAGCCCCCTCAGACAGCGGTGGTGCAGTCGCAGCGTCTCGTTCATTACGGAGGTGGGCAGCTGCTCCCACAGGTTGGTGCTGTTCTGGATGTCTGGGGGGTGGAGAGGGGAGAAAGGAGGAGAGGGGGGGAGGAGCGCGGGCGCGAGTGTGTGGGTTTGTGTTCGTGAGTGTGTTTGGGTGGATGGCGAAGAAACCGGGGGAGGAGATACCGGGGGGGGAGATTAGTTCAGGACGGGCGGTTGGGTCCCCGGTGTGGGGGGAGCCAAACACCGGCCGGCCGGCGCGCCCCGTCCATGGGCTGGGCTGGGCTGGGCTGGGCTGGGCGGCACCTCCGGTCCTTGCTCGGCAGCTCGGATGCGGGATCCCGCTGCCTCCCCCAGTGGGTCATACCGGTCGACCCCCGCACGGGTGTGTGTTTCACGAGAAGCCCGCCCAAACCACTCACCGCCCAACATACTGACAGAAAGTCTGAGTGTTTGTTCACTCCCGTGCCACCCACCCGCCCCACCCACTGCCCCACCTGTCACTAGGAGGGTGGTCAGCGCAGTGGGTCCCGGGGGCCGGACCGCCAGCGTGAGGGTCCGGTGGCCCTTCCGGATGCGCTTGAAGAAGCGGAACAGCAGGAACAGGGCCAGGCAGCCGCCCAGCGTCGCCGCCACCGCAATGCCCGCACCCGCAGCGGCGCTCAAGCTTCCGCCGCCGTCGCCGCCGCCGCCGCCGCCACCCGAGCCCGAGCCCGACGACGCCTGGACCTGCGCCTGCAGCAGCAGCGTGCAGTACTCGGCGCCGTACGCCGCGACGCAATCCCGCGACACCTCATTCCGTACACCGTACGTGCAGTTGGTAAGAACAACCAGCAGCGGCTCCACCACCATTGCCGTACTGGCATCCGTGCTGCTGCCATTCCCCAGGCTGTAGCACGACGCGTACGACCCCCCTGACGACCAAGAGGGTGAGGAGGAGGAGGAGGTGGAAACCGTGGTGGCTGTAGCAGCTGCGGAGGAATCCGCCTCTGTGGGGCACAACGGCCAGAGCTCGGTGGAAAACTGATTGTACGACAGCGAAGCTGGGAAGCAGGATGCCGCCGCGAGCCCCGCAGAAGAACACCAGGGGGCGGGCGTGAGGGCGACGCGGGAGGGCGGCTGGCCGGGCGGGGGGGCCCAAGCGGCGGCCGCCGCGGCGGTGTCGTTCAACGGCATGCCCGCCAGCCGTTCGAGAACGCAGTCACTGTAGTACACCGATCCGCCGCCGCCGCTGCCGCCGCTGATGCCGCCGCCGCCGCCGCTGGTACGGGGTGGGGGTGCGAGGATGAGCGGCGCGTAGCCGGTAGGGGCCAGGTGGTTTCGGAGCCATAATCCCCTGAGCTGCAGCGACACCGCGCCTGCGGCGCTGCTGCCGCCACTGCTGGTGCCGCCAGCGGGATCCGACTCTGCAGCGGGTCCGAGTTGCAGTCGATTGACGAGCCTCGCGAAGTCGAGGATGTTGTAGGCGCCGTCGGGGCGGGCGGCAACGGCCGGGTCGTTGGCGTCGTACCGGGCCCCGCCCAGAAGCAGAACCGAGCGCGACAGGAGCACCGGCTCGGTCAGCTGAATCCAACTTGAGGTGTTGAGACTGATCGCGGCGCTCGTCAGGCGGATCACCCGCGCGTCAGGATTGCGCAATGCGCCCATAAGCTCGGTGGCGGTTGCGACGTCGTAAATGTCCTGACCAAGCTGGCGACGATTGCCCGCGTGCCACAGCGCGCTCCATTCATTTACACCAGGCGGAGGATTCTGTTTGCTGGGCTGCAGACCATCTACTCCGTTGGGCTTACGCTGCGACTGCGCCTGGACAGAGCTGATCGATACAGCTCCAGCCAAAAGAACACAACACAGCGCTGCTGTTAAATGCGACTGTGCCTGCTGCCGTCGCCAAAAAAGCGTCCGCCTCGGCATTACGCTTCCAGCACAATCGCATTCGCTACTTTCCCAATACGATAAATATTCTTTGAAAGTAGGTAGTGCAGCGCAGCCAGCGACCCCACCTCAGCTTGTATTAGACATAAAAGCGCAACAAACAGGCACGCTGGTTACAGAAAACTACCTTAAATAGCATAATCAAAACGTCATTTGGTAATTCACTGGCACTTCCGGCACACTAGGCAGACCGTCCGCCTACATGACGACCACTGCCGAGCAGTCTACTCCATTTCTGACGTATAAGCTACTGAGTGGGTGGGGTATGAATGCGTTTTTGAAAATATGGAAGCAATTTTCGCATTGAATGCTAACTTTCTTGTTTTCCAGGAGCAGCAGTACACCCGTCATCGCTCTGCACGAACTACCTGAACCTCGCATGGCCATATGAGCACATAAGCAGACATTAAGTTTGATGAAGCACGGGACCGCCCAGCGGTCCTAATCTCTGTGTACACTTGTAATCCGCAAGGGGACAACTGCTCCAACGGAAGCAAATTCACATCGGCGCGTCTGTTTCTTCATACCGCCATCAAAGCACTGGATTCGCAAATGATCGATAATTTTCGTTTTGTGGTGAGGGTTACGTCGTTCGTTCGGTGATGTTCAGAAGGCAAGTGCACGGCGTGGAAATGTGGAACGGAGCTGATCAAAACAGGTCATCCCGCTCGACTTTGACTCATGTAACTCATTGATTATCAGGTTGTATATTGTTACAGCGAGTTCGCCGAGTTGCAAGTGTCTCGACCATCCCACCGCCCAAAGCGGTTGTCAACCTTTGTCGCGAGAATTCTTCAGTCCGAGTTACTCTGTGCAAGTCTACATTTCGTTCTATTACTGCTGCGCTCAGCCTGCTGCCTGCTTCTTTGTGACCTTTGGTGGGAGGCAGGATCAAGACAACCCGCGATTTCTGCATTTCGGTGTTGCATACTGATGTATGGGGCCCGTACCATTACGATGGAGCTCGAAACTCTGCTGAAACGCTGTTGCACATAATAACGTTATGTATTGGCCCCGTTCCAGCGCTGTGTTTTCCCCGTCCTGAACACTTGCCATCATTTTGAGCACGTATGGCGTTACATTGAGTGAGGAGGGCCGGTCAAAATGACCAAGATCGTCACTGCTATTGGCGCAGCCTTGCACATCGTAACCTTCATTTCGCCCCCAATGCGCCAGCGCGTCATTAGGGCCTGTTAGAAAACCTGCTCGATCACGGGGCCACCGGTGCCGGGTATGACGAACAGTCCAACGGCGGTAAGCAAATCTCACAACTACGATGCGCTAGCTCAAGTGTAACACTTCAGCAAGCCGCACGAGCGGGGGCTGTTGGAACACAGTTTGCCGACCTGACAAGGCCAACGGCAAAGGTTCCTGCCGGGCGAATCCGCAAACGAGCCGCGCGACCTCCACCCAGCAGGGGCTTCCCCCCCTGGACGCACGGCACCCTTTGGCACCGAGCGGGGGTCCCGCACCCTTCTCCCAATGGCAGACAAGGTTATCTGCGCCTTTGGGCCACGTTGCCGCCCTGCCGCTTTCGGTCATGCTTGCCCCCCTTTCCCCCCGTTGCCCCCTTTTCTCCCATATCAGCCCTGTCCTTCACATCAGCACATACACGGAACGACTGATGGGGACCCAACGACCCATGGTCCATGTGTATGATCGATCTGTCCCGATTGATGTACTGCTACAGGACACGTGACCGCGCGGGTGCGGCATTATTCGTACTATACCCCAACTAGCTTCAGGGGACGCACCGCTGTCTGCTCAGCGCCCTACTCAAGCTGCCCTCCATCCACCCGCGGCAGTCCGGGTGGGGAGTGACCAGAAAACAACTGGGGTTGGGGTTGGGGGTCCAACAAGTAACCCATGAATAAATAGAAGTGCGCAGTCGGGGGCGCACTGTGATAATGCTCGATGTAGCGTAATGCTCGCAGCAATTCTCCGCCGGCCCCTCTCGCCCTCCATCACAGCTGGCTAAACCCCTGCCCGTTCAGACCTACTGACCCTTAGACCTAATGCCAGCAAGGCAAAATCCTTCCCCGTTTCCCCCAACGCTTCGCACATTCCCACGAGCTCCGCCGGCTTGCGTCCCTCAGTCCCTCAATCCCACGCTAGCTTCCCGTGGATCTCAGATCTCGGATCCGGAGCCGGGACACACGCCTCACACAGCCGCGTTGCGCGGCAGCAGCAACAAACAGCAACACCAAGAATAACATACACCAAGAAAACCACCAACAATAACAACGCAATTAGTACAATCACCTTGCTTGTGGTCAGCCTGTTAACGCTCCGGTGGTGGAGGCTGCGCGGTTGTGAACGGTGAGGCCGGACCCGGCGGGGCAGCAGGCGCCACCACCACCTGGGGGGGCAGGGGATGCATCGACGCCGCGCCACCCGCGGCTCCTGCCTGGGGCGGAGGAGGATCCGCCCCCGCACCAGCCGCACCAGCCGAGGCGGCGGTGGACGCGGTGGCGGGACTCACTGACACCAGCCTGACCGCCGACGGCGATGCGGGAAGCCCGGCCCCGTCCCCTGCAGCCTCCGCGGCCATCCCGTCGTTGGTGCTGCTGCCCTTGCTGCCACCGTAGTTGTTCTTTTCATCGCCTCCCCTGTCCGGCTGAGCCCCGGACGGATGGGCAGCGCCTGCCGCCGCTGCCACCACTGCCACTGCTGTTGGCACTGCTGCTGCTGCTGCCGCCGCTGTCGCCATTGGCCCCGCCGGCTGTTTCGCCACGAATGCAGCCGCCGGCAGTGCAGCAGCCGCCGCTCCCCCACCTGCGCTCCCCGACCCCTGCTCTACTCCCCCTGCCACACTCGATGACATCTCCACCGCCACGCTCCCACTCGCCATCCCCAGGCCCCTGGGCCCCCCCGTAACTTGCGCAATCTCCGAAACCGAGGGCTGCATGGGGGTACTGCCGCCGCGAGGAGCCCGCCCGCTGCCCGCCCCCTGCAGCCCGGCCATTCCGCCGCCGCCACCGCCGCCACCGCTGAAGCCTCCCCCACCCCCTCCCGGCCGGGGGACCAGCGAGGTCGCCGCTGCCGGGGTGCCGCCGGGGCCGCTGCTGCTGATGGGCAGTGTGGCGATGAGGGCGGTGCGGCTGTCCCCCACCCCGACGCCACCGGAGGGTCCCGGCGCGCCGTTCACTGCAGAGGCGACAGCAACACCGTTGCGGGCCGCGGCAGTCGAAGCCGCCGCAGTAGCGGCAGTACCAACGGCATGAAGGCCAACAGCAGCAGCAGCAGCAGCAGAACCGGCGGTTTCCTTCGCGCTTGCGTCGGCGTCCTGAAAGTGTGGGGTTGAGTTGGGGTGGCGGGGACGGTATATGGTAGGAGAGAATTTATGCGGATTCGATGCTGTGGGGCGGGCAAGGGGACAGTGGCCGGGACACCGACAGCGAACGGGGATATGCCCAAACACCAGCAAATAATGAAACCAACCAACTGGAACCGGAACAGTCCGCCGCACTTCAGAGCTAGTATGATTTCAACCGGTATCTATCGGGCTGCCGCAATCTGACACCCCCCGGTCACAGCCCTGATGGCCATCAGCTGGCTAACCCACGGCTGCCCGCCTCCCGAATCCACTCTCCCCCTGCCGTCCCTCTCTCCTCCCCTTGCTTGCCGTCCCTCTGTCCTCCCCCCTCCCTCCCCTCCACTCCCCCCCTCCCGCCCCTCCACTCCCCCCTCCCGCCCCTCCACTCCCCCCCTCCCGCCCCTCCCTCCCCTCCCTCCCTCTCTAACCCCCTCCTCACCAGCTTGGCGACCCCGTGCCTCCCTCTCCCTCCCCCCCCTCACCAGCTTGGCGACCCCGTGCCTCCTGACGCACACCAGCAGCAGCCCCACCAGCCCCACCAGCAGCACCCCGAAGGTGACGCCCACACCCAGAGCCACCTTGTCGTCGCCGCTCAGCCCGCCGCTGCCGCCGCCGCCGCCGCCTCCGGGCGCTGCAGCCGGGCAGCGACAACACCGCAGCCGGGCAGGGGCAGGGGCAGGGGCAGGAGCAGGGCCCATCACTCTCTCCTTGTCCCGTCCGCCGCACACAACGACAGGCGCATCGCCGGGAGGACAGGCGGGCGGGTGGGCAGGTGGGCGGGCAGGCGGGCAACGGGGCAGGCAGGTTGGGCAGTTTGCCCAAACGGGGGTCCTGCCCATAAGGTCCCCGGTATAGAGGGCCCATTGCAGGAAAGAGAGGCAGGGAGGGGGAGGCGGGGAGAGAAGAGAGAGAAAGCGGAGAGCGCAGGGGAGGGCGCAGGGGAGGGCGCGGAGGGGGCTGTCCAGCGCTGGTAGGGTTCAAGGAAGTGTGGAAGGGGGTCGCCAGCGCGGGATGCAATCACAGCGGCAGGTGCGCAACGGCGTATGCTGGGAGGGCACCGGGTAGGGCCACTACTTCCCACACGCCTCCTAGTTGGTGGTGTTGGTTGAGGAAGCCAGGCCAAGGCGGGTGCAGTTGAGGCGGAAGCCGAAGAGGTTGGGGGGAGCGGGCGGCAGCCACTCACCGGGAGGGGGCGATGGCGCAGGGGGACGGGGAGGTGCGGGGGGCGGGGAGGGAGGGGGCGGCGGAGGGGGAGGGGGCGGTCCGGGCGTCTGCAGCGCGACCTCACCCTGCAGCGCGAAGGGGGCCCGGGAGGCGGTTGGGGGATACCGAGGAAGGCGGGGTGAGACGAGGCGACGGGCGAGGGGTGAAGCAGTTCGGAGCGGGAGCCAGTCAGGCGAGCCGGTACGACAGTGACGCGGCAAACAAGGACAACGCAAGGAGGCGGCAACGCGAAGCTCTGGAGGGGAAGAATGCTGCCGTACACGTCCGCCATCCCGCCAGTTCTTGGCGAGGGGGTGACTCTCATGCAGCGGCTGCCGTACACGTGCTGTACTCACCAGGTACGAGATGCCGTACCCCTTGTCGACCGGAAACGCCAGCGCCGTAAGCACCGTCTGCAGCTCCTTCGCCCCTGTCCCCATCAGTGCCCTGAACGCCTGCTGCTGCGCGGCACTGCCCGCCAGGAAACGGACCACTACCTGGACCTGACCAAAGGGGGCCGGAGAGGGCGGGTTCACCGGGAATTGGGTAGACATATTCACACTGCGCTGCTGCCAGAGCAAATATCCGATGAAGAATCGACCGCAGCAGGATCTCCAACGACGAATGACGATGGGTGTTGGGTGGCTTGCAATCGTATCAGCCCGCACCGGCAACCCGCACCGGCAACCCGCACCGGCACCTTCCGCCGTTTTGTGATACGGAGTATCCTCGCGCGCCCTGGCTGCAGCCGGGTCCCCCATGAGGTTGACTGACCGTCCAGGCTCCAGGGAGGGAGGTCGCCCCCCTTCCCTCACTCCTTCCCTCGCTTTCCCCTCACTCCTCCTCTCAGTCCTCCGTGCACTCCTTCCCTCAAATGCCCCCAGGTGTACTCCCACGTCTCTTCCCCGTCCCCGTCCCCCTGCCTCCCCCTACCGGCCCCCGGTCCCCTGCATTGACCCCCTCCCATCCTCCCCCTGCCTCCCCGTCGCCCCCACTTTGCGCAGGCTCCTACCAGGCTCGTCTGAGTGCCGGATCCAACAGCCGGTATGTACGACATGCTGTACACCCGCGCCACCTCCGGCTGGCTGACCGAGCCCAGCATGTTCTGCAGCACATCAGCGGACAGCACAGCAACGAAACGCACGTGACACATCGTGGCGTCCCTCGTTGCGGGTTGGAGGGGTACGTAAGGGTAAGGGCCCCGCGCGGGGCGGGGCCCCGGGCCCTGCCCGCCCCTTCAGATTTGTGGAGTCACCGGAAGCGAGTCGGTGCGCCCCAGGGATATGGCCCTGGACTGCCCTCTGCACCGCTGTGGTGCGCAGACCTAAGATGCCACACACACACATGTTGTCTTCGTATGCCGTACGATTTTTGCCGCCTTACTTATGCATCAATGACGCCGCACTCCATCCCCTTTGATGCCTTGGCATGCACGTTTTTTCGCTCGCACACATGATTACGTTATTTCGCATCGTTCCGGATCGTCTTCGGCGGTGCGGACTACACGGCGTTTTGCTTGCAGGTGGGTAACAACGAGAGGATCGCACGCACGCACAGCATTGAGGTGTGAGTCTGTGTGGCCAAGGCAGCCGACCCGCACCAGCTGGTAGTCTTCCGCGACGCCGCGACAACACCGAACAGCGCGCCAAATCGACAGCGTTCTTCCGACACCGCAGCCTTTTGATAATTAGATGGGTCGGGCATTGGGTATATTATATACGCATACGGGCAAACTATCGGGCGCCGATCGGCCCCTCGCATGTCACGCACTCCTGTTCTGTCTGCCTTAATAACACACACACACACACACACACACACACACGCACACACGCGCCCCCGGGCAGCCGTACCCCTGCAAACACCTGACTAGGGTTCACCGTTACCGTTGTCGGTTGAGAGCGACTCGCATGGAGGCAGGGAGGGTGCCCGACCGGACGCCACCGGAACGAGCCCCACCCCAACCCCCGCGGGGGGCTGATCTGCCAGCCCACCCAGCCCCCGCCCTATGAGCTGCCGTACCGCTTGTACGGCAGCGCCGATGACCCTCAGAAAGCTGTCTTGTAGCAGCAGGAAGTCCCCCAGCGAGCTGTTGAGCACAACGGAGGCCTGAGGTAGAGTGGGGGATCCGGAGGTCAGGAGGTCGCGGGGTAAATAGGCGGGCAGGTAGGCGGGCAGGTAGGTAGGAAGGCATGTAGGGAGGAAGGGAGGGAGGGACAGAGGGAGGGATGGCGGAACGGAGGGAGGGAGGGAGGTAGGAGGGTGGGTAAGGGGAAAGCGGGTGACAGACCCCCTCCCCTTCCACCGATGCTCGGTAACCCTGGGGAGGCGATCTACGGATCTGAACTCGCAACGCAGATCGGAGCAAAGAAGCGGGGCCCTCCCCTGCCCTCCCCCGGACGGGGAGCTGGAGCGAGGCGGGGCCTCCAGCCCACCAGGCGGGGCCTCCAGCCCACCAGGGCCGGGGAAGCGAGTGGGTGAATGCGGTACCGAGTCGGACTCTGCAGCCGCACCGGGGCTCGCCATCCGTAGCAGGTGTGGGGACAGGTGGTCGCAGGGGGCGCTCTGTCCCCGCGGGGGCACGCAGCCCCCTGCGTCCCCCCTGCGTCCATGCCCCGCCCCCTACGGGTTTATTTATTTTTTTCAATTTAGCCCCGCCCCCTCAACCTCCCGCACCTCCTCAACCGCGAGTGCCGCCCCCAGGGCCGCCAGGTCCTCCGTCACCGGCCCCACCGCTCTCCCGCCTGAGCTGGAGCTGGAGCTGGAGCTGGAGGAAGGTGAGGGTGATGCCGCACCACCCAGGTAACGCGCGCACGCCGCGCCGCCGTACCCCGGCCGGCAGTAGCACCGCATCGGCCCCAACGCCACCGTCCACGCGCCCCCCGTCGCCGCCTCCCCGTCCGCCTCCGCCTCCGCCTCCGTCGATGGCCGGCACTCGCCTCCCCGGGCGCTGCACGTCGTGGAATCGCAGCCACCGCCTCTTCCGCCTCCGCCGCCTCCACATATCGAGGCTGCATCCGGGCAGGGTCCCAGGAGCGCCTGCTGCAGTCGCCCCATCCTCGCCCCTGAAGCCGTCAAGTTGAGGACCTGGCCGGGGGGACACCGCAGCACCGTCCCCAGCACCAGCACCAGCACCTCCCCCTGCGCGGAACAGATGACCGGGAAGCAGCTGGCGCCCGACGACGGGTCGGGGATGGCGGAGGCGTTCGGGGGATAGCTGACGGTCCGCGGGGCGGCGACTGTGGTGTTCGTGACCCGCGGGTCAGTGGCGGCGGTGGTGGTGGCGACCCAGGGCCAGGTGAGGGGCAGGCAGCGGGAGACGGCGCCGGCGGACCAGCCGAAGGTGGCGGAGGCGGCGGTGTCGCCGGCGGACAGGGCCGCCAGCTCCAGCTCGCGGGCGGCGCAGGTGGCGCGTCGCGGCGTGGCGGCGGTGAGGAGGCCGCAGGAGGTGCCCAGCGGCGCGTAGGGCGTGAAGCGGCGGACCACGCAGGTGCCCACCGACAAGGCGCCGGGCGGGCAGCGCAGCGCCGAGGAGCCGTACTGGTCTGCGGTTTCGGAGGTCCGGTAGGTCCGGTTTCGGAGTCAGTTTTGGTTGGGAGGGGAACAACCGCAGAAGTTTGAAGTGCACGTGGGAGGGAAAGGCGGGGGCCGGTCTCCAGGTCGCGGTTCCGGTTTTGGAGACTCGGGGGTCCGGGGCGGACGGGGCGGACGGGGCGGACGGGGCGGACGGGGGTCCGGGGTCCGGGGGTCCGGGGCGGACGGGGGTCCGGGGGTCCGGGGGTCCGGGGGTCCGGGGCGGACGGGGGTCCGGGGCGGACGGGGGTCCGGGGCGGACGGGGGTCCGGGGCGGACGGGGGTCCGGGGGTCCGGGGCGGACTTTTAAAAAGGAAAGGAAGGGAGGGAGGTGAGCTAGGCTTGGACGGGCGGCCCAGACGGGGGGCTTGGAGGAAGGTCCCACTGGGACTCATCCGTTGCCTGTGGGCCGGGGAACCAACTGTTGGTATTGGAAGCAGGCAAGCAGCCCCGCCACCCGCACATTCACCCTCGTGGAGGACACTGACCGGGGCCTCCCATGCAGCTGTCCCCGACAGGGCAATCTACGCCCCGGATGGATGCCCCTCCCTGGACTCCCCTTCCTGGACTCCCTTCCCCCCGGATGGATGGATGGATGGATGGATGGATGGATGCCCCTCCTTGGACACCCCTTCCAGCGGCCCCTCCTCACCGGGGTCACAGAACAGCACCTCGCCGTACACCCCCCGGTACTCCGGCAGCCGTACGACCCCGCCCCAGTCGCTGATGTCAGTGGTGTTGGTGATGTTGGTCAACAGGGTGGCGCAGTGCCGAGTGGCCAAGGCGCAGCCGCCCCCGCGGCCCCACGTCCAGTAGCCCGCCGCCGAGTACGGCACCACGTCGTACCACGTGGTGTCGTCCAGGAGCGCCAGGGTCAGGGGTGTGACCTGGAGGTTTTCGAGTGGGGGTGGGGTGTTGGGGATAAAGGGTTTGGGGGTAAATGGGCGTGGGGGTAAAGGAGGTGGCGGAGGCGGTGGCAGGGCGAAGGCCTCCGCCGGTCTGAGGGAGGTTGGAGGTGCGGCGGTGGGGTGTTGGGACTGGGGGACAGGGGAGGGGAGGAGGTGGCGTCCATCTGTCGTACATGATGATGAGGTCACAGGAAATGCAAGGCACACGTGGTCGGGCAGGTGTCTTCAAGAAACACATCAGGTGGGCGGGTCCGCGGAGGAACGCCGCCCTCCCCTCCCCCCCGGGCCTGCAAGCCCCGGCGGCCCCTTTGATCTTTGCAAAGGGCGGGGCGGCGAGGGGCGGGGCGGCGAGGGGCGGGGCGGGGCTCCGGGTTCCCCCCTACTTGTTGCGCCTCTGTATCCCCACCCCACCCCACCCCACCCCACAGTTCCCCGCGGACGTGCCACGCCACACCCCACCGCATCATGCCACCACCTAGGGCCCCCTCCCCAACCGGTTGTCGGGAGACGAGTTCTCACCTGGGGGGCAGTCCCCGCAGCCGGCACCGGGTCCGGGTCACCGATGAGGATGTCGCCCTGCACCCACCATCACCAACACACACACACACACACACACACACACACACACACACACACACACACACACACACACATGCCCATTGCAGGTTGATATATGGCACGTACACTGGTGCTTGGTTTGGATCGGGCGGGTCTCTTGTCAAAACACACACACACACCCCTCCACGCAGGGTGGTGTGTTGACCACCTCCATCAGCTCCCCTCCCCTCCCCTCACCTGGAAGTGGGTCGTCTCCCAGCCCGGGAAAGCCACCGCCGACCGCCGCGTGTAGTCCGCGTCCACCAGCTCCTCCCCGTCGTCAATAACCACCGAGCTGTCGTACTCAAAAGTGGCGGCGCTCATGTCGAACGTGTCGTCCAGCAGCGCCCCTGGAGCGCTGTCACATCCGAAGAAGCCCCGGATGACCTGAGGGCATGCGCGCGCGCGTGTGTGTGTGGGGGGGGGGGGGATCGCAGGCAGGCAGAGCAGGAGTGCGTGACATGCAAAGGCAGAGCGAAGCCCGGGGAATGCCCGTATGCCCCACATGTGTGGTAGCAAGGAGAAAAGCTGCGCCGCAAACAAGCAGAACCGTGTCCCACATGTGTGGGTGTGTGGGTGTGTGCAGCGGAGAGGGTGGGGTTTGAGGGAAATGAGCGGAGGCCTGCGCGACCGTATCGGGTGCATGCACCGATAAAAATATTGATCTGATCTCATCTCATTTGGTCTGATCTGATCTGGAGTGCGCTGACCTGATCTGACATGATCTGGGCAGTGGAGAGTGCTCCTCTGGTCTGTTGACGAGTGAGACGAGAGCTCGGGCGACCGCGACGCGCCGCGCGCCCTTCCCTGCCTATGTCCACCAATTTTCCTATACCCTCCCTCCCTCCCTCCCTCGACCAGACCCGACCAGATCCGGCCCCACCTGCGTTACTTGGGGCGTGGCCAGGAAGCGGACGCGCATATTGCCAGGATCCCTGTCCTGCACGATGTACGACATGTACGTCTCCGGGGGAGCCATGCCGAAGAACCCCACGCGGGTAGCGCCCTGCAGGGCGGGGCCGTGCCGGACACATGCACAGACAGGGACGTCCGCAGCGGGGACATACGCACTCTCGGTGGCTGTAGCACAGTCCCGGTGCGCTAACAATGCCGTATTTATTATACCTAGCTGGCCGCTGGTCAGGAAGAGGATGACGCGCTCGTGGTTCGGTACACAATGACGTCATCGCTCGATGCGGGGCGATTCAGGGAGGCCGCGGGTGACGAAACCCGTTGATTACCGTACCGTACTGGAGTTCCTGCCCTCGCGCAAGGGTGGACGGACAGCAGCCATCTATCCATCCCTCCCTCCACCCACGTTATGCTGGGTGTGCCCGGGTTCGTTCTGCGGGTTTATTTATTTTTCTCAATTTAACCACCCACCCACCAGCGCCATTATCAGCTCCCGGAGAACCCGGGCCACCAGCGAGTCCAAGTCGTACAGATCCAGGGCCTGTACGGAAAGGTTTTGTAGTAATGATGTGACGGGCTGCGAGTGCGCGTTTGGGTGTTGGGGGATTGGGGGACTGGGGCATCGGGTGCTGCGGATGCCATCCCTGGAGACATGGACCTCCCCTAGGCCCTAGCAGCATCGTCCGACTGAGGGGTGGGCGCGGGGCGCTGATGACACCCACCCTCGCGGGACCCCTGACACCCCAACGCGGGAAGTTCGCTCCATGGCCTAGACTCCATTGCCTAGACTCCATCAGTACCTGCTGGCCCCATTTGGCCAACACCGGATCGGTGCCTCATCCCGCCCCCACACACGGTCCCGGGCACCCACACGCCGTCCCTCGGTAACGATAACAGTAATGACAACGGTAATGATAACGGTAATGATAACGGTAACGAAAACGGCAGTCCACAAGCCAGACTGCCTAGAAGTCCATTAACGTAAGTAGATTCATTCCACACATGTCTCCATCTCTCCATCCACTCACTCCACTGCCGTACCTGGGGGCACACGTTGATGGACGACATCATCGGCCGCCCCGTGGAGCTGTCGTACAAGCAGGTGTACGCCTGCATCCCTTTGCTGCCGCGTGTCGTGCAGTACGGAGGGCTGCCGTCCGCGGTGACGTACAGGTACATGTGGGTCGACGCAACGGGGCCACCTGCCGCCGGCACCACCGCAGCCGGCCATGCCACCAGCAGGATCACAAGGAGGCCACAAGGAGGGCACCACAGGCAGATAGGTAGGTAGGTAGGTAAGGTAGGTAGGTAGGCAGGTAAGGTAGGTAGGTAGGTGGGTAGGTAGGTAGGTAGGTAGGTAAGGTAGGTAGGTAGGTAGGTAGGTAGGTAGGTAGGTAGCTGCACAACCCTGGGTGGCACCTGGTGAGTGCCCGGGGGGGGGATTGGGTGACACACCGGTGTGGTTGCGAACTCCCAACAAGTAGTGGCGGTGGTGGTGGCGGTGACTCTCTCGTTGTGGTGGTGCGAGTCGGTCAACTGAGACCCCGGGGCGAATCTGCATGCTGGCAGGGAGCCCGGACGTGCAGTCCCCGGGGGGAGGGGGGGCGCCGCCTCCCTTCCGCGGCCCCCGTGTCTCCTCCTACGCCCAGCCGGGCCCCGTCCTCACTTCCAACGGGACCGCTGCCCCACCGCACGCTTCGCCCTTCCCTTCACAAGACACCCACACCGCACCTCGCGCTGACACGCTTTTCCCTCTCTGGCGGCCCATCCGAGAACAGTCCACTCCAGCCCAGCCCAACCCAACCCATCCCAGCCCGTTGCAACCCATTCCTGCAATAGCGCACACGGCGCCGTACGGGACCCTTCTCCCGATCGCCCCCCCCTCCACCTGTCAGGCTTGTCGCCCCCGACCCGGAGGCCGCAGCTGGGTCCGCCACGTGGCTCCTGTTGACCGCCGCCAGTCCGCACTGCTGCAGCGCCTGGAGCGGCAGGGAGGTGGCCGTGGCTGCCCCCCAGTCCGGGTAGCACCTGATGGTGGTTAGGAAGCCCGCGTCCACGTCCGCTTCCGGAGGAGGAGGGGGAGGAGGAGGAAGAGAAGGAGGCGGGTCCGGCGTTTGAGCGAGACGGCGCCGCACCCCATAAAACCGCCCCTCCTCGTCAGCGCCATCGCCGGGCACATCGCTGATGAGATCGCCAGGATCCTTGGTGCTGCCATCAATGAGCCTGAAGCCGTTGCTGCGGCCGTCGTGGCTGCGGAGGCGGTTGTTGCTGGTGCTGGTGCTGCTCCGAGTCGCTTCGGCTGCTGTGGATATGCGGGTGTTCCACGGGCTTACCCCGGCCGTGTTGTGGAGGTGGTGATGTGCGGCAGTCTCCTCGCTGCTGCTGCTGCTGCTGCTGCTGCTGCCGAGCAATCGCCGGGAGGGTTCCGTGGGGCTGTTGGATGCTGGCGGCTGGGAAGAGGGGGGCCTCGGGGGTGGTGGGGGCTGGGGCGGTGATGAGGGGTTGGACGGCGGTGGCGAGATGGGCTTCCGATATCTCCGACATACGCGCTTGCACAGCAGCGGCGAGGCCGCAGTTTTGGCCTGTCGAGGGGAACTGGGCTTGGTGCTGGAGCGATGAGCAAGGCATGGAGTTATTGAAGCAGCACGCGATTGGAGAAAATCAATGTACGGGCAGGTGCATGTGCTGTGCGCAACCTCCCTGACTCTCCCTGTTCGGCCATCAACAGCTCAACACGGCTGGGAATGCGGGGGCAGCACCTCATCAGCCCTTACCGATACATACTGCTGCAGCGTCCGGTACGCGGCGGTCACGACACTTCCGAGCAGCGCCCGTTGTCCCGCCGTGAGATTGTCAGTACGTTGATACTGTATGGTCAAATCCAGGGTTTGCTGCAGCAAAACAGCAATCAGTGAGCTGCAGTCGCAGCTGCCTTGACTGAATGCGAGGCATGCCCCACCTGCTGGGTAAGGGCTGATTGGCAGAGCAGCAATGCGGCTCCTGCATTTGAGAAAAGTAAACGCTTACAAAATAAGTAAATGTTCGGAATGCCATGACCTCACACATCGAAACGGCGCACCCCAAAACAGCAGATTCTTCAATCGACAAACCATTATATGATCCAGGTCTAAGACAGTATTGATGCCATTGCCATGCCGTTTATATTGGCCCTGTGTTTGTTCCTAATCTGCGAAGAAATTGTCAAATTTTGGACATTCTAATGTAAAATTATCGTGCTAATTACGCAAGCAGAGTGCGGGCATCACTTCAGGAATTTCGAGCTTCTATCTATCCAAGTTACGGTCTTCGGTAGGGATTGACGTGGGATTGACAGCCACGGCATTTTAACAAGAAAAGGCCTGCCTGCAACGATTCTATTTATTCACTTGACCTGGTAATCGAATGGAAAGGTACATATGTTGCCACTGTTACAAGTTGCATGTTTAGGCACTAAACAGGCCCCACATAAAGAGCGTACCGGACGCGGAAGGCGCAGCATCTTGGCCGAACACTAGCCGAACCCAGACAGGCAACCAATAGGCCATTCAGCTAGCACCACCCCGAACAACCCCCGCCGCCCCCGCGCCGCCCGTGCCCGTGCTGGAAGGTTTTGGATGTCCACGCTTGGCTCGTGACGATGCGCGGCGATTGACCAGGAGGCCCTCACTGTACAACATGATGAAAGCGCTTTCGGCTCTCCCTGGGGGCAGCTTTCTGACATCATCGAACAACGGCCCCCGCACACCACACCCAGTTCAACACGGTACGGCAGCTGCTACCAAAGAACCGAATCTTCAATGGCGGCGCTCACAACGAAGTGCCGCACCGTTGCCAGGCGAGCGACGCCATTCCAACATGGTAATAATGGTATTAGCCATCCTGCAAGTCAGGCGTGCAGTGAACCATGCAGCTGTCTATATTCTCGCGGAGGACAGGCCGGCGGACAGGCTCCAAACCTGCCCTTTCCTTCGGCACACGACCACCCACCACGGGGACTGCACGAATGCAGAGACTCCTTGCGGCTTCCCCAAACCACCCCTTCAGCACTGCTGCCACACACCAAGTTTTGGCCGACACGCACTACCCACTACGCAAATGACCTTTCGCCTGGCCAAACGCGACATTTCACCCGCCGCAAACTCGCAATGGACACGTGGATGCACTGGAGTATGGACACGTAAAACTCACGCACGTGTGGCGCAGCAGTAACGACTAGTAGATGCTGTTGTTTAACCGGGAAATAGGACACGGGGAAAGACCTCACGGACAAAACTGGAAGGAAAGAAGGTCAAAGTCAAAGGAGTGGACATATGCGCGGTCAGCATCAATCCGCTGTTGGTAAGATGTCCAATGCCCTGCCCCTCCCCGCCACCACCACCACCACCACCACCACAGCTGTAGTCTATCGTCCAGGAAATCCATGCAAAGGCGGTCTACGAGTCAGGCAGGGGTTCCTCGAAACGCGACAAGTCGAAGGCGATGGTCTTGCTGCAGCCCATGTCCAGGTCTCGGCACACGCCCACCAGCGCGTCGGCCTTCTCGTAGAAGATGTCCTGCGGGCGCATTCGAGTTGTTCGGTGGGCAGGGCAGGAGTGCGTGATAGGCACGGACGCGGTACGGTACGGTACGGTACGGCACTGACCTTGAGGCTGATGACGATGGACTGGAAGCCCTGCGGTGCCTCTTCCTCCTCCGCGCCGTCGGCTCCCGCTGCCGCTCCTGCCGCGCGGGCCGCGGGCCTCGTGCGGCGGCGGATGTAGTGCGCCACTCGGGCTACGTTGGTCGCGTCGAGCGCCGCATCCACCTCATCCAGCACGAAGAAGGGAGAGGGCCGGAAGCTGTGGAGGGCGAAGAGCAGCGCCAGCGCCGCCACCGTCTTCTCGCCACCTGGTCCCAGACAGTGAGCGCCGACAGTGAGGACAGCAGGCGCAGACACCACCCAGACCAACTGTCATCATCACAGATTCACAGTCTGTCAAGAGACGACCCCGACAGCTTGCTGCTCACCACACACTTGCCACTCCGTCCGCACGAAAAAGGGGCACGACGCGTCGTGGAAGCACGACGCACACTGCACTGCGTCCGTGAGCAAGGCAGGCAGGCCCCCTGCCCGCCGCACCCCAGAGACCCGGCGGACAGCAGTTTGGCCGTCGTGGCTTAGCCCATGCGTCACGAACGAACGCAGCCCCTCCGATGTGTGTCTGGGTGTCCCCCGAACGCTCCCTTGTGTACAGTTGACAACTGTCAGTTGTCCCCCGGCGCTCCCCTTCCCCCGGCCAGTCCCCCTATCCCCGCGCCGCGCACCGCTGAGCTGCTCCATGTCGCGGAAGCGCTTGGCCGGCGGGATGGCCGTGTACTTGATGCCCCCCGCGTACGGCTCCTCCTCGTTCTCCAGGTGCAGGTAGGCCTGGCCGCCGAGCGGGTGGGTGGCGCTGCGGGTGAGGTCCTTGTAGATGGCGCTGATCTGCGCGGGCGGCGGCAAGGTGCGGAGAGCGGAACACGCGGCCCGCTCACTCGCGGGAGTGCTGCCAACACGCGGGAGTGCGAAGAGTACATGTTGTAACATTCACAGGCGATGCGAAATGAGATCGAGTCCAAGCGCACACAGTAGGCACCTGGTACGGTATGATGCCGCGTCTCGTGGCTATATATCAACATATGGTGCTGCTGTGCTCAATGGATGTCCTCCGAACCGGACCACCTGTTAATGTGTTAAACCCACCCAGGACAGAACGCGCGCGACGAGCTGCGGACAGCATGGCAAAAGGACCCGTCCCTGGGCCCGTCCCGTGTCCCTATCCCTCCGACCCCCGATGCAGTCCGGCCCACCTGCCCACCTGCCAGTCCGGCCCACCACCGGCCCACCACCTGCCCACCACCTGCCCACCAGTTCGGCCCACCAAACAGTCCGGCCCCACCTGCTCCGCGATGTGCTTGAAGGCCGCCATGAAGAGGTCGTGCCGCCGCGTGCGCACCCGGTTGAACTCCTCCGTCGCGTCGGTGGCCTCCTTCTGAGCCGCGTGGAGGGCAGCCAGCTGCGGATGCGACAGACAGCGAAGCAAGGGAGGCCACAGGCCACAGGCCAGCCACACCGCCGCGGCGCAGGTAAAACGAGAGCCGCAGAGACCCCAAACCCAGTGCGCCGCACCGGCGGTGCGCCGCAGCGCCGCAAGGCAACGGCAGACCACGGACAAACGGCCGCGTGGGGTTCCCACCTTCCACCTCTCCTACGTTTTCAATTTAACTCCGACAAGGTCGTCCGACGTGCCCAACAGGAGCAGCAGCAGCAGCAGCAGGAACATCAACAATGTGTCCCTTTGGCCGGCGCCCATGCGCCGTTTTTTGGGGTGGTCCGCTGTACCGTAACACGCATTCGCCTACTGAGCCAACAAGTAAGTGCGTCGGCGGCGACCGCGACCGCCCCGTCGCCGCACCTGCTCCTTCTCTCGCTCCTTGATGGCGCCGTACTGCTCCACCGCGCGCATGTTGGGCGCCGACTTGTCCAGCTCCGACTGCAGCGCCGAGATGCGCTCGCGCAGCTCCGAGGAGACGCGCTCGCGCTCGCGGGCCGTCTCCGCGGCCAGCTGCTGCCTGTGGAGCAAACGAAAGGCGCGGGGACTCAGGGCGCAGGGCGCAGGAAAGGAGCTCGGACCCGCACGGCCTGACGCGTGGAGCGGCGGCGGTGGTATGAATGCGCGCCCGTTTGGTCTGCGCGGCGCGTTGATCACCGGGCGGTCCGGCCGCGGCCTTGGTTGGGTGCGACCCTCTGTACCCGCGCTGATCACCGCTTACCTCAGTGGCGGGGTACCGTACCTGGCTAAGGACACCGCCCCAGACAGACTCTAGATTCCCCTCAGGCCGCATTTCCCCACGCGCGTGCATGGATGGGCTAACCCCCTCTGTGTGCATAATCTTTTACGCATGATGATCGTCGTACACGGACCTGGTCAGTCGTGATGTGTCCAGCTGCTCGGCCAGGTGGGTCATGGCAGACGCCAGTGCGCGCGTCGACGGCGCCCGCTCGGAGCTGCCCGGCGTGGGGGCCCCCTGGCTGGCCTCCCCGCCGTCCCCGCCCGCAATGCCCGCCAGCAGTGCGTCCACGTTGATGAAGCTGCCCTCCTGCTCCTCCATCTCCTCGTCCTCGTCGTCGTCGTCCTCATCCACATCACGGCGGAGCGTCTTGGGCAGTTTCACCTGCGTACCGTGTACCACGCCCAGGCAGGGGAGTACGCACAGACGGGGGAGAAGGCTGCTTACGCAATGCGTTTTCTCACTGCGCTTCAGGTTTGGATGCTCTCCCACCCACATCCTGCTGTCCTCCGGAGTCCGGCCGCCTGCGTTACCTGCTCCAGCCGGGCGCTGTTGACGATGTCCAGCATCTTGGTGGCGCGGTCCTCCATCGCCATGGCCGCCCGCCCCGCCGCCCGCTTCAGGTCGGCGGTCCGCTTGCCCAGGTCGGATGCGGCCCGCTGTAGCTCGGTGATGCGCTCCTCCTCGGCGCTCACCTGGTGGGGCCCACATCGCCGTCAGGATGGCGGCCACCGCAGTGGGTTCAACGGCAGATACGGTAGGTGCGTCAGCGTAATGGCGCCGCTGCGGCGGTGGTAGGTGCCGCTACGGGTGGTACAGAGGGGAGGGGTTACCGGCTCCACCAGGGGGCTCACGCAGTACCCCCCTTGCTCCCTGGAGCTCTTAACCCTCAATTCTGAAATCGACAGGACTTGTGCAGTTGGCAACTGCGTATGCACCCGGACCGTCTGCTCCCCCCTCCCACCCGCACCTGCTGCCGCAGCTCGTCGATCTTGTCGGTCAACTTCTTGACGTGCCCGTCTATTTCCTCGGTGTCCTTCTGCGCAGCGGCCGCCTGCTCCTCCAGCGCCGCCTTGCGCGAGGTGTTCTCCTTCAGCTCAGCCTCCGCGTCCCTGCTGGCCGCGCGCTGCTTCTCAAGCAGCGACCGCTCGTACTCCAGCTGCGACTGGGTGTGCGTGTGCTGCGGGGGGAAGACGTGGGAGAGGCAGTTGTTAGGGCAACAACACGACACCAAATTAACAACCCACAGATGTGCAAGCACAGGCTCATCATCCCAAGGATGTGCACCGACGACGTGCAGGAACGCAAGCACAGTCCGTCCGCGTAGCGCCCTGGCATCCAAACACGCGCCGCCGCCTGGCCGGGAGCCCTGCAGCCCTCCACTGGAACACGAACAGTGTGATCTCGGGACGACGTCGGGCTCTGCCCTCGCACCCCTGACCGCGGTGACGCGCGGCTCCGCAGGGAGAGTATCTCTCTCTGACACTCTCAGTCACCCTCCGCGTTCACACTAGCATCACTCTCAGTCGCTCTCCGCGGTTACACTTAGTATCACTCTCAGTCACCCTCCGCAGGTCCGCGCGCACCCACCTTCTGCGTGAGCTCCCTGCGCCGCTCCTGGACGCTCGCCTCGAAGCTGGCGTGCCGCTCCTCCCACTCGCGGATGGACGACACGCCCGCGCGGCGGGAGAAGTCCGCCATGATGCGGTCCGTGACGGCGTTGATGGCGTCCGTCAGGCCCTGCAGGGCACCGCAGGGCGGGCAAGGTGTGCGGGTGCAGGCCAAGACGAGGACGCTTGAGGACGCTTGTGCTGATGCACACCGACACGTTCGGATCGTGCGGGGAACACGGGCAACCATGTGCAACCATGGCCGCTGGCGTTGCGCGCCTGCAATGTCTCCTAACTCCTGGCTCCTGACGTCGTTCGCGGCCGTTGCTGTAGGGCTGCCAAGGGGTGCTTGTTTGCAGGCTGCCGGATTTGCCCGTGGAAGCCGTGTGGAGCCACCCACCTATTCTCCCGGGCTGGGCGTGTCGTAGACAGCTTTCATTTTCACCACCCGGCCGCCCACCTGGATCTTCGAGGCACGGGCTTCCATGCGTGCCTGCAGCTGCGCAACCTGCGGCTCCTTGCGGCCTGCCTCCGTCTCCGCCCGCTGCGCCTGCGACACCAGCCCCGCGATCCGGTTCCCGGACTCCTGCGCGCGGAGGTCAGCCGCTAGCCAGGGTGCTCAGAATCACACACAAGGTATGCAGCTCGGTGCAAGAGCAACTTACGAACCCAGGCAAGAAGGGACACAGCATCGACGCATCGCTGCGGACGCACACGACTCCTATACTTGGCAAACGGAATGCACAACACTCATCCGTTGGCGTTGCATTGAAGCAAACAAGGGAAGTCCCACATCGCGCCACGCCGCGCCGCTGTCGCATACCTTGGCCTCTGCCTCGCCGTACTTGAGTCTGCCCGAGATGGTGCTCATCTCCGACGCCAGCGCCTGCTCCTGCTCCGTCAGTGCGCGGGCGGTGGGCAGTCGCTCGAGGGCATCCACCACCTCCTGCAGCTCCGTCCGCAGCCGGTTCAGCTCACCCTCGTCCCAGCGGGCGCCGCGCGCCTCCGGAGGCGCGCTGCCGCCTGCGTAACCGGAGTCCCAAGGAAACGCACAGCCGTGGTACCTGGGCTTGTTACCTGGGCTTACATCCGTGGCAACATTGCTTGCAGTGCCAGCGCGTGCGTGTGAGCCGTGATTGGGCCCTGCGATCCCCCAAACGCCGCTCCCCGGTTCCCCCGAACCGACCCGGGCCCCAGCCGCCCACCCACCGGTCATGGTGCCGCGCTTGGCGATGAGAGTGCCCTGCAGGGTCACCACCTTGAGCCGCTGCGCGCCGAAAGCCAGCTCCCGGGCGTGGTTCTCATCGTCACAAATGACCGTGTCCCTGCGTGGTCACGACCCGTGGGGCGCGAACAGGGCGTACACCTGAAGTGGCTCGGCAAGGGCACCCTGCCAAGCGGCTATTCACGGGCGAAGCGCCGGGGCAGGGCCGCACGCACGACGGTTTCCGACGGGATCCGGTTTCGGGCTCGGCGCACATGCACGGATAGCGATCCCAGTCCCACGAAACAAAAGTGGAGTGCCCCAAACCGGTGTGTACCATGTGAGGACGTCGCACGTAGCACCTACCCCAGCGCGAACTGGAAGGCGCGCTCCATTCGGCGGTCCGCGATGTCCAGCAGGTCGATGGCCAGCTTGGCGCCCGGACCCAGCTGCCTCAGCCGCTCGTTGATCGGCTTCACCTGCCGCGAGCAACACAAGCGTGCGAAGGCGTGGCACCACCAACCCTCGCCCACCCATCCGTCCCAGGGCTTGTCCCGCCTAAAGTCATCTGTCCCAGGGCTTGTCCCGCCCAACGTCATCCAACATCGTGACGTGTGGAATGCGCCGTTGCTCCAGTTTGGAGGCGGTGAGGAGGCCCAACGTCATCCGCCTCTATGTTGTAAAAAATACCAGTCGTCAACGACAGTCAGATACGCCTTTTGTAAGGTGGCGTAGGTCCACCAAATACCTCAGGTCGCAGTCTGCCATGGCCTACACAGGAACCAAGCCAGGGCGTCATAATCTATCCAACGTGGCGCTCACACACGCGCGGGCCGGTCTCGAGGCCACTCCAGCCTAGATCGATCATCCGCTCACCTTGAGGAAGTCCAGCGGCAGGAAGTTCATGGTGGGCTTCTTCTCGTCACGCAGGACCTGCCGCCGAGAGCACCCGCGAACTTCAGACCAGTCGAAGAATGACGCTCAGGCGTGCGTGTCGCAGCCGCAAGCTTAAAGCTGGCGCCTTCCTAGTATTTACTAGCTCAATGAGGACAGAAAAAGTATGCGACGGTACCGCGCACAGCACACACGCGCCCGCTCTGATGGTTCGTGCGATGTACCAGCACGCGTCTGCGGAGTGCGCCGTTGCTGGGATACACCATGTGACCATGTGTCCATCGCCCTCCGGCGCTGCAGGCCCGTCAGATGCAGCCCAGCGCTCCCGTCCTCTTGGCTGCACGCCTGTTAGGCCAGTCTGAACGTGCGCATTCGCTTCCGGGCAGCCGCACCTGGATGCACTGCCCCGCGGTGACCTCGTTGTTGACCACCACGCTGTCCAGGTCGCGCTGCATCGCCACCGACAGCGCCAGCTGGTAGCGGGCCTGAATGGGCTTGGCCAGCGTAACCAGCTTGCCGTACACGGCGCCTGTCGAGGACGCCGTGCGGATACACATGGAGGCCGCACATCACACAACAGCTCGCGCAGCCATTTCCATGTTCTGTGGAACCGCGGTACGGACTTCATTTCCGAAATCACGTCATGTGGCCGCCCCCTGGAGGTTTTCAAAAATTTGCTTACAACCCCGATCTGAACACGTTGACTGATTTATTCACGTGCTGATAAAAGGTTGAAGCAAACCACAAAGGAAAAGACGGCGTCCGCACAGTGGCCCGCACCTGGGAAGCGCTGCTTCAGGCGCTCAGCCATCTCGGAGATTTCCCGGTCGCGGCGGCTCTGGTTGCGGTCCAGCCGGATGTTCTCCAGCGCGCGCTCCAACCGCTCATGCTCCAGTTGCAGCCGCTGCCGCGTTGCGCTGCCGCGGGGCGAATAGGGAGGTGGGCCGGGAGGCAACGCCGTCAGGTGCTGGACGCCCGAATGTTGCCGTGGCTGTCAAAACCGCCGCTGGCGCGAAAGCCATCGAAAGTTCTTTACGAGGAGAGTAGGCGGGCCATACGGCAGCGCACATGCACACCCCTGTCCAAGCGGCCTTTGCTTGCACTGCCGGCCTCCACCGCGTTACTGTAATTTAAAGTCTGTGCAAGCTCTTGCATCACGGGTGGTGCGTGCAACCGCTGCCGCATAGACACGCCCCCAACGATGTGATGCAATGCTGATGATTGCAAGCGCCACCCTCCCCTGTGGTGTCACTGCTGCCTCCCAAGCCCATCCGTCACTCACTTGCTGGACGTGCGCTCCTCCAGCAGTTTCCGCCGCGCGTCCTGCTTTTCCGCCAGCGTGCGCCTGAAGGCGGCGCCGGCGGTTGAGCAGCAGCATAATGACAGCAAGCCCCGCCGCACTTGCCAGCGCATCAGTGCGCTTACGCGCAGTCGGCACGGACTATCTAAAAGCCCTTGTAAAAGCCCGCGCAACACATCAACTCGCAGCTTGAAGCGCACGACCTTTGCAGTTCCCGCCAAATTATAAAATCTCAGCCGTACACCGATGAATCGCAAGCACAAATGAGTGTTGTTTGAAGGGCACGTACTTGGCTTCTGCGAGCTCCGCCTGACTCGACTCCGTCCTGATCTTGATCTCGTCGGCCTGCGACCGCAGCTGTGCCGCCCGGCTCCGCAGCTGCTCAACCTGTGTCTGTAGCTGGGCCAGTTGCTCCCGGTCGGCCTGCACGGAACGTGGCCATGCATGGGGTTTGGGGTTTCAAGCCCACGCAGCAGGCGCCCGCAGGGATGAGGAAGAGCAAGTTTCGGTCACCGCGACAAGCCACCTCCACCAGACGGCAGAGGCCGGGCGGCCTGGACGCGAAGGGAAAGCAAGCCGACCCTGCGCATACCTCTTGCTCGGCCTCCAGCGTCTTGCGCTCACTGGCCTGTCGGGTCGTCTCGGTGCCCACACGAACCTGCGACGTGGGGCCCGGCAAGCAGCCCGGGCAAGCAGCCCAGCCGAAGTGGGCTCGGTTAGGGAAAATGGCGCCCACAACCGTCGGTGCATACCTTCGAACTACGGTACCCGAGAGCAAGTCAAGAGTGCGCAACCGCCTGCCAGGGCTCCCCCCGCCGCCGCCGAAGCCCCATGCTACCCAGCGTCCCACCTTGAGCCGCGCGTACTCCTCCTGCATCGCGCGGCTGTCCAGCGCGTTGGTCTGGTTGTGCTCCGCGTAGTGCGCCTCCACCTCCTCCTGGAGCTCCGCCTCGGCTGCAACGCGAACGGCCAAGGCGTTCATTCACTCGCACGGGCTGCCTGCATGAAGGTGCATATCTGTGCCAGGTGCATGTGAACCAGACCCACCCGGAATACGACCCTGCTTTCATCTCTGCCTACCTTACAGTGCATTTGTTCGTGAAGGTGGCGTGGCAGGCGAAGCCCCAGGCGTGAAACAAAGATCTGACGCCCGGTAAACCCGCACAGCACTCGCCTTCCTCGATCTGCTTCAGGTCCGACTCGAGCTTCTTGATCTTGCGCTCCTGGTCCGCCACCTGCTTCTCCTTGTCGGCCACCGTCTTTTGGCCGGCCCGGATGTTGCGCACCAGCCGACCCAGCTCCTCCTTGGCCTTAAGCAGCGCCGGACTCTGCGGGCAGCCGTCCGCGCAAGCGCGGAGAGGTACGTCGAAAACCCCTGAGGAGGCGCGCCGTACTTTGCGCTGATTGAAGCCATCCCTCCAAGCCTCAAGCTTGGCATCAGCTGTGTATCGTTCCGGCTTGGCGCAAGCCATTCGGAGAGACCTCTTGTGCACATGCGCCCTGGGTTGAGTCGGGCGGGCTTCTTGGCTGTGCACACATATGCCATTGCGAGCACTGCCCACCTTCTTGTCCTTGTCCTGCTGCAGCTTCTTCAGCTTCTTCTCCAACAGAGCGATCTCCTTCTTGTACCCGGCCGCCACGCGACGATGGCCGTCGACCTGCAAGCCCACACATTGCCGTAACCCGTTGGGACAGCGGCGGGGCCCCGGCCGGGCCAACTGGCAGGCAAGCCATGCGTGTGACATCCCGAAGCAGCCCCGCATAGAACAATCCGAGTCCAACATCGCAGACGAGATCCATTCGGAACGCCCACCTTTGAGTCGTGGCCTTGAGACTCGTTCTGCGCGCAGGGGGACGAGGCGCAGGCATTTGGGTTTCAAGCAAGCTGGCCGCCGGCGTGGGCATCCTTGCGGCGCGGTTCATGACGTAATCTAGGCCGTAATCTGGTACCTGACCTCCTCGAATCCCAACGCCCACTTGCTAAAACGAACCTGATAAGGTCCCAACACTCCCGAATAGCCCAGTGATCAAGCGATCCACACCGGCGACAGTCGCAGGCTTATAGCCGTCGCATGCCCCAGCACGAGAGGTCCTATCCAAAGACACCGCCCCTGTCCTGCGATGGACCCCTGTGAACCTTTACGACGTTACACATGCGGCGCCAAGCGTGCAGGAGCCTACTGTGCTGTGTTCTTCTACACACCTACCTGCAGAGCGGACAACGCCTCTTCCGCCTGGCGTTGATCGGAAAGCGCCTGTGCGAGGTCACGGCCCTCCACGGCCAGCTGCCAGACCGCCAGGTCCGATTTGAGCCCACGCTGCAGGCGACAAAAGACGCAGTTAGGGTGGGTCAGTACGGTTCCAGGGAGCGTGTCCGTGCCCAAATTTTTCAAAGGCAGCTACTGGCAGCAAAGGCAGTGCCGCGTGTGATGACCTTGAAAGGCACCCGTCTATGTACCGGGGCTGGGACACCCGGCAGCTCTCGCCTGAACCAGCACATGCCACCTGTTCCAATCCCACTGCTACAGCGTCCTCACCAGTTCCTCCAGCGCCTTTGCGTGCTTCTCCGCATCCTCCTTTTCGCGCTTTTTGGCCTTCACCTCGGCCAGAATCTGCTTGCGTTTTGCAAACAGCAGGCTAACCTACAGGGAATCGCGGGGTAAAGCACAGTCGGCGTTACACGTAACCACATGCGAACTTAGGACAGCCCAACTTTTTGCACGCAACAACCACCAAGCCGCACCTTGTCCTCAGCCTGCGCCCGCGTACGGCCCAGCTCCTCAAACCGAGCGCGCATGGACTCGCTTCCGCTGATCTGCTCGAAGAGGGTGGTCAGGCCCTGAGGGCTCTTCGCGGCCACAGCCTCAATGTCGCCCTGCAACGCAAATGATTGACGTGTTTTGGGTTTCGACCCCAACCCGTCACAAGCCGACGTCTGGCCCCGCTTTTATCGGTCCCGCTCTCACCTGGAAAACCAAGAAGTTACGGACCTTCACTAGGATTCCTAACGTGGCCAGCTTGCTGCTGTACGCCTCCCACGTGACCGTGCGGTCATCGATACGGTATTCGCTTTTGAAAGAAGCTGCGGGATCAGAGCTGGTGGGAAGGATGACTCGAGAGAACGTGAGCTCACGCTCCACAGGGGCTCCGTCGTCGCCGCTTGGTTCCTGTGCATTCAGTTGGCTGTGTCACGCACACGAGGGTGGATCTATTAACATTCCAGACAGATTCCACCGACCTCAAGGCCATACACCAGCTTGACATATCCCCTCCGCGGCTGTTCGTTGTTCGTCGCCCCGCCGTCGTTGTACAACAGCTCCTTGAGCGAGCCGCGCAGCTGGGTCGTCTTCACGCCCAGGACGAAGCTGATCGCGTCCATAAGGTTCGACTTGCCGCTGCCGTTGGGCCCAATTACGGCGGTGAAGGGCTTAAAAGGGCCGATGACCTGGTGCCCTTTGTAGGATTTAAAGTTCTCCACCTCCAACCGCTTGATGCGCCCCTGGCTCGCATGGTATTCGACCTCAGCATCCATGAAATATGTAAACCAGGTGCAAACAGCGGCGCTGTGTAGTGTTTACGGGACGAGGCAGGATGTGCGCGCCTAAGCCACCTTGGTGCCAAAATATGCCTCCTTTCAGGACCACAGTCAGGTAAATTAAGTCAGTAAGTATCGCAGACTTTGCCAAGGGCCCTCGCAAAGGAAACACGCTGTCGGAGATGAAGTTCAGCAGCTTTTCCTTAAACCTTGATTTCAGCAGTAAGTAGTTCTCCCTGCATGGTTGAAATTACATGTTATATCTTACAAGTTAATATCCTAGAACTTTGGGTATGCGTCGCGTTGTGATTTTTGCATGGCAAGCCTCTAAGCACAGCATGCAAAGCATCATTACGTTCGTACACTTTCCAATTCCTTTCCAAGCGGTTATAACCATAAAGTTACCACCTTTGAAGGAGAGCCAAGGGTCTTCAATGGTCTTATTTCCTTGTAACCCTTTTCCAGAGTAATGCTACATGCCTACCTATTTGAACGAAGCTTGGATTTTTATATCAAATGCTATTGGGGTTTGTAACAACACTTGCACGATAACACAGCCACGGGTCGCTAGGGACGCTTTGTGAGTCTCAGCTTGTTGCTCGCAAGAAAGCAGGCACAATTGAACGACAATTACGGAAAACGATGCGCAGGTTTGTTGAGAAGAGTGCTTGATCCCTTCATGTGTTGACATTTTGAAGGGGCAAGGGCAGCATGACTTCGGCGGGCAGCGCGGGTCAAACGGCAAGGCGGGAACTAAGCGATTCGACAGTGACTATATACGTTGCTGGATCGATAACGGCAATCACTCTCGCCTCGGCAACGTACTTGTTCTACTTGCGCTGTCAGCGCAGCAGAGACGCTCCTCACGAGCACCGACAAGGCACCACTGCGCCTTTGCATGGTGCGCCTTTGTCGGAATCCTGCAGCGGTGAATCAGTCGGCGACGAGGCTGGAGAGCAAGGACCAGAAGTTCGTGACGCACCTGATGTTGAACCTGGCAGGGGGCATATACAGACAGACCTGCTGCAGCAGCAGCCAACGCGTACACCACTTGAGCAGGCGCTCCCCGGAGACAGGCCGGCAAGCCGCTTCCGTGGGTTGCTCGATGGCTTGTGGGGTCTGTGGCGTGGGGCCGCCCCCGCAGCAGCAGCGCCAATGCAGCCCGACTCGATGAATCGCCGCTGGATCGCCGCTGACAGCACGGCGGCTCATGATACTGCTGGCAATCGCGTCGATCAGCTCCGAGCTCCGGAGGATTTGGGCCTCGATGAGGACGCAGCACGTCGCGACGCTGCCCCGCCAGGGCCACGGGACGGGGCCCAGCCGGACGGGCCTGATGCGGACGCCGCGGCTCGAGCGGCAGATGCTGATGTCGCTGAGGAGCATGAGGAGGAAGAGGGCGCCACAGGTGCGACCCAGATGACCTTCAGGACCGTGAACCGCACTGCAGTTCCGTTAAGTTGCTCGACGCTCGTCGTTTGGAGTGATTTTGAGCAGGCGGGCTTCCAGTATTCTTGCACCGCAGTCAGGCTTCTGAATGCGCCGCTGCCGATGTCGTTGTTGCTGGGCTGCCACAGGAGGTGTCGCCTGGCAGGACCTGCTGGACGAGGTTGAGGACGAATTGGAAGTGCCGGTGAGCGAGCGAGTCTTGTATGTTGTATCGTTCACGGCCTTGAATGCCTGCACCGGCGCTGCGGCATCGGGCAGCGTGCCGTCAACGTGCGCAGCGTTGCGGTTATCCATTCTCTGGAGGCAGATTGAGGTATTGCGCAAAAAAGTAGGCGAGGTAACTTGTCGTCACATTGCGTGGCGTGCACCAGCCGTCTCGTAACCCTGGCTCCGTTACGAATGCGGGTTGGTGCGTATCCATTAGCCAGCTGAGCCGGCTGGCGTACAGCGCCCAACGTCTGGCGCTAAGCACGTCATGGCACGTGTGCAACTGAACGTCAGCAAGGTAGTCGGTCTCTGATGTTGCAGCCCATGCCAGTTTTGATTGAAAGTGAGGCACGGCGCGCAGCTCGCTCACTCCTTTTCTCGTTTCGCGCCCGCTGCTGACATCTTACTGCAGGATGAGTTCAAGGACCCCATTTCCCTCAACGTAAGCTTCTCATTAGGCTGTCTGGGTCCGGGTGCCTGGCTGATCTGTACGTCAAGAGTCCACTTGCGACATGCCGACCTGTGGGAATACACAGACCTGTCCCTCCAAGCCCCGCTGGTTGAAACCTGGGTTTTAGGGGCTTGCCTGACACAATAGTGTGCATACATCTGTAGACGCCGCCTTGTCCCCGGTGCCCGGACAAACTGAGTGTGTACATAAGCATGTACAGGTCAAGCCATACAAAATCGCCTGCAACGCCGCGCTCAAAGAGGCAGCGTGCTGTTGCGGTCTTGATCCGTTTGCATCGGCGCACCTTCGGCCGCCAACTTGCTGACCCGTGACCCCGACCCCACGCCCCCGCGCAGGTGATGATGGATCCGGTAGTCTTGTGCGCCACGGGTCAGGTCTATGAGTACACCACCCTCAAGAACTGGTTCCGCACGGGCAACAGGCTGTGTCCCAAGACCAACATTGAGGTGCTGGATGTGCAGGTGAGCGGCGTGGGGACTGGTTCTGGCCCATGTGGGTGGGGTGTGCGGAGGTCTACCGACTGCGGTCGACCACCAGCTTGCGGCGGCATCTCAGTCGCGCACGCAAGATTTCGTAATGGCTGGTCGGTCTGCGCGATTCGTTGATGTGACCTCAGCAGTCATTGCTGCGCTGTCGTGCGCAGGTGGTCCGTCTGCCCTGGCTCAAGGCCCGCGTCCTGGAGTGGCTGCAGCAGCACGGCCGGACACCCGCTCCACAGGCCGACCCCCTGGAGCGCCTGGGACGTGAGTCTCACCTTACCCGGCTGCCTGGCGGACTGAAACAGGATTTCGGTCAACAGCCCATATATGACGGAAAGAAGGCGTTGAGCCTGTCTAGCGGTGGCATAGAATGGGACGAAAACCAATAAACCAATACAAGGTTGGCTTGCCGTTGCTACTTCCACTGCGACGATCTGCCACTGCTGCTGGGTCGGGGGCTGACCTTGCCGGCCGTGTCGGTCTGCAGGGTTGCATCCCTCGCTTGTCAGCTGGGTGCACGCGGTCCGCAACGACACGGGCGAGAAGCGCTCCGCGGCGCTCGCCGACATATACGAGCTGCTGCGGCAGTGGGAGGCCGGGACGGACCCGGAGGACGTGGACCCGGCGCTGGCGGCCAAGCACAACTGCACCGCGCAGGTGTATGCAGGTGCCATGGAGCGGTTGCACCGCTACGTGCGAGGGGCGGTCATGGACGAGGCTATTTGGCTGCTTAGGTGAGGTCCCCGCCTCGGGCGGTGAAGCTCGGTTCTAAGCGCTGGGAGTAGGAGTAGGGTAGAGGAGCATGGCTTGCGGCTGTGCTGTCGAGAGTGTCCGTTGGGTGTCCGTTGGGTTTGCTGCATCGCGGTTGCCTAGGGATGGGATTCACGCGGGTGCGAGCGTCGGTGGAGTGGCCTGGGAGGTCTTTCGGTAGTGGGCATTGTGACGAGGGCGCGCTCTTGCATTGGGGCCTGCCTGCGGTCAACATTACCTGCACCTGCAGATCCGGGGGCCCTCCCAGGCCGGCACGTGGCCTGTTACGCCATGTGTCGGTGTCACCTTCCTTTTCGACGAAAACCCTCCCTGGCGTGTTTATCTTTCCGTCGCCTATCTTTCTGGCGCCGATGCTCACCTGCATCACCCGTGTCGCCCTCCGCCCCACCCCGTCAGATACGGGAACCCCTATCTGCAGGGTGTAGCGGCCTCCATCCTCGCGTACTGCGACGCGCCGGGGGAGGTGTCGTGGCTCGCGGCGGTCGCTGCCGTGCCGGCGGTGTCTCTGTGCATGTCTCAGAACCGCTACACCAGCCAGGCGGCCACCCGCCTGCTCTACAACCTGGCGCGCGGCGGCCAGGTCGCGCGGCGCGCCCTCGTGGGCGCGGGAGCTGTGACGGCGCTCATATCCGTGCTGGCCACTGACAGGTACGCGCGGTGGCCACGACGAGGATGCGGACGCCGGACACCGCAGACGGCTTTGGACGCTATTCCACACGACGCATGCAACGAACGAAGGGCCACACTGCCCTTGCTGCGTAGGGACTGGCGGCGCGCATGCGCTGTCTGTTTGGATTGTTGGCCCCGGGACGCGTGTCTTTCTGTCCTCCGGGCGTGCGGGTATGCCCTGAGAGTTGATGCGCCGCACCGACGGACCCCTCACGTTCCCGCACCGGCAATCCCCTCACACTGCTTTACGAATTGCGATCCCGTAGGCAGGAGTACGGGTACTGCCGTGACCGCGCGGCCGCCACCCTCGCGCTCCTTATCCGGGACGCGGACGGCCGGTCGCTGCTGCTCCGCTACGGGCTGACGCACCTGGTGGCTATGGTCTGCAGCGGAGTGGACCGCTGGGAGCAGCGGGACGCGGCCACGGTGCTGCTCAAGCTGGGGTTGAGCCCGGTGGGTTGACTGTGGGAGGTCGAGTGGGAGTTAAATGGGAATGTCTAAGTCCAGGAACGAACCCAGGTGGGGGACCTCCGCGGGGCTCGGCGAGTGGGGAAGATTCCTCGAGACCAGTGCGAGTCCGGGCGCGTTTTTTATTGTGTAGTCGGGGATCGGCGGTTTGCATAATGCGTGTCCACTGGTGGTGAATGGATGAGGGTGTTACGGCGATGCAGGCGTCCCGGTTTCCGCCGGATGCGGATACCGTATGACGCCGCTCTTGCACGGTCACCAGGTACGTGTCTGCACCCGTGGGACGCGTGCGACCGCACGGCTTCACGGTTCTTTGCGCTGCTGCGAATTGGCCCTGCCATGGGTGGGTCCCGTGACTGAAAGCGCACGCGCCTTTTGTGGACATGGTTTTTCCCGTGTTTTTTTTCTGCGCCGTGCCCGCTGCGCAACGCACAGGAGCACCTGCGCGGAATGGGCCTCTCGGCGGAGCTGCTGGTGTGCTACTGGTGCTGCAGTCGCTCCTGGCTGGAGGGCCACTCGGACGACCCGACCCACGGCTACCTGCCCACGGAGCGGCAGGTGGGTACCGCCCCGTCCATTGCCCCGGGGCATTGGCCCAATCCTCTTGCTACAGCTGACAAGTACAAGGGCGTTTGTCGCCGTGGCCACTGAACGCCCGGACGTCGTGTTGGGGTGCCCCATCTGCCCCACCTTCCATGGCAGGCCGCAGCGGCGGTCGCGCAGCTCCGCGCGGGTACGCTCACGCACGCCGCGCTGACGAACCTGATCTCGGGGCAGGACAACGACGTCGATCTGAGCAACCTGGACATGGCCGAATCGGACGACCCGTGGGGCGACGACGGTGCGTTGGGACCGACGCGGGCGCTAGTGCAGCCTGGTGCAGCCTCTGCCAGGGGCGCCGTAGGCCGCCGCATCTGCCACTGTGGTGTCTAGCTCAGAAGTCGCCATCGTTTTGTGTCTTGATCGCGGTTAATTTGCACGCGACCGTCTTGCGGTTAGTTTGCAGCCGTGTTTCAGTTAATTGCGTGGATCGGAGCACACGAACCCGCATCATCCCCTGCCGACGCCCCGTCCGTTCTGGGCCGCCTGTGTGCACCGCAGCGCACCCAACTGAGGAGTCCGCCGCAGCCTGGCGTGCCGTGGAAGCCGAAGCCAAAGCGCAAATGGCGGCCGCAGTGGAGCGCTCCGTCTTGGAGCGACAGGTGAGACCGCTGTGAAGATCCAGGGAACCCTGCGTGGATTCCCGGCCGAGACAGGCTTCCTTAGGGAACCGCTCTCCTGGTCTGTAGACGTGAACGGGTGCAGTGCTGCAGTGAGGGTTCTCACATGTGTCTGTCTTAATCACGCGGACCTGTTGGAAGGGCCTTCGGCAAGGCTGCTGTTCACCCAACCGCGCTGCGCTGCTCATCCGCTGCTCATCCGCCCGTTCTGACATGAGCCGCTTGGTGAACTCACGAGACTTTCCTAGGCACAGCACAGCACAGTATTGTCATGCACAGTAGGTCCGCCTGTGCTTCCGGAGCGGAAATGCCAACGGCGTAGTCCGGTCCTACCGCCTTGCCGTGTCGGCCGCCAATTGATGCGCAGATGGCCGAGGAGCGGCGACGGAGGGAAGCTGGGGAAGCGGCGGCCATCGCCGAGCCGGGGGCGCTGCAGCAAGAACCCGAGGAGGGCGGTGGGGCTGAGGTGGAGGACGATGCCCCCGATGAAGGCGGGGAGGACGGCGAGGACGATGACGGTGATGGCGCTGCGGACGACGGCCAAGATGATGACGAGGCGGGGGATGGCGATGGGGAAGATGATAGGCTGGGTGGGGACGCTGCTGGATTCGGCAGCGAGTTGGAAGAGGAGCTGGACGGGGAGAAGGGGTCCGAGGCCACGTTAGACGGCAGTACGGACGAAGGAGATGTTGTGGCGCTTGCTGCTGCGTTAGCGGAAGCCTGCGGCAGCTGTCCTGAAGGTGGCGAAGGGTCAACGGCTGAAGCCTTTCCCACTGACGACGCCGACGCAGTGCCGCTTCAACCAGAAGGAGCGCAGTAGTCAGTTTTGCTTGCCGTAATCGTCACACTCGCTCTTGATGCCGAATTGCTCCGCTGGCGCGCGTTCTCAAGGGGGAAGTATTAAGCACCGACACATTGCGTGGAGCGCGGACAGCCCTACTAGAGCAGCCGGGCCGGGTGCGCAAGGGGTGACATGGTTCGTGGCGAGCATTGGGTGCACAATAAGCATTTTGTGTGGTGGTTGCTCGTCTACCCGTGTTATCAACATGCGCTGCCATGTATTTAGCGGCTGCAGTTGTTGCAGCGCGGGGTGAGAGCTGTGGGTGGTGCGCAGGAAGAAATTTTCGTGGCATGTGGGTCACATTGTCTGCATGCCAAGCGCAAGCCTCGACGGTGTATTTCCGAGTGGTCGTTGGTGTATGTTTCCTGTGCAGGCGGTTTGCAATGGTGTGGCGCAGGATTTGGAAACGAATGAAGCCGGACTAATTGATTTCGTGTGCGCACAGGCGGAGGATGCATAGGGGCAGCATGCAGTGGTGGTCCTTCCGATGTGATTAGGTAGTCCAGACGTTCCGAGCAGGATTGAAGGGCTTCGTCAGGAAAAGTGGGAATTACCTTCCCTTACGCGGAACAAGCGAAAAGGGCGTATTAAGCAAGTTGCCTTCGCCTTTGCATAGATCTGGCCACTACGTTATCGTAATCTGCATGAAGCGGGTTGCGGATTTGGTTGGACAGCTACCTGTAGATGGACACACGATTAGGCAGAGCGCGATTGGGTTGACCAATGGGTGACTGCTTGGCGTCATGTGTTGATCGCTCTGGAGGCGGCGGAGCTTCTGGATGGCAGCAGTAGCACTTCATCATTACCTTCGGGGAATGTGCACGTAGTCCTAGTTGTAACGCTGTACGGCACGGGGAAGACCAAGGCTGGTTTAAATTGCACGGCAATAGCCAGGAACCATCAAGACCGGAAATGCTTGGCCACGACGTCAGGGAATGCCATCAGGCTTCTCGGCAGATCTTCCAGGACTACGAGCACCCGCCGCGCTTACTCCACGTAAAACCAGTGCATCCTCGAATACACCAGAAACACGTACCTAGACACGCAAGATAACCGCACCACAACGCTATCCACAATACCAAGCCCGCACGCCTGTGCCAAACGCCCCCGCCCATCCAGCCCATGGAACCCCTTTTCGCATGTTGCTATGCCAAAAATGGGACTGTGCCCATCTACGCGCTGCGCGTCTCAAGAAACGCCCTCTACGAGTCCATGAGCGCGCTAGCACCGGCAATAATCTCAATGAGCTCCGTCGTGATGGTGGCTTGGCGCTTCCTGCGCGGGCACACAGCAAATGGCGGCGATAAGTTACTGGCGGCAGGGCGTCACGTGCACAACCCAGCTCCCTATCCGCATCACGCCGCGGTCCGGGTTCCAGATCGATAAACCTCGGGGCCACACCCGCTCTCCCACGCGCGCTGCTCCTGAAATTTGCTCCGCCAACCAGCCGTGGTGCACAGTCCCGTCCCGTCCACCATTTCCCCGCCTTCCCGGCGCCACGCACCGGTTGTACTCGAGCGTGAGCTTGCCGAGCATCTCGCCGGCCGACTTGGTCGAGTTCTCCATGGCGGACATGCGCGAGGCGTGCTCGCTGCAGTTGTTCTCAAGCATGGCGTTGAACAGCGTCTGCGACCACAGCCAGCGGCGGGCCAAGCATGAAGCATTAAGATCGGCGACCAGGCCGAGGGGCCTGAGCTGTCGGCACGGCCCTCCGAATAGTATGCCGGAAAGAGTGTGCAACCCTGACCGCGGCGACGGAGCTCGGAGTGCTTACGTCGACGCGCGGGGTGGGCCTGTCTGAATCCCTTGCCAAACCCTTTCTTTCCTACAGCTATTTCTCACGCACACCCCCAGCCTTTGAACCGACAAGTAGTGGCACACCTGCGAGCCAAGGCGTCTTGCCTTCCCGCAACTTTATGCACGCGAGGTATGATTGTGACGTATGGGCGCGTGCATACGACCAGTGAACACCGCTGAAGGATTATTCTCTGCTCTCCGCGCAAGGTATGCATGCAACCCCATACATAATCTTGGCATTCCTCATTCCACTACAAAGCGGGCTCTCTGGTCATCGCGCATCGTTTGTCCCATCAGATGCGCAACCCAACGGCGGCGGCTCTCCTTCCGAACGCCTCAAGACAACCTCCGACGGCCGCCTCGAACTCGTTCCCACAATCTCCCTCCCCCCCTGTCCCGCGACCCTCCCCTCTGCAGTCGGTGCTCACCGCCGCTAGCTGGAACTCCGCCAGGTCGCGCAGCACGTCCGAGCGCTCGTGGGTCGCCTCGATGTCATAGGCGTCCAGCCTGTTGCCCGACGGCTCCGTCAGCTGCTTCTCCAGCGCCTGTGTCGGCAGCACCACGCCCCAGAAGTCATAAGCACACACGCCCTTCAATCCATTACATGGCATCGCGTGTCCCCCTCGAGTGTCCGCACCGAGTATGCCGTACGCGGTCGTGCTCATCTAGCAGCAAACGGCTTTGATGTATGATTCGATGGAACCTGTGCAGCTGTGGCAAACGGTTCGAGCGCGACTACTGAGCCCCTTCCCTGGAGACCTCTTCTGTTGTCGCTTGATGGGGAGTTCAAACCGAGATGCGATAGTAAGTGCCAACTGCAATGGACTGGGACTTGAGGAGTCACTTGAGGAATCTGAGGGCACTGTGTCAGCCTCAAGCTGGCGTTGCGGGGAAATGCGAGGACAAAGAACCCGCCCGCCCGGTCCCCTTTGCGCGATACATTCGCGACTCGTTGCGTGATGTGGGTCGATACCCCTAAACATCCCTGCTGTCTCCTCTCATCCCCTCCCCGACAGCACCCACAGGTCGCCAGATATTCTCTGTTCCTGTTCCCCCTCCTGGACGTCATCACCGCCCCTCGAAGCGCACCTCCGGCGTCAGAACGGTGGCCAGCGTCGGCTTGAACGAGATGGCCGACCGGAACTTGTTGAACATCACCTTCACAACCTCCGGGTTGTACTTCAGGAGATCCTCCGCAATGATCGCAGCCTATTGGCCACAGGATCGGCAACATTCCGGAAGCTCGATTCAGTGGACACACTTCCGGAGGCTACTTTTGTTCCAAACGCTACCGAGTACTTGCGGAGCCATACTGGCCTCCCCCTACACGCAGGCCGCTCCTGGCATCGCCAGACCTCCCGCCACAAACACGTACCGTACCTGGGCAAAGGTCACGCGGACCTTGTAGGTATCCGCGAACGCGTAGGAGAACAGCCGGCCCTCCGCGCGCATCAGCTGTGAGCGGCCCTTGTCACCGATCGACACGAGCTTGGTGGTGGCGTTCTCGCCTGCCCAGACATGCACATGCGCACGACGATAGAGAGAGGGTTTACCGGGGGTGGCATGGACATGCGGGGGGGCGGCACGGGCCGGGGGACACACCTGCCGCGGAGTCCAGCTTGAGGAGAGCCCGGGTGTACTTGGTGATGTTGGAGTTGAGACCACCGCAGAGACCCCTATCCGAGGTCACCGCCACAGTCACGCCGGTCTTGCCCTCAACGCCTGCCGTGCAAGGGACACCTCAGTTCCGGGTGTCATTTCCGCGACGATGGCAAGAGGGGAAGCAACCCCAACGCCCATACCTGGGTGATCCCCAAAGAGGCGTACAAACGGGTTCACAATGCCGCGGGATTGCTCCACTGCCACCTGGGCGTTCTTCATCTTCGAGGCGGCAACCATCTTCATGGCCTTTGTGATCTTCCCGATGTTCTTGATAGCCCTAATGCGCTGCTTAACTGAGGTAGGAAAAGAAGGGGATACCGGGAGCTGAAGTTCTCGCGAAAGCTTCAACTCAGTCCGTGACGGAGAATGCATACCCGTTCTCAGGCTATTCAGGTATCAGAGAGCTCACGAAATTCGTGAAAACTCAAACGTATACCCTCACAGCCGCAAACGCTGACACGACAACACCCACCGGCTTGATTGGAGGCATGGCGCACACCGTCCGTGACAAAGGCGCTGCGAGTGTCGGCGGAATCAAGTAAGACGAGGCGACAACGAACATGAAACAGCATCAGACTATGTCCTACTTGGTGAGGGCCTCGCCACCGGCAGACTTGGCTGCGCTGATCCCCAGCTCGGCAGCCCCCAATAGGCGCTGGCCCAAAAACGATGCAGCGTTGCGGAGCGCCATTGTCGCTATCGAATCATCTACTGACAGGCGCTCCCGCGACACCGAATGGAGGTGCAGAAACAGCGAAGAGTAAACTCGCCAGGGACGAATTCCGTACGATTGCTACACAATCAATGTTATTGCCCTTTCTTTTGGGGAGCTCATATACTTATGGACCTTTGCAAATCATTTCTTACCGCACGCAGCTTAGCGAGCTTCCAAATTTGCTGTCGGAGAGTGTTCATTTTGTGTCAAACCTGCGCATAACTCGCTCTCCGTTTCTATAATGCCGCAAAATTCCTGCTGCCGACTCTCTTGTACCCTTGGTCTACGCGATCCTGCATCGGAGTTGGGAGATGGCTCGGCGTTCCCTCCCCACTGCCGTATCCCCCCGCTTCTTGAGTCCCCTTCGGTTTGTGACACTGACTTGGGAACGCCTACAGAAACTGCGTGAACTGTATGCCTGTGCCGGCGAGCCCAGAGGCCTCGATCACAGTCACCGCCTCCCTCCCCCATTTGTTACTCCCCCATTTGCTATTCCCCCCATTTGCTACTCCCCCCATTTGATACCCTCGGCCGCAGCGTGTGAGGAACCCAGCGTTAGCCTCTGCTTCATACAGCGCTTTCCAGCAGCCTCACGCCGGGGCCCCTCGTAAATGCCTATTGGACAAGTTGGACAGATGGCAAACTCATCCGTGCGCGCCACCCGTTCCCTTCCCCTGTTCTAGTGCGCCGCTTTAGAACAGCCTCTGACCTTGTCACCCGCGGGTGTGACAACGGCTGTGATCAGGCCGGCCCAGAATACCTGCTTATCGTACCGTCAAACAAACGAGCAACCAGCAAGTTTCGTTAACCCGTGCAAGCGCCCACGCACCGCACCGCACCGCACTTTGCCTTCAACCGCCATCCCCTCGTGCACCACCGCCAGCTCATCACGTGAGGGGGCGGCTGCAGGCAACATGCGACCCACAATGCTACACCGTCCCAGCCGCGTTAGCTACGAACCACGGGTCGCTTCCCAGCGGCGCCGACGCCCGTGTGGTCCACCTGCACCTACCACGCCCGTGCCCGCCAACCCCGTCCTCGCCACCGCCCGATGGCTATACACACAATCCAACCCCAGCCGCAACCGTCAGCCCCCCCGGCAGCGCGACCCGCCGCACATCACTGATCCGGACGAGGCGGCAGCGGTGGACCGCATCCGGAAGCCCACCGGGGCCGTCACCCCGTCACCCTGCGGAGGGCGATGCCGGTGCTGGCACAGACGGGGCATTCTTCGCGATGCGGCTTTTTCCCCGGCGTCTCCCCCCGTGACACATACACCCCCACACACGCACAACGACACCGAAACACAGACGCACAGACGTGTTTCCGTGGCCGATCCGTGGTTCCCCGATCATGCGGTCCCGAGTGCAACCCAGTGGATGGGCGCCCCCCCCCCACACACACACACATCCGACCCCTTACCCGGAAGCCACACAGGCGATCGCGCCGGCTCATCACCCTGAACCTGATCCTCTGATACCGTACACGGTGCGCTGCCTGGGAGGGGCGGGGGGCCGCCACGCGCCACCAGTTGTCGGCCGCCCCACCCCGCAAACCTACCCCAACAGCCTCGCCTCCACCTCGCCGCCACCAACAAGTACGGTAAGCAGTCCTGTCCGCACACCAAAGCCCCAACAGCACTAACGCTTCATCAGCTCCCTACATCATATCATTTTCTGGAGCGCCCGTCAAAGTGGGGCACGACCCATGGGTCCGTCTGCCATCCCTCGCCGGCAAGCCCGCGCCAGGCCAGCCCACTACGAGGCGTACCCCAGGGCCGAGGCGGCGCCCCCGGGCATCACCACGGGGGTCGCGGGCACGGTGGGCGAGGCGGCCGCGGTGGTGCCCCCGATGGACACGCCCTTGCGCTGCGACGTCCCTCCGGCGCTGGCCGCTGTGCCCACCCGCCGGGGCGACGACGTCGAGGACCGCAGCGGCGAGGACCTGGCGCCCGCCCGCTGGGAGGGCTCCCCCGCCGCAGGTTGGGTCAGGTTGACGTCGACCGCCTCCTCCTCCGCCGCCAACAGCTGATCCGCCAGCAGCACGATGCCCTGCGGGTCATACCGGTACCCCCACAAGGGGGGGGGCGCGGCACACGTTCCGTCGCAGGAAGCCAGCGGGGCGGGGCGTGGGAAGGAGACGGAGGACAGAGAGGGGTGGATGGACGGACGGGTGGTTGTGAAACCCAATAAACCCAAACCACAGTGCTCCACGGTCGGCCAGCAGTTCGTTACGATGCCTGGTTGCCTACCCCGCGTGCTCAACTACCGTTACCTTTACCGCACGTGCTGGTCGCACGGGCCCGCCACCCAATCCCACGTGGGGGCCGCCCACGCACCCCTCGCATGGCAGCGCAGCGTTCTCTTTTCCGTCAGCTTGCTCCGTCAGCTTCACAGCAACTATTTCAACTTACAATCTATCAATGAAGACTAAGCTCTTTTCACCTTACTCTTCGAGTTTTAGGTTGACGCTGGGAGCTAGGGCTCGTGTGCATTTTAACAGCCGCCAGCGTTCCGACACTTCAGCGGCCACGTGACCGAACTAGCATTAGGCAGATTTCTTCCGATTCGGTGTTAATTACTTAAGTCACTAATTGTCAAGGCCTACAAGGTGGACGTCGTCACTTCGCTGGAGATCCTGGTACAGTCGAGTCTTTATCGGATATTCGCTCTGGCAGCAGCGCAGTATAAATATGTCTACCAATTTCCTATACCCCCCACGCACCCCTCTCACCTGTTTCGGGTCCATGCTTGCCATCTCCTCCTCCTTCGCCGCCAGCTCGTCGTCCGCCTCGCTCTCACTCTCCCGCTCGATCTGGTCAATCACGTCCTCCGGCAGACCACTGCCCGTACTGAACGCGTCGTCGCCGTCGCCGTCCTCGCTGTCCGTCTCGTTGCCGCGCCGCACGCGGTACCGCCCGCGCTTCGCCTCCTCCGCCCGCCGCGCCGCGTCCGTCGTCGGCGCCGTCGCGAGCTGCGCCGCCAGGTTCGCCTCCAACATCGCCAGCTTGCCCTTCATGCCCTCCAGCATCGCCTCCACAGTCTGGATCTTGGCGGCCTTGGCGCCGCCGGAGGCGGCGGCGGCCCCGGCGCCGCCGGCCGCCGCCGACGCGATGCCGCCCGCGGCGGCAGCCGCGGCGGCGGCGCCCGCGGCGCCCATGGGCGCGAGCCGCTGCGTCGGCGCAGGCCGGCGCGGCTTGCGCTTGAGCTGCGCGGCGGTGGTGGTGGCGGCGTAGCCGGGGTGGGGCGCCAGCCCGTCGTTGGCCTCCACCAGCGGGTGCGCCAGGGCGAACCGCAGCGCGGCGATGGCGCCCGCCGAGTCGGTGGTCAGAGTCCCCGTGTGCATGGGCAGCAGCAGGGGGTCCAGGCCCAGGGCCACCGCCACTCGCTCGGTGGGGTCGGTGATGGACTCCCACAGAGGCCGCTCCGCGGCCGCGTCGCCGCCGCCGGTGCTCGACGGCGCCGCCGTCGGCGCGTCGGCGCCGCCGTCGGCGCCCTCCTCCGTCACGGCCTCCAGCGCCGCGGGGTCGGTCTCGGCGGAGGCGGCGGTGGCGGCGCTGCCCTTGCGGCGGCGCTCCTGGATGCCCACGCCGGTGAGGAAGGTGCGGTCCTCGCCCGCCTCCTCCTCGCCGCCCTCCTCCTCCTCTTCCTCCTCCTCCTCCTCCTGCGGGTCACGTGCAGACGCAGTCGCGGGAGGGTAGGCCAGGGGTGGGGCGTTCGGATGCCCCTGTATGAGGCCCACTCGGCTTTTCATTCGTTTTAACCCAAATGCGCTGGAGGGTGCCGGGGCCGGGGGGCAACCGGGGGTGGCAGGGCGCCCAGACGACGAGGGAGGGGGAGGCCCGAGAGGCCGGTCCAGGGAGGCCGGTCGACGGAGGCGTGGAGGGCATTCCAATGTGCGGCACAAGAGGACCTCCCTCTCAGGAGCGGCAGCAAACCTGCCTAAGCCCCCCAAGAGCCCTTTGGAGCCTTAGGAGTCTTAGCAGGGGAGGGGAGGCTTAGATGGCTATGATGGCTCAGGCAGCCCCCAAGGGCCCTCCAGCCCCCCAAGGGCCCTCCAGCCCCCAAGGGGGTTAGGGCGGCCGCACCTCCATAACGGTGTTGAGGCGCCACTGCTCGATGGTGGCGTCCAGCCGCTCGTACGCCTCCGTCACCCGCTCCGGAACCACGGCCGCCGTGATGACCGCCGCCGCTGCCGCCGCGAGGGTGGTGGCCTGCTGCTTGGGCGCCGCCTCCGGGATCTTGGCGAAGCGGGCGGTGAGGGAGGCGGCCACGGTGGGCCGCGCGGCCTGTGCCTCGGGCTCCCCGAAGTCCAGCTTGCCCCAGGGCGCGGCGGCGGCGGCGCCGGCGGGGCGCTGGGCGGAGGACCGCTGCGCGGTGACGGCCTGCAGCGTTGGGGGTCCGAACCATATGGGGGGGCGGTGGGGAGCCGCAGCCGCGAAGAGGTCCAGGGACAACTGCGCCTTTACCTTCACCCTTTGCAATTGGTTACTCCAGCGAGTGGGCGATCCACAGATCCACCTCGCCCCTGTGTAGGAGGACCGCCGCCTCGCAAACGCGGGCCCCCAGGACGCGCCCTCACCCGATACAACCACCCCATGCGGGCCACTGCCCGTTCACTGCCCGGACACTCGCCCTCCAACCCTAACCCTGCCCGTTCTCACCCAGCCAGCCTGCCAGCGGTTTCCCTGGGCCCTCATCGGCCCCCACCCCCTCAGGACGTCCCACCCCGCCACCCACCCCGCCACCCCGCCACCCACCAGTGGATTCCCTGCCAGCATCAGCCGCTGCAGCGATGGCAGGTGCAGCAGCGGCGCGACCGCCCCCTCACTGGCCACCCGGTTGAAGGTGAGGTCCAGCACCGCCAGCCGCACCAACACGGACCCGAACCGCTCCCGCTCCGCCTGTGCGCGGTCCGGACCCGAACCCGCCCCGCCCTGCTGCTGCTGCTGCTGCCCCGGCTGCTGCTGCTGCCCCGGCTGCTGCTGCTGCACCGGCTGCTGCTGCTGCCCCGGCTGCTGCTGCTGTTGGTGCTGCTGCTGCTGTTGGTGCTGCTGCTGCGGATGCTGTTGGTGCTGCTCCGTGTACATGGACGAGGCCTGGGAGGCCTGCTGCACCAGCAGCCGCTGCTGGGAGCCCTGCGGGTGGAGCAGCTTCAGGGAGGTGGAGGAGGACTGCGCCTGCGGCGGCGGCGGCGAGGGGGCCCCGCGCTGCGGCTGCGGCTGCAGCAGCAGCGGTGGCTGCTGGGCCGCGCTGCCCCCGTTGGCGTTGACGTTGGCGTACCTGGGCGGCAGCGGCCCGGCGTTGCTGCTGGGGAGGGAGGCCCAGCTGTCCTCCGCGGCCAGGCCGGTGAGGGCGGATGTGGCGGTGGGCCGGGGGGGCGCCTCCGAGATGCAGTTGTGGGAGAGGTCCAGGTGGGTGAGGGAGGGGGGCGCCAGGGCCGCCAGGGAGGCGATGGCGCCGGCCTGCGGAGGGGTGGGGGGTGGGGTGGGGCGCAGGAGATCGGTAGGCATAGTGGAGGGGTGGGGCGGGGGCGTGTCCCGGGACGCTTGTGTTTAACGAAAAACCCGCCCGATAAAAAACCAGTTGTCGCTACACTTGTTATAGTAACCGCGGGACGCGTGCGCGCGTTATTGTGTTTAGCGCAGAAACCCGCCCGACCTGACCCGACCCCCGGTTCCACCGACCCCACCAGTCCGACACGGCCCTGTGGGTGTATCAGTGCATGTTGCGAGCGGAGCCGCGATGAAAAGAGTCCAGCACGACCGTCGTGTGTGTGTGTGTACAGATATGTATATGTTTGTCGGTGGTCAGGCAGGCGTGCAGGCCATGCGTGTAGAGGAGACATGCCATGCGTGTATGTATAGTGTGTTTGGCAAGAGGGCCGCACGTGCGCAGGGGTAGCCCGAGCAGGCATTTACGGCTAGCGCGGGGGCCATTGCGGTAACCCATTGCGGTGATCCCCCCTTACCTTGAGGCCGTTCGACGCAAGCCGCAGCCGCCGAAGCGCCGGGAACGCCACGCCCCCGACCGCCGCCGCTGCGGGGCTGGCGCCCGTCGCCGCCGCCGCCGCCACCTTGGCCGCCGCCGTCGCCATCTCCGACGGCGACGGCAGGTGCTTGAAGTGGTTCGATGACAGGTCCAGCTCCGTCAGTCGCGGCAGTAGCGCCAACGGCGATGTCGGCAGCAGCACCATGTGCGGCTGTAGCTGGTTGAAACTGAGATCCAGCACCTCCAGGTACTGAAACGGTCGGCCGTTGATGGGGGCGAGGAGCGAAGCCATCAGCGCCTCCGAGGAAGCGGCGGGGGTGCCGTCGGCGGTGGCTCGGCCGCTCTCGGTGGTTGGTTCCGGACTTGTCGTACCGCCCGTCCCGTCGGCCCGCAGAGGCGACCGTTGAGCCGGTTGCGGCGTCTGATCCCCCGACGGCGACACGCCGTCGCGCCCGACGGACCAGGACTCGTGGGCCTCCCCCGGCTCTGTCGTACTGGCCGATCCGGCGGCGGCGCCGCCGCCGTCACCTGCCTTGAAGCTCTCCATATGTGCGGCGGTGCGAGTGCGGTGCCGGCGCAGCAGGCGCGCGGCGGCCGACGTGGACTTCACCGCAGATCCGTCTCCGGGCGTGGCGGTGCCGCCGCCGCCGCCGCCGCTCTCCGTGTTCGACGCCAGGCTGCCCGGCCAGGACCCCAGCGTGGCGAGGCGGCAGGAGGCGGCGCGGAGGCGCACCAGCGCCTGCAGGGTGGCGAGGCCGATGAGGTCGGGGAGCTTGTTGTCGGAGACGTCCAGGGTGCGAAGCGCCACAAAGTACGACAGGTCGGCAGACTCCACGGCGCTTATGTGGCGTGACGTCAGCGTGGCGAACTGTACGGCCTCGGGCATCTCCTCGTCGGCCGCCTCCAGCAGCATGAAGCCGTCCAGCTTGATGCCTGGGGGGAGGTGTAGGGACCGACCGACGCAGGGGAGCCGGAGGCAACGGGACACGGCATGGGCGCAGGGCAGGGCGGAGCGGGTGGGGTCAGGTGAGGTGATGCCTTAGGGGGGAGGCGGGGGTTAAATTGAAAAAAGAAATAAACCCTAGAAGAACAAACCCGGGCACAGGAGGGGAGGTGGGGGGCGACCGCCGCAGGGGACGGGACACGGCACGGGCGCAGGACAGGACAGGGCAGAGCGGGTAGGGGTTAAAAAGAAGACAGCCCGGGAGGTCAGGTCAGGTGAGGGCGGGTCAGGTGAGGGGGGTCGCGAGGCCGATGGGATGGGGTCTTTGGGGGGGGTGCTGGTGCGGGACGCAATACTGGGGCGTGGGGGCACGAAAGGCGGACGTGCGCGGCGGCGCCATAGGGAAGCGCGGGTTGGTTGACCCTACACGCAGACACAATTACGCAAAACTCGGCTTTCCCTTCTTACACACACGGTCGGGCGGGTTTCGTTTCTGAACACACACACCCACGGCTCAGTTTCCTTACACGCAGATCGGGTCCCTCGCTCAACACACGCAGCACGCCCTGGTACCCCCTCCGCCAACCACGCACCCGAGGGTGACGGCGGCGGCGGCGGCTCCTTCCGCCTCTGGAACGGCGGCGGCCCCGCCGCCATCATCCGCGCCGCCTTGAGCCGCCGCGCCAGGCCGCTCGGCAGCAGCACCTTATCCGCCGCCGTGCCGTCCGCGATGGACGCCTCCACGCCGGCGAAGTAGGCCGCCATGGCGGCGGCGGTGGCCCGGCCGTTGGCGGGGCGCGCCGGCACCCGGCGGCCGCGGCGGCCCGGCACCCCCGCCAGGCCCAGTCCGGAGGCCGACACGGACTGCGGGTCCATCCCGGGTGCCGCCCCCGACTTCTGGACGCTCCGAATCCGGATGGCCTCCCCCAGGATCAGCTGCTGCTGCACCTGCAGGTCAGCGGAGGTGCTGGCGCCCAAGGACTTGGCCAGACTGCTGAAGCCGCCGCCGCCGCCGCCGCTGGCGGCGACGGCCTTGGCGGCGGCCGCGCCGCCGCCGGCGGCGTAGCCGCCGTACGACGCGCTGACTGGCGCCGCTGCGGCGGCGGCGGCGCCGCCGCCGCGCGGCTTTACCCACTCTCGGCTCGCAACCGCGTACAGCGGCGGCGCCGGCAGGTCTTCGAGGTCGCCGTCAGCGTCGGTGGCGGCGGGGCCGCGGCCTGCGCCAGGCGGCGCCGCCGCCTCCGCTGCGGGGTCCACACGGGGGCGCTGCTGCGCGTCGGCGGTCCCGCGGGCCGATCGGCGCATCCCGCCGGTCACGGACTCCCGGATGGGCGCTGAGGAGCCCTGGGAGCTGCTGCCCGGCAGGGGCTGCTGCTGGTAGGCGGGGCCGTGGCGGATGCTGCCGTGGGGGCCCTGCCGGCGGCCCACCGCGGGCGCCATGCCGAGGTGCCCGTGCCCCTGCCCCTGCAGCAGCCCGGCCGCGTCCGTGGTGGCGACGTAGCCGACGGCGCCGGCGGCCTGGTGGCGCTCCAGAAAGGGCATCACCACCGGCCGGGTGCGGGCGCCGGCGGCGGCGGCGGCGGGGGAGGTGCCCATGGCCATGGCCATGGAGGGGACGCTGCTGTTGGAGGGAATGTGCTGGGAGGAGTCCTGGGCGGCAACCGCGGCGGCGGCGGCGGCCGGCGACGGCGGCGTGCCCGGCGGCTGCGCTGGCGCCGCTGCCGCTGGCGCCTGCCCCGGCAGCGGCGACGCGCCCCGCGGCGACTGCAACGCAGTCGTGGTGGGGCTCCGGCTGCCGCCGCCGCCGCTGCCGCCGCCGCCCCCGCCGCTGCCGCCGCCGCCCCCGCCGCTGCCGCCGCTGCTGCCACCGCCGCCGCCGGCCGCCGCGACGGCGCCGTCACGCGTGACGTTGCTGTTGGCGCGGAGGCGCATGGCGGCGCCGCGGATCTCCACCTCCCCCAGGAAGGGCGAGCCGGGCGCCGCGCCGGAGAGCATCGGCGGCGGCCACAGCCCGAACATGCCGGCGGTGGTGACCCCCTCACTGCCGTACGGGTCCGGTGACGGCGGCACTGACGACAGCGCCAGCATGGAGCTGGCGGGGCGGCTGCTCTGGGCGCTCACGGCGCGCTCCCGCACAGGGGCCAGGCTGCCCCGGCTGCGGATCTGGCGGGTGGGGGACTCCCGGCCGCTGGTGCTGGTGAGGCTCTTGGACACGCCCCGGACGCCCTGGGGTGGGGGTGGGGGTGGGGGTGGGGGTGGGGGTGGGGGTATAGGAAATTGGTAGACCTATTTATATTGCGCTGCTGTGGGGGGGTGCGGCAGGCTGGAGGCGGGTGGGGTAGAGTGTGCGGGCGGGGGGCGGGGTGGAGGACAGGGAGAGGCGGGTGGGGTAGAGTGTGCGGGGCGGGGGCGGGTGCCAGGCAGAGGCGGGTGGAGGGCAGGGGAGGATGGGCGATGGTGCGCGAGGCAGGGCAGCGCAGGTCAGGTGAGGGCGCGCTGCGCCGCGCCGTGCACGCACACTTTGTTTCATGGGATGTGTTTCGGAACTAAGAGTATGGAAAGTTTTGCTGTGCGGGTCAAAATGGTGCGAGGACGAGGGCCTGCGGGACCAGCGTGCTGCCAGTTGTCGTGGGAAGGGATAGGGGGCTTGGGGACCCCGCGGCGACTGCTGGCGCCTCCTTGCACCACCCCAAAGCCATGTCCGCCCCCCTTGACCTCAACTTCCTTCGCCTCACCACCCGTACCGGGCTCCACACCGTCTTGAACACGTGCAACGGGACGCACTCACCGTGATGCCCCGGACACCTCCTCTGCTGGGCAGACTCCCGCCGCTGCTCCCGCCCGCGGAGGCAGCCGTTCCCGACGGTCCCCCCGCCGCCGCCGCCGCCGCCGCAGCAGCAGCAGCGGCGGCATCGGGGCTGACCGGATCGGCCCCGTCCCCCGACGGCTCGCTGCCGAGCCCGGTGGCGCCCCTCTCCTCCCCCCGGTCCACGTCTCCCTCCCGGGGGCTGCCCGCCCCCCCCGCCCCCTCGCCCACGTCCCCACCCAGGGCGGAGCCCGCTTCCCGCCCGCTGGCCGCCTCTCCTCCGCCGCCTCCATCTCCGCCACCTGCGGGTCACCCCGGGGGTGTAGGACCGGGGGTATAGGACGTTGGGGGACGGGGGGTATAGCAAGTTGGGGGGACGGGGGTATAGGACGTTGGGGGACGCACGGGATCGGGGGCACGTGTCGCGGGCGGTGGAACTGCCAGGTGCAGCTCCCGTCCATGAGGCGACCGCTCATTGGGGTCCGCAGCTGGGGCCTCACTGCCGCCCACCCACCCACCGACCCACCCATCCATCCTTTTCAACTTCTCACCCACCCATCCACCCACCGATCAATCCATCCACCCATCCGCAGTGAAACCCGCCCCCTCGGGCATGTCACCAGGCTGGGTCTAACCTCGAGGCCGGGTCTGATCGGTGGCCACAGGTAGAGAGGCACAGGCGCTGGAGGGTCCCCGACTAGGCCGTCGAGAAGTCCCAGGGGGCCCTGCATCCCAGGGACCTCCTACCACCCTGGATTGGCACGTGCCCCGGCAGGTCAACCCGTTTGGCTATGTGTGGGTTAAGTTCTCGTGGTTGAACCCAGCACGATGCCACACGGCTTCCTGTCCCCCTTCCCTCTTGGCCCCCGGCCGCCGAGATGCCGTTCCGTTGCCACGTACCCTGTGCCCCAGCATCCTCCGCCCCATCCGGTGCGTCCGTCGCCGCCGCCGGACCATCCTCCGCCGCAGTCTCCTGCTGGTCTTGTTGCTGCTGCTGCTGCTCCTGTTGCTCCTGTTGTTGGCACTCTTCCGCCTGCTGTTGTTGTTGCTGTTCCGGGTCACCTGCCGCTCCCTCGAGGACATCCGCCGCCGCCTGCCCCGGTGGCGTCCGGCGCCTGGCGTGTTCGCTTGGGCTGCGCAGGGTATGGGACCGTTGGAGCGCGAGGCGACAGGGCGCGAGGTCGTTAAAGGGCATTTCGTTGAGGTCGTGTTGCAGGTCGTTGCACACACAGCGGGCGATCTGGGTCCATTGGATTTGATGTTATGCGCGCAGGATGTGGCAGCTTCGCGCAGCGGACGAGACGCCGCAATGATAGCAGGGCTACATTAATTCCTCAATTCGAAAGGGTTACACGGGGGACATGGGTGTGGCAGAGGTTCGGACATCGGGGTGTCTGTGCGGGGGAGAAACGCACAAAGCAGGGGCGGCTGGAACGGTGTAGAAACGCTGCGTGCGCAATCGACCGGGATGGGGGTTTGAACGTTGAGAGTAGGAGTGTATCCCACAAGTTCCCCCCTTCGGAAAATGTGTCTTCCCCCACCGCCACCAAGCTTGTGCACGCGCTTGCGGTTACCAGCTCTGCAGCACAAAGGTTGCGTGACGCGGTGGGGCGCACCTGGGCTCCCGCGACGGTGGCAACGACGTGTCATCCATGGCAGCCGGTCCTCCGGCTGCTGCGCAAAGGTCTGTGGCGCAGCTCTGAAGTTATGATGCAAGTGTCCATTGCGCCAGCCGCGGACGCTGCGGTAAGCTCGAACCCATGTCGCCCGAGGTCAAGGTGTCCGCGGGATGCCACAATATACGTTTCAAGGCACTGCTGTGCACAGTCTTTACTAGGTTAATAAACGTTGCTGAGCAGCTCTTCTGATCGAAGACGCGAATACCGGTCGTCCGCGGCACGCAATCTAAGGTGACTCAAATTCTTTTGATGCAACGAAGAAAAATCTCAACAATCCATGTCGTTCACACCCCGAGAACAGTTGCTTCACGATGTGTATGTCCTTAGAGCGTGACCTCAACTGTCAGATAGTCAAAGAATAAGGAAATCATGATAACAATTGTGTGATAATATAGGGGCTGTGTCTCCAATAGTTATTGTGTCTCAGTGTTGTGCATGTCGCCATCGGCTTTCGTGATGTCTGTCGTCCACCATGGGTACCACCATCAGATATGAATGATTGAGCATCGTTAATGAACATGGTACTTGATTACATTTATTGCTGGATTCAGAACAACATAAACTTGCGCAGTATGGAGACACGAAGATCGGAGCACTTGCGATATCGAGACGCGATACACTCCACAACTTGTGTAACACGCTAGATTACGATGGCTACCGGACGTGGAACCTCCGGAACCCGCGGGGCGTCAGCACCCGGGTCCAGCAGCGATGGCCCTCGACGGCCCTCGTTGGCGTTGCAGCCCTTCGCATGGAACGGATTACAGATCTTGCCCCTGGCTCCAACTGCTGCGGAGTCTATAGCAGTCGTCCCGCCGCCCCTGCCGGCCCTGTACCGAACCGCGCCTTTCAGGTGGTTACACCTGTCAGTCGCTTTAAACATTTGCCGTACCAACGGATAACGTCCCCAACGCTACGCTGCCGTCAACCGTCCTTTGCACATAACTGACTTCAGCATCATTTGTGAGGCGACCAACTGCGTTCTTGTGCAACCTAACGCAACGACGCATTGGCCCCGCATGGCGTAGCACCCGCATTGCCAGTGGTCCATGTCTGGCGCTCCCACCCCAAAACCCATTCTTTACGCGTTGATCAGCCATGAAATCTCCATCCCCCTCGCCTCACTTCTTCCTCTGGCCCTGGGACGTCACTTACTCCGCGGCCAGGGTTTCGGAGTACGACAAGCGCTCGCGGCTCGCGGTGGCCGCTCTGGAGGCCGCCCTGGGCCTCACCCGGCAGGTGCGTCCTCGCGCTGCTTCGGTCAGTGATACATGCCCCGGTCAGCGGTTCACGTGATAAAATATCTTCCCTTTGGAACTGGACAGGGCGACTGCCGTTCATGCCTGCACGTCCCCGGTTTGTGAGTCCCCGCAGCACAGCTAGTCAGCTACACACACAGCCGGAATCTTACGCGGCTTGCTGCCCCCGCAGGCCACCGGCTGGGACCAGCCGACTCATCCCGCGCGCCTGGGCACGGATCCGGATTCCGGCCTTCATCGCGGCCTGGATCCAGATCCAGATCTGGATCTGGAGCTTCAAGCCGATCTTGACCTCTCGGATCTGGCCGTGCCGCTGCCCCCCGGCATCGGCCCAGCTGCCTCCCCGGGGTCCGACGAGGGCGCTCTGCGGTCTGGTCCCGGGCGCGAGAACTCCCCCTCGGCCTCCCCACAGGGCCCCCAGCCCTCAGGTGCCCCAGGAGATGGCCCCGCCCTCGCTGCCCCTCCAGCTGCTGAGGGGGAGGCGGAGGTTACTCGGCGCGCTGGGAACGCAGCCGCGGACGCAGCTGAGGGTGCCGGGTCTGGCGCGCGGGCAGGGGTGGCTCTGACGGCTGATGGTTGTGGCGGTGGTGGCGATGGCGGGGCGAGCGGAAGCGGCGGCGGCGACGGCGACGGCGGAGGGTCGGGTGCTGAGGCGCCGCAGCAGCCGCAGGAGCCGCAGGCGGTGCGGCAGAGCTCGCCGCCATCGGACGCAGAGCCGCCGCAGACGCAGATCAAGGAGCAGCAGCAGCAGCAGCAGCAGCTTCACGAAGAGGAGGCGGCAGAGCAGCTGACGAAGGAGCAGCAGCCGGGGGCAGCTGCGCCTCAGGAGGGTCAGGAGGATCAGGAGGGGGCTCCACCGGCCAAGCGGCGGCGTGTGGCCCCCGCCGGAGTCGGCGGCGCTGCGCCAGGGGGCCGACCGGCTGCCCGGCGCGGCCGCTCGGCGACTGCCGCCGCAGGAGGAGCAGGGGACGTGGGGGAAGGACAGCCGCAGCCGCAGCCGCAGCCGGCCGAGCAGCTCCAGCCGCAGCCGCAGCCGCAGGGCGCCACGAAGCGGCCGCGGAAGCGAGTCAAGTGGGCGGATGGTCCGGTGGCTGCAGGCCAGGGCGGAGCTGAAGCTGACAGGGCCGGTGACGGAGCTGGTGCCGGCGGCGGCGGCGGCGGCGGCGGCAGAGGCGGCCGCGCTTCAAAGACCCAGACCCAGCCAGAGACTCAGCCAGAGACCCAGATCCAGACCCAGGCTCGGGTGCAGCTGGCCCAGCTGCGGCAGGAGCGGCAGCGGCAGCACGGCACTGCGGAGGAGGTGGCCGCCTGGTGGGAGCGGCTGCAGGGGGCGGCCACCCAGCTGGAGAGCCTGAAGGCGGCGCTTCAGGCGGCGGCGAGGCAGGCGTCGCCCGAGTACGGCACCGACGGCCAGCAGCCGGGGGAGGACGAGCCGGCGGAGGCGGAGGAGCGGGCGGGTCGGGGGCAGTCGGGGTCGTCGGCCCCGCCGCGCGCGGTCGCTCTGGACCGGGAGGAGGAGGAGAGGCTGCTGCGGGAGGAGCTGGAACTCGGGGAGAGGGCGCGGCAGCGGGTACTGTACGGCGATCCGTACGACGAAACCGAGGGGAAGGCGCGGCGGCGGAGGACGGCCGCTGCTGGGGCGGCCGGCCCCAGCGGAGCTGGGGTAGGCGGGGGGGTGTATGGGCCGCCCGGTGCGGCCGCAGAGGAATCCGGAGAGGAAGGGGAAGCCGAGCGACCCACGGGTCAGCAACCGCAGGTGCCGGCGGCCGCCACGGCCGCGCTGGAGCGGATACGGCGGGCGTTGTGTGGGCCGGACCTGGCGGCAGCTGCGCTGGCCGCGGGCGGCGGCAGGCTGCGAGGTCCTGGGTCCATCCCGCCTGCGCTCGAGCCCGAGCCGGGGGGGAGGGAGCGCTCCTCCTCCGTGAGGCCCCCGCGGGACTTGGCGGCTGCGGCGGCGGCTGCGGCGGTGGCTGCAGGCGGGGCAACCGGGTCAGAGGCAGTCGGAGCTGGTCCTCCCAGTGGGTCTCACCACCCCCCGGGCAACGTGGCCGGCAACGACTTCACGTGTCCGGCGGTCGACGAGACGCTCCGGGTGAGTACGGGTAGCTGGGTACTGGCCCTGGTGGGGCCGACCCGTGGGTCGTAGTCATGGTAGTCCGTGCCGACGTTGCGCGGTGCCCACACACCTACCCCACCTTCTCCCCCTGACAGCTTCGCTGCAGGCTGCACCCTCCCTCCCCGTTTGTTTGAACTTTGTACACGCTTCAGCTCTCGCCCTCCCCTATCATCCTTCCTCGCTCCCCCTCCCTCCCGCCCTCCTTCCTCACCTCCCCCCATCTGGGCCCCGCACCTGGGGCCCCAGGACGAGGTGGTGGTGTGGGTGGCGGTGTGCGGCGCCGGTCTGCCCCACGTGCTGCACGAGGAGTTCCTGTTGCTGGGCTCCCAGAGCCTGGACCAGCTGAGGGACGTCATGGGCTGCGCCACCGAGGACGCCATGCGGGAGGCGGCGCAGGCCGCACAGGCGGCGGCGGCGGCGGAGGCAGCGGATGCCGGTGAGGGGAACGGTGGCGGCGGCCCCGCCGCGGCCGCCGCCGCGGCCGCCCCCGGCGGCCGCGCGCGCCGCGGAGCGGCGCCCGCCGAGGCGGCGGCGACGGCGCGCGGCCGTGGCCGCGGCCGCGGCGGTGGTCGGCGGGGTCGCGGTGGCGGCGCATCTGGGTCCCAAGCGCGGGGACGCGGGGCGGTGGCGGCGGCGGCGGCACCGCAGGATCCAGAGACGGCGGTGGTGGCGGCGGCAGTGCCGGCCGATGTCGTACAGGAGGCGCCGGTGGCGGAGCGGGAGGGTGCGTCTGGGTCGGGGTCGGGTGCAGCGGGGCTGTCCAGTGGGGCCGCAGCAGACGGGGGCCCAGCTGGACTGCGGCCGGAGGTCGCAGCCGCAAATGCCGGTGCGGCGGGGGACCAGGGCAGCGGGGACGGCGTCGCCGGCGGCTCCGCGGCATCACCGACAGCGCCGACCTCACCCGCACTCGCACCCGCGGCGGCATCTCCATCGCCGCCGCCGCCGCCGCCGCTCGTGGATGTGGCGGCGGCGGGACCGGCGCCCGGCACCGAGCTGCCACCCAGCTACGGTTCGTACATTTTCCTCGAGGGCCATTTCTACCGGGATGTACGGCACCCCGAGGCGGAGGACTACACGGTGCCCATCCGGGAGCTGTTCAGGTGCGTGTGGGGGCGGGGGGCGGGTGGTGTGTGGTGGTGGTGGTGGTGGTGGTGGTGGTGATGGCGGGTTGGGTGTGTGGGATTACAAGGAAAACCGCCCGGGTTGGGGTATGGATTGGGGTGTGGGGCGAGAAACCCGCCCGAACCACCGGTTTGTGTGGGGTGTGTGTGTGTTGTAACTGACAAGGGTGTGAGGTCGGTAGGCGGCGAGGCTGGGCAGGTTGCATCTCATTTTGTTTCTTAATCCCAAGAGACAAGTGCTGTCCGCGGTACCCGTTTCCTCCTGCGCTTTGGCTGTGTCCCGCCAAAGTCTCCACGCTCCACCACAGCCAGCACATCTGTAGTGCTCCCTTTTTTGTCAGTCAAGAGACATCGAAACCGCGATCACGTGCACCACGCATGAACCCCTACACACATACACACTCATACACACACACACACACACACGCCACGGCGTGCTTGGTTTGGGTCGGGCGGGTCTCTATCTAACCACCCTCCGCATCGTCCCCCTCCCCGCAGGGCCCACGGGGCGCGCCCCACCTACCTGCGCACGGAGCGCGGCTGGCGGCCCGCCCTGGCCCGCGACCGCGACGGCACCGGCGGCCCCCCGCCCGCCGCCCTGCACACCACCCGCCTCACCGACATGACGCTGCGACTGGCCAACCAGCCCGTGGGGGTGTTCTGCCACCGGGCCTGTTGCGAGCACCTGCTGTTCGTGCGGGATGTGCGCAGGTGGGTGGGGCCGGGGGGGAGGTACCGTATAGGGTTTTGATTGGGGCCGGGTGTGTGGGTGGGTGTGTGGGTGTGTTATTTAGGCAGGCAGAACAGGAGTGCGTGACATGCGAGGGGCCGATCGGCGCCTGATAGTTTGCCCGTATGCGTATATAATATACCCAATGCCCGCCCCCATAAAATTATCAAAAGGCTGCGGTGTCGGAAGAACGCTGTCGATTTGGCGCGCTGTTCGGTGTTGTCGCGGCGTCGCGGAAGACTACCAGCTGGTGCGGGTCGGCTGCCTTGGCCACACAGACTCACACCACAATGCTGTGCGTGCGTGCGATCCTCTCGTTGTTACCCAACTGCAAGCAAAACGCTGTGTGTGTGTGGGGGGGGGAGGCTACAGGGGGGAGCCCTGGGGAGTGGCGACACCTAGGACCCTATTTCCTATACCCCCTCCTCCCTATTTGTCAAGGCCTACAAGGTGGACGTCGTCACTTCGCTGGAGATCCGGGTACAGTCGAGTCATTATCGGATATTCGCTCTGGCAGCAGCGCAGTATAAATATGTCTACCAATTTCCTGTACCCCTCCTCCCTCTCCTCCCCCTCCCTGCCCCTCCCCGCGCAGATGGCACCCCGGGGACCCGCCCCGCCGCGAGTGCTTCCCGCTGCGGCTGCGCGCCCGCGACCTGGCGGGTGCCCCCGTGGCCCGGCGGCGCTGCGGGGTGTGCGAGGCGGGGTTCGCGGAGCTGGTGACCCACGACGACCCGCTGGCGCCCTCCAACCCCGCCATCATGTGCAGGTGGGCGGCTGGGGGACAGTGTTGGTGCGTTACGTACGTGAAACCCGACGAGCCAGTACCGCGGCATGACGGGCCCGCATGTGGAGATGGGGGGAGGGGTGGATGCGGTTTCGTTGTCTTGGACTCTTGATGGATGTGGGGGGGGGATGTGGGGGTGGGTGGTGGGGCCTGGGTGATGCAGGGTGAGGGGGGATGTGCTATGGAAGTGAGCACAAGGGGCCTTGGGGGCGGAGGCGGCAATCCTCCGTTGCTACGGCGGTCTACCGTATTGGTGGTCGTAGCGCGAGGGAGGGGGGAGGGGAGCTGCAGGCGTGCTGGACCCGGCGGAACCTGATACCAAAGCCCCTTGGTTGCCTGTCCCTCGAAGGTGGGCCACGATACCACTGGAGGTGTAGAGGAGCGTTCGAGGGGCGGGGGGGGGGGTACCGTGACGCCGAGCTGCCCTGTCCTCCTCCTTCCTGCCGGGGCCACCACCCTTCACCCCCGTTCGCCCCGCATGTCTTCCCTCCCACCCAGCCAACTGCTGCGCCATCAACGCGCGGCTACCCCAGGTCTTTTCCCTCTTGGGGCACCTGACCTGATCTTGGGGCACCTGGTCTCGGGGAACCTGATCCTGTCCGGCCCCGTCCTCTCCCTGCCCCCCCCCGCCCCCGTCCGTCCCCCAGGCACTGCTTCGACCTGCTGCACATCGGCAGCGGCGGGGAGCGGCTGGCGCCCTCAGTCATGGTGCAGCCGTACAACCCCGCCATGGACATCGGCTCGCAGGGCACGTGGGCCATCTCGACGGGGTCCTGGGTCAGCGCCCCCGGAGGGGGAGGGGGAGGGGGAGGGGCCGGTGGAGAGGCGGGGGAGGGGCGCCCGGCGCGGGTCATAGGGCTGCGGCCGCCGCGTCGTTGACCTCTGGCTGCTGGGCTGCAGCGCTGCACTGACGGTGTTGGTTACCGCCCGCACCGCAGACCGCACCGCAGCAGGAGGTGGGGAGTTAGGGAGGGAGGACACGGAGGGGCGTTTGGTACCTTGTCATGGGGATCTGGGGTCAGCCGGCGGAGGTGGCACGGGTCCACCAGAGGCCGCGAAGCGTCCCTCGTCACCCTGTCATGTGTGGTACACGGGTGCGTCACAAAGGGCGTCGTCCGTCACCAAGTGATATGCAAGGGTGCATCGAAGGGCGCACAGCGGCTCCGTTGTGCTGTTCGTCTGCGGTCCTGATTGTACGGCGGTGATGGGATGCAGTGGGGGCTGTGGGGGGGAAGGGGGATCCGAAGGGGCCCAGTCGGGCTCCGACGAGGCAAGGCGCGCTACGAGGGGGTACAGACGTGCCGCAGTCATGTGCGCGTGTGTGTGTGTGTGTGTGTGTGTGTGTGTGTGTGTGTGTGTGTGTTTAGAATTGCAACCCGCCCGACCGGAGTCTCGTGTGTGTTTGTGTGTTTGTGAAATGGGACGTCGGCGCCCTGGAGTGTGCGGGCGACGGCGGCGGAGCGCTTCGAAGTACGGTACTATCACTCATAAGGGTGATGCCGTACAACCTCACCCTGACGACCATGGCGAGGCAGCTGACGTGGTGGGGCCGTTGTGAGGGGTGCAGCTGCAGGTGCGGGTGCGCCGGATGCGTGTGTAGGCGACAGATAGTGAGTCAGCCCCTTACACGACCTCTGGTAATTACTGCGCAACACAACGCCCTAACCCAGCCGCGACGGCCGCGTTGCTGACGTGGGTATATCAGGGGCAAAGGTTCTAGCGCGGCGGCTTGCACCGCCACCCTCCTCTCCTCCACACATAGTATCCCAGCGGCCTCCTTCAAGTCCCCTGAGCCCAACCGTGGGCTCGCATTGGCTCCCTGAGCCGCCGGCAGCCCTACAGCTCGGGCCACAACGGATGTCCTATTGAACAAAATGTTATAGCGCGCGACCGTATCGATGTTGCCGTATTGGAATAACCTGCAGCCGCGTATTATCGCCAACTTTCGCAGGCAGTGTATGCCGTGCATGCAGTACATACCCAACCCGTATGATGCTGTCAACAAGCGAGAGACCCAATTACCAAACCAATATCATTGCGCAAAACAATATCATGGCGCGCAACTCTTAGGCCCTAGCGAATGGCAGAGCGGAACGCCCACCGACATCCAGCAACAGGCGCCATGGACTCGACCACTTCCGGGTTGCTGCTCTATGCCTCCCTGCCTGCCAGCCTCAGAGCACTAAACGAAATCACACGCGGTCACGGCCATCGCCTCCAGTCGGACCAGTGGGACCGGGGCCGTCACGCGGCGCCCAACGACCCGCAGACGGGGCAAGGACGGGACGGGTGTGGGGGAGGAATGGCCGCATCCACAACCCGCATAGCATCTCCGAAGCAGCTGATGTGAACAAAAGCCCGGCGAGTTCAACCCCAGACGGTCGCCAGCGCTACACAAGGGAGATTCCCCCAGCGGTTCTGCGCGCCCGTCGCAAGCATGACCGCCCAGAAGAAACCCTGTGACTGCTGGCCGTGGAGGTCAGCTGCCACGGTCCGTGCCACAGGTCTCCAAGCTCTTGAATTCATCTGCCAAGCGACCAGCGCTCCTGCCGCTACTGCTTATTTCACCAGCGGCCGGTCGTGCTTGGTATCGGATGCGCAAGACATTTGCTTATAGCGCTCCATCTCCTTCAAGTACTTTGGAGTGTCCTTGTTGTCGTCTGGGAGCGAATTAGCCCGTGCACAAGAGCAAGGAACGGAGCGGAACGACCAAGCCTGCCTCGTCAGGTTATGACCCCAATATGGAATACGGCCTCACCCTCAACTGCCTGTGGATCTTCCAGAAAATAGAATGGCATCACAAGAGCAAGCAGCGGCCCACCCACCTGTCTTTGACTTCTTGGGGACAGGAACCGCTGCAGGAATGGGCAGCGCAGGCCCACGCTTTTGTAGTGACTTTAGCAGCGAGTTATTGGCTTTAACGACGACGGGCTTTGCTTTTGCTGCCTCCGCGGCTGCCTTTATTGCCTCCGCCGGGTGAACGTCGCGGTAGTAGCCTAGCCCAGAATCACCCAGCTTGAACGCGTAGCCTTCCCGAGCTCCCCCGAAACTTTTGCTTGGAATGAAGGCCTCTTCCACGCGCGAGTTGCTAGGTCCCGCGGCTGCGCTGTCCTGCTTGCTCTCAGTTTCTGGCGACATCTTAAATGCAACTCTACAACGGCAAAGTAATCTACAGGAATCAAGACCCAAACGCTAACTAAAAATTTGGCAATAAGTTTTGTAAGCAGTAGAGAGTTGAGCAACGAACTCCGCTAACGAACTCTGTCACAGGATTGTTGTACACGAAGGTTAGGTTGGTTCCACAGGCCATGAACTCGTGATGCGGTATCAGCGCGCATCAGACCCTGTCAGACAGACAAGTAGGCAAGCATGCCCGTCTGGATCAAGCCGTTGAACGGCCGAAGGCTTCTCGAGATAGGTCGGGACTGTGGAGAACCATACCGCTGGTTTAGCACGTGGCGTGTCCCCCCTTGGGTCAGAGCTTCGCCTGTGTGCCCCCCTGCTGAATGGTGAAACAAGCTGCTGCCGATGAAGCAAAGCTGAACCTACCTACCTCCGGCCGCCTTCTGGGACCGGACCGCCGGAGCATGCATGTCCTGCCTGACGACCTCCCCACTGATATACGCTACCCCTATCTAAGTATCTATAGGCGCCACGTGGACAGTTCGTGCCGTACTCTCTTTTTCAATTAGTCACCAGCGCCAGGCCTCGTGCGGCGCTCCGGCTCCACCCAGACTACTGGTCCCTTGGATCCAACCGTATCCAACCGTTTACAAGTGGGACCCTTAGTCCCGACCAGGCAATCCGACGGGGCCCTGTGCTCCTTATCACGTACGGCACCTCAAACAGGCCACGCATCGAGGCGCGTGCCTGCCCCCCGCACTGTCACCGCCCCCGCGAGGGACCACTCACAGCTGCAGGGCGGGGGGGGGGATGGGGTGGGGTCGGCCGCAGCCCCGCCAGTAGTGCGCCAGAGCGAGGGCGCCAATACGGTGCATACCCCGCAAAAACGAAGCCACCGTAGTGCGAGATGCGGACAGGGCTCGACAGGGCTGTACCCCCGGCCTGGCCGCTTGGTGGCTTGGACCTGGCTGGCTCACACCACGCACCTGCGCCCACCACGGGCATTGCACTCGTCCACATGTGTGCTGAATCCATCCAGCCATCCAGCCATCTATCCTTACAGTTATAACCAAGAGGGAATCAGCACGGCATTGTCGCTTCAACACGTGGCTGGCGGGCCAGCAGGTCACCTGCCATCAGCAGCAGCGACAGCGTCAATGGCAGATGGCCAACAGACCAACGGTACAACCAACGGCGGCTGCGGGACCGACCCACGCGCTTCAGGCCTTGCATCGTACCTTGCCGTACCGTGCCGTGCAGCGCAATGATGCCGTACGTGCCGCATCGTGCCGCACAGGGCGTTGGCCCGCCGCCTGATCAGGTTACCTCGCTGCCTGCAGTCCGCAGCAGCGCCGCCACGTGCCCCAAAGGCCGTGGCGGCCTCAGCGCCTTCCGTGCAACATCCACGACGACCACCAGTACGACCACCAGTACGACCACCAGTACGACCGCAGTACACCCTGGCGTTGGCGCGCACACATAGATGCGCACGGCTGAAGGTGTGACGACTTATCGTCCGTTGTCGAGTGGCTGGTCGAGCGGCTGCTGGTCCGGAGGCAGGCAACGGCGGTCGGCATCGGCGACGGACCGACGGGTCGGTCGCCGGACACCGGCGGAAGCAGCGCACGCAGCATGTCTCGGATACATATCCCCTTCCTTCACCGTTAGTTCACCGCTATTATAATCACCGACCAGCGTAACTACAGCCACATGAATACAATAATTGCAATAATGCATGGCTAACTTGTTCAGATAGCGGCACACCTATCACGCAGATGGCAGCAGGCGGTCACCCCGCCCTGGAGTGATAACCCGCACATCGGGCGAGTGCCAACAAGCGGCGAAGTGGGGGAAGGTCGACGCAGCAAGGATGCGAGGATACTCGCGGGCGCGACGCCCTGCAAGCAAGCTGCCCGGTCGCATGCATGGCTGGAGCCACCTAGCCAGCCAGTTGGGAAGGCCCTTACTTGGTGCAGAGGGGAAACGAGGGGAGCGGAGCGGAGGCGGAGGCGTACACGATAGACAGCATGACTGGATTCGCTTCCAGTCCGCCGTACAAAAACCATATCATTGCAAACCGAACACGGCACACTCGTACATACACGTTCTTCCTGAGAAAAGCACGGAACGCACACAGCCGGGAGGCCCAGGGCACGAGAGCCCCGGCCGCCAGGGTCGCGCGGCTGGATGCACGGACAGGATCACGACCCCCAGGTAGGTAGGTAGGTAGGTAGGTAGGTAGGTAGGTAGGCAGGTAGGTACGCAGTAGAGATAAGTAGGTAGGTAGATAGGTAGGTAAGTAGTATAGGGGCCAAGGAACCGCCCCTTTCTATGCATCATACAACGTGGCACTCATGCCGGTTTGATGCTGCGGGGCCCACCACCCAGCACTCGTCCCGAAGAAAGAAAGCATGGCATCGCATGGCAACCAGCAGGCCGCCGATCGGCATTCCCTGTATCACATAAGGCTCATTTGGCCGCCGCGCCTGGGCCGACCCCACCAGTCGCCAGGGATGTGCACCCGGCACAACAAACCCACAACCTTCCCAGACCCCGCCGCCTCGACACATGTTGTTGTTTCACTTGCACATGCGGCATTATTCTGTACTTGTTTTTTTATGTGCACTGAGTTCTGTGAACTCGCCCGGTGTTTGGGCCAATCCATTAACCCCAACGCAACCACCCGCCGTAAAACACAACCGATGCAACCGATATAACCATCACCGATGTGAACCAACAACACCAATCCACGTACTCCCAACCCAACGCCACAAATACCATCAGCAGCAGGAGCAGCTGCAGCGCCCACCCAGTCCACAACACGGATCGGGTATGTCGTACCCTGTAGCGCGACAGATGGCGTCATCACAGGACCGGTGCCAGTAGTAGTCGTGCTAGAGCTACACCGCACTGCTGCGTCAGCGGTGCCGTACAAACCGCCGTGCGCTATGAGCGGCAGCAAGCATGTCGTGGGTGCGGCGGCAACCACTGACCCGCATCGACATGTACGGCAGTGTACACGTGAAGAAAGGCCGGGGGCGGATGTCTCACGCGGACACGTGAACCGAGGTGCATGCAGGCTGCGGGTGAAAACACACACACACACACATCCCTCGCTGAACATCTCCCCCTACACGCACACGCAAACACTACTCTGGGTGTTTTGGGCGGGTTCCTCGTGACCTCATCATACGCACACGCACACATACATGCACGCATTCTCATCTCACGGCTCAGTTCTCGTATATATATATATACATATACACACACAAACAAACCTGACTTGCCTACCGCGCAACACACACGCGCCCTGAGACGCCCGTGAAACCCAGTATCCGGGTTTGGACGCACTGTACGACATGGGCAACCACATATGGGGCGCGTAACCGTCCCAGTGCGAATGTCGGCTGGGGGCTTCACGTCACGAGAACAGGAGGCGGCCTGGGGGAGATCCCGCGGGAAGAGAACCGCAAAACACACCAGGCCAAAACACACGTGCTTTGGAACACAACAAGCCACGAAACATCTATTTTTCGAACACAAACAACTGCACCACACACCGAAAGCTACGGCCCGGGGGATCGGGCGTTTCGCCGCCCTGACCCTGACCCTGACAACTACCGCACTGGGAGTGTACGGCTGTTGCAGCATCTCGTCGTATGCCCCGGCCGCATGAGGTCATCATCTTTGCGGCCGTCGATCTCCATGTGAGGTTTATTCGGCGGGCAAGGCAGCGGCGGTATGCGTGCGGATGAGGTGCCCCCGCCGCTCTTGCGCGCCTCGCCACCACAGCACCTGAAAGGACCCCCGTTACGTGAAAGGATTCCCTCCCCGGGGCCCCCCATAATCCTCATAATCCGATGTGCTTTTGATCTTCTCTAAGGGTGTGACGTCTATTTGGTTCCCCCAAAGTACGGCTCCACGACGCGCCGGGGCCCCCAACACCAACAGACACCAACAGACCGCAACCAACACAACCGAACACCCGTGCCTCCAACATCCATCATACCAACAATCCCATGTGCAGTCACCAAACACCGAACACCACACCAACACACCAACACACCAACACACCAACACACCAACACACCATTGTTGATGGTAAGGACGCGCGGCCCGCGGCGGCTGCCAGCAACCGACTGAGCGCCCCGGGCCTCCAGCAACATCTGATGCGCGCGATGCGACATGGCAATGTAACGAACGGCAGATCAACGAGAGAGAGAGTGTGTGAACTTTCGCCGTCGGGAAAGAATGGCAAGGCAGCCAAACACCAAGAATGGCAAGGCAGCCAAACACCAAGAATGGCAAGGCAGCCAAACACCTTCAGATGGAAGGAAACGTCGTCGCCGCCGTCAAGCCGTTCCAGGTTCAGCAGGCGGAGTGCTGCAGCGTGCCTGGCGTGAGGACGGGAGTCCCCTCCGCCTGCGCTGAATCGCGGACCACTCCCAACGAACTCCGTACTGCCTGCCCACTTCGACGATCGACGGCAGGCATGTGTGCATCAGACTGCCTGCGCCGAGCGAAGCGCCGAGCCGGGCGGCGTCGGCCCGTCCACCCCCAAACCCACGTGGGGTTTTCCTTTGTAACCCCCATACCCATATCTAACCGCACAGAGGGCCTGGGTTTACCGCCGCAGCGCCGAAGCTGAATTCCGGGGATGGAACCTCAGCCCCCAACGCACGACCACCCCGTTTCAAACTCCATAGAGCGCATCCTGCAAACAAACACACACCATGCGGGTCTTCTCGCCTACCCTCCCTACGCAGCTGTGCCCCCACCCTCCGCAGCTGCCACCCTGGTCTCATGCACGGGGGCTCTGGAGCCCGCCTCTATGCTCATCTCCCCTCCCCTCTTCAATCCTCCCCTCTTCATCCCTCCCCTCTTCATCCCTCCCCTCCCGTCGTCTGCCCTCGTCAGCCCTCCCCATGTGGTCGGGCCCTGCTCCCGATCATCGGGAGCTATCTTAAATAAAAATAATATTTTCGGGCAAAAAACCCGGAATTTTTCTATTTCCCAGACCCCCAAGAAACCTGCGAGATTTCATTTATTTGACGCTGTGGAGAGCCGGAAACCTGCCCTGCCAACTATTTTCCAGACTACCAAAAAGGCCTGGAAATCTGCAGGCGCAGGGGCAATTCCTGCGTCGTACACCTGTCTGCCGCCAAAACACACTCTAATGCCGTGTCCCCAACTCCTGGTTACCCTCCCATATGCATCCGCGACGCAAGGAAAGCGCGCTTCAGGCCTCCAAGACTGAGAATCCCTGTCGTAGCTGTGGTAGTAGTGGCCCTGCTGTCGAAACACACAGAAATATTTCCGGCCTGCCTCGGAGGTTTTTATTTCCTGGCACCTAGAAAGCCCCCCAAAATCTGCCCTGCCAAAGGTTTTTTGGCTACTGCCGACAGGCCGGAAACCTGCGGAATTTTATTCCCCCGTTTTGGAAGATAGCAACACTGTCCCGATGGCGCAAGCTCGGCGCCCAATGTCTCACCTCACCTCACCTCACCTCGCCGCTCCCCGACCTGGTCTGGCCTGCCTCGCCCACCTCCGGGCGCTGTCCCAACGTATTATTTGAGGACCGGCTCTGCGGAGACCGCGCCACTGACCCGTGGGTCGGCCGCCCTGCTAGAGATGGGGCATGCCGTCGCTGCAGCGCTGAGACGCGTCCCCCGACGTCTCCCTCCCCCCTTATGCAAGGGGCTGCCCCTGCCTCTATCCGACTACCTAGGGTCGCGCACACACAGATGTGTGTCCGCTGGGTGTATGTCCGCTCTGGGGTTGCCTGGCATGTCCCGCCGTTATTTCGGTGCCCAAGGGGGGGCCACCCAGTCACCTCGTGTCCAGCCCGATACGCCCGAAAGCCCAGGCCTCCCCGCACCACGTATCGAATCCGCAAGCGGCGGCAGCGGTAACCGAACCAACCAACCAAACCAAACCAAACCAAACCAAACCACAGACAGGAAGCTGGTGGCGCCAAGTCCCCCCCCTGGGAGGGGCGAGTGCACCGGAAGACAGGGAGGCAGGACGCCCCAGCGCTTTTCAAGTACGGCAAGGCATGCCATACACGTGTCGGCGCCCGGGCGGCACCGTCTTCCTCGGTTGGTTCAGTTGGGCGGTAGACGTCGGAAGCCGGCGGGGCTGTCAGAAAAGGCGACGGCGGGCCCCGGAGCGGGCGCAGTCCTGCCCCTGCCCCTCGCCCTCGCCGTCGCCCTCCCAGCAACCCGCCGTCTCCGTCGCCACCACCTCCGCCTGCCACCGGTGATCCGACGCGGCGTCATCCTCCTCGCACCCCGGACCCCCCCGCGGCCCCTCGTCCCACTCCTGCAGCATCGCCACCAGCGCCGCCGAGGCGGACGACTGCCGGACGTAGCAGCCGCCGCCTGGCGCAGCAGCGCCACCCGCGGACGTGCCGTACAGACTCACGGCGGTGTCCGGCAGCGAAAACGCGGACGAGATGCCGCACGACGCCGGGCCTTGCCCGGACGGGCACGGCCGCTTCAGCCCCGTAACGGGCGCCGCCGCCGGTGATGGCGGCTGTGGGGGCAGGCAGGGCCGCTGCGCGATGTCCCGGCTGGGCGGCAGCGGGCCTGCCTGAAGGGCCGCTCGAAGCACGGGGTGGATGGCGCTGCCGCCAGCAACCGCACCCAGAGAGGCGCTGCCACCAGCAGCCGCAGCCGCACCCGCAGCCGCATCCAGGGAGGGGTAGCCGCCCGTCGGCGCGTAGACTGGCGCTGGTGCTGTCAGTGTACGACATGGATCGATGGCGGCTGCAGCGGCGTTGGCGTCGATGTCGCGCGGGTGTGACGTCGCCGCCGCCGCCGCGGGGACGGGGGCGGTGGGCGAGGAGGCCTGGGCCGCGCCGGCGGTGGCGGTGACGGAGGTGGCGGAGGTGGCGGAGGTAACTGCGGCAGCAGCATTATTGACCATGGGCGCTGTGCCTGTCGGCCGCTGCGTCATGAACTGCTCGATGACCTCCTCGCCGCACAACTCTGCGAGGGCCGGCACCCGGGGGGTAACACGCATGAGGTCTTGACCCGCATGATGTACGGCAGGGTCTTGCACGGCACGGTACGACACGGTACGTTTGGGAGAGAGACCGGGACCGAGGAGGTCGTTGCGCTCAGGTATCCACCCCGCGGAAGTCCGCACCAAGCGGGCACCAAGGTAGGGCACCAAGCCACCCAGCAGCCACCCGTTTGCCGCCTACCTGCATACAGAGCGGCCAGGTCCGCGTCTGCGGCACTGGGCTGAGGCGGAGGCGCCGTCACCTGCCACTGCGCAAGCTGGGAGGGGGCCGCCACCCCGGCCGTCCCGGCGCCGACGTCAGAAGCAGAAGCAGCGGCAGCGGCAGAAGCAGCAGCCATTCCCCCGGGAGCCAGAACCGACGGCGTGGCGGCCGGGGGGCTTATGTCGCCGTACGAGACGGCTGGCGGTGGGGCTGGCGCAGCGGGCGCGGCCTGGTCGCCCAACAAGCCGTACACCGACCCTCCGTACATCGGAAAGCAGCTGAAGGGCGGGCGGGGCAGCGCCTCCGTGATGGGCGGCGCCGGCAGCGACCAGCCGCAGCCGGGGGTGCTCCCTGCGAGTCGGGGGAGGGGGAGGGAGAACGGGAGGGACCCGTGGAGGGGCCGGGTTTCAGCTTTCCAGGTCCAGGGTCCAAGGTCTAGGGTTTCAGGGCACCGGGCTCCGGGCACCGGGTCCAGGGGCGGGGCAGGGTTCGCAGAGACGCGCTGTGACAGCCCGCGGGTCCGCCGCCGCGGGGTGGAAGTCTTCGAAGCCCGTACTTTACTCAGAACTTTCGTGAGGACCACCCAGGGGCCACAGGCCACCGGACCCCAGCCACAGGCTACAGGCCCCGGACCCTGGAGCCACAGGCGGCCCCGCATCCGCCCGAACCGCCCCAGGTCCCCACCGCCCCAGGACCCCCCACTCCAGCTCCGTCCCGGCCGCCCAGGGCTCACCCCGAGGGCGGATCGCCTCCTGCACAGACACCTGCACCGACACCTGCGGCTGCCAAGGGTCCCGAGCCCCGTCCGCCAGCCCCGCTCCCTGGCCGGTGGCCGTGGCGGTGGCGGCGGTCAGAGCGGAGAGCCCGCCCGAACGAGCGTCCACACCGGCATCGGCGGTGGAGGCACGTCCGCCGCCGCTGACGTCCCCGCCGGCCCCCGCGCCGGCGCCGATGCTGTTGGTGCTGCCCGAGTCGGAGTCGCTGGAGAGCGAGGGGTAGGAACCCACCCTGGAGACATGGAGAAGGCCCCAACTGGAGGGCGCAGGGGTGAAGGTGGCAACGGCGTTGGTTGCGGTGGTTGTGGCGGTTGCGGGTGGTTGCGGTGCCGTACTCAGGCCGCCCCGGAGGAGGTAGAGACCGCAGACGTTAGCTCCGGAGCTGAAGCCGTCGCGCGCCGGCGACGGCAGTGAAGGCAACGCCGGTACCGCCGGCAGCGGCTGCAGGCCCGCGGGTGCCGCGGCCGGCACCGGCGGCGAGGCATCCTCCGCTGTGATCCCTTGGAAGCAAGGCTGGGGCGATGTCGCCTCGGGGGGTTCGGAGCCCCCACCGCCGGAGGGCTGGTGATGGCTTTGGTGGTTGTGGCGGTTGTGGCCGTGGTGGTGGTGGTGGTGGTGGTGGCGGTTGGGTGTATACCGCACGGGACTGCCCTGCCTGGAGTCCCGCGGAGAGGCGGGTGCCGTGGGCATCGACAGCAAGCTGCCCATCAGGGGCCCGCATACACACGCGCTGAGGTCCTCCAGGGGCAGTGGCGGCAGCGACGGCAGCGGCGGCAGCGACGGCAGCGGAGCAGCTACCGGAGCTGGCACCGGCGCCAGTGGCGGCGCCGGCGGCGGTGGCAGCGGCAATCGCGGCGGTGGCGGCAATGTCATCGCCGCCGCCGCCGGGGCCATGCACGCAGGCAGGTTGCCGTACGCGCACAGCTGCCGTGACGGCGGTGGCGGCGGCGGCGGTAAAAGGCAAGCTGACGGGGGCATGCCTGACAGCTGCGGCGGCGGGGAGCAAACGGCCGCGTCACCGGCGTCTGTGGCAGCGGCTGCGGCGTACATGGAGGTAAAGGGCGACGGAGGCCGCTGCTGTGGGGTGGTGGGTGTTTCGGGTGAGGAGCGGACTGCCTCGGCGGTGGCGGGCGGGTTGCGGGCGAAGTGGAGCACAGCCAGGGGCAGCCAGAGGTGCGCCTGGCTTCGCTTCGGCTCGTCGTGGTATCTGGAAGGAGGAGGCGCGGCGACAGAGAGAGAGAGGGGACAACGGTGTGGGAGGATGAGGTGAGGTGCGGTGAGGTGAGGTGCGGGGCGGGGCGGGGCTTTCGGCTCTCAGGCGCTTGAGGAAATATATATGTCGGTCGATTTGGGGATATGTAGCCAGATTAGGTAATCCGGCTCCCTGCATTTCGCTGCAAGACGACAGCCATTGCGGATTCGATTATGCAAGCATGAGAAACCCTAAACCCTACTCCATGATCGCGATGGAAATTTTAGTTGCGGACGGACGCCGGGCTCGCCATCGACATCGGCACAGCGTTCGCCCGGTCGCCCACGTACTTTACTTCGAAGCGGCACGTCGTTGGATCGTATCCACGAATTGTCGCAGCCCTCCAGGACCCCAGGCCTTCGTACGCGGTCGGCAGCGTTGTGGAAGATGTGTGCCATGCGCCCGGTTTGCAAGCGGCTTCGGGAATGTCGGGCACCAGCTTTCCGTTCCAATGAAATACATTCACTTGGCGTCGGCGCAGGGATTCGCCTCCCATCTGAAGGCTGGCGGATTGCAGCCATACAATCAACGGTACCTGAACAAGAACGTGCCCGTCGAGTTCACGCCGGAACATACACCGTTAGGAAGCGAGTGATACATGAGTGATACATGATATCTTGAAAATCTTGACTGCTTCCGGTTAAGTAAGTGAGCTGCAGTCTTTCGTCACTGTCACGAGAAAGGGCTTCAGTACCGTAAACATATACAGGTAAATCTTTGTGCCCCCCTCCAAGCAAGCACTTATCAATGATAGCGTCTTCAGGGTTGTTCATCTTTGCGCCTTCGGCACGCGCAACGCGACGGGCAATTGCATGTCTACCCGCAAGTAGGTCCTACCCAGCTCCACGCTCACCTTCGCGCTTGAGCCCGGCTGGACAACCTGAACTTCGGCCAGGCTGGCAGCTTTGAATCCCATATGAAGTGCCCAGTCCCCGAGGCCAAGGACGCAGCCTCCCGTACGGAACGCGGAAAGGGGACGTTTCTCGCATGTGGGGCATGAGCAAGCAACGCAAATGGTTGCGAAGGAGGCACCATGGCTCGCTACAAGTCGGGCATCTGCTCCGTTGTAGTGGAACGTAACTTGCGGCAAGTGTTGTTCCCACGGAAGCGTGTCCATTCGAGACTGCATAACATATGCAACTGCACAGAAATTTATTACATGCGCGGTCAAACAAATAACTGAGTGCAATGGTGTGTACCTTAGGTGCCGATTCGCTTTACGCCATCGAGACGACAGGATATTATAGTACCTGTCAGGTACGGGATTGCATTTGTTCCCGCGACGGCGTAAGGTATCTTTAGCATGCCGTAACCATATTGTTATGTTTTACCTTCTATGTTTAGTTGCCACATTTGTTCTGACCAATTCCACCTTCCGTCCGCCCTCGGGCACCTTGTCGCTCACATGTGCCGGGGCACTGTACTTTGGGCGAGTATTTGCGTAGTAAATAGGATCGATTTCATTATTGTGTCACAAGACCTTCAGGAGACGCTCAGTCTGAGCTTTTACGTAGACGTAGATATTACTCAAAACGGTTGGAAACTCCATTATGGCATCACCAAAACATCAGGGATTCAATGGGCAATCATACAATTAGCAATCAAGGAATAATGTATTGTGTAAACCTTTCATAGAGCACATCTGTCGCGATGGTGTCCTTGCTAGTGCAAATTCGTAAGGTCCGGCCAGGCAAACCAGGGCAAACCCTAGGGCCTGCCAGCTGACAACTCGCGTCTGCGTAAGCATGATCTAACTGAAAAGCAACGGGAGAAAAGGTTTTGTGGTTTCTTCTGGATGCCGATGGTGTATCCAAATTGCTCGCATTCTAGCGGCAATGCGGCTATTTGTGAAGAGGCGGGTGCCAATCAATCAGGCCGAAATCAAGCTGGCTTTTAAATATGTACCGTTACAGGCACGTGGAGCCAGTACGCACGTGGCAACTCCCAACATCAAGGACTTTTGGGCCTGTACCCATTTCTGCTCATGGGTCGTCTTGCATTACAATGTGTAAGGTAAACCCTGATCAGCTCGCATTTTATACGCAGCCCAGGGCGGCCTTGGCCTGCATAGTGGTCCTGCCCAAGGGATGTGGCCGCAGAAATACCGTCTTCCTGTGGATGCACAAACAGCTGCGCCCACGCTCCTCAACATATATTCAAAAATGTAGTTTAGGCCTTCATTTGTGCTCAGCTTGCAAACGGGCCCCGATCGACCTGGCTGTGGCCCTGGATGTCCTAATTGTTCGGACTCGTCACGGCACGGCGCACGGGCGCAGGCGACGGCGCATCCCCCTGGCGCGTCCATCCCATCACAACACACGACCTAAGCCTAACCTATATATAAGGGCCCCTTAAAGAACCACTGCTGCCCTCTGCTCCTGGCCGTTGGAGGGCATCGCTGCTGTACATGGACGCGCCCGGGACACGCCCGCGCATAGTTTCACATCGCAGAAGGGGATGGGCCGGCTCGCGGGGTCAGGGCTCAGGGTGTCCCCTGAGGTTTCTCCGACCACCACGGAGGTTCCAGCAGACCACAACCCCCTGCCCAGACCGGCAACTGCCCAGACCGGCAACTGCCCAAGGAATCAACAACTCACTAAGGTTCGGTTAGGCAGTGTAGGGTGAGGAAGCCTCGGCTGTCGCCGTGGGCTGTCACCGATGACCCTAGCGGGGTCCGCTGTAATATCCTGCATAATAAAGCAGAACCATCCTCCCAAGTCCGACCCCACCCACCCAGCATCCTTGCTACAGGGACACACCCGACACGGCGTCCCTCCCTCCCAGCGGTTCCAGGGCCCATCACCACCCAGGACCCCCACGACAGCATCAGCGCCATCCGGGCACCCCTTTTAGACCATCGAAGGAGACTATCGAGGGACTATCGAAGGACCATTGGCGCCTTCGAGGGCAGCAGCGCTGCACTGCCGCTTGGTGGCCTGGGAATGACCCGCGGGTCTGGTCTGTTACGCAGCGGGGGCCCGCGACCCGGGCTCGCTGCCCGGGCCACGGCCGGTGGCGTCCCCGCCAGCAGCGTCCCTCCCTGCTCACGCTCGATCCCGTGTTGTCACCTCCAGCAACAGGATAAGGCCCCCGGTCAGGCGGCTGCGGGTGGCGGCCACACGGCCGTCGCAGCTGAAGGCCTAGGGGGCACCGTCGGGGGGAGCCCGCGCCGGGTCTGGGTCAGGAACGAGCTTGGGACCCCGCGGGCTTTGGGGGTTGGGGGTTAAGGGGTATTATTGCAGGCAGCTCAGCTGAGCTTGCACCTTTCCTATTTCCCCTCCCCTCCCCGCCTTCCGGTACCTAGCAGTGGGGACATAGCAGTACGTTGGGTGCCATATACCCATCTTCATAAAAGGTGCCGTCGTACCCGTCGTACAATTTGGTGTTCGTACCAGTAATTCGTTTGTGGGGAAGGGCAGCGGGATGGTGACGGCGGGGGCGGCGGGATCCTCCCGGCATGTGCGCGACGTCGGCAGGGAGTCACCACAGTCGGGCTCGTCGCCCAGGGCGGCCGCAGTCGGGGCGGCGTCGCCCAGCCGCCGCCGCCACGCCAGCCACGCCGCCGCGCGGCGCCAGGCCTTCGGCCACCTCAGCTCCAGTCGTACTTGCCGGACAGTGTACGACAGATGTCCGGGCGCCAGCCACTCGCAGGGGCCCCTGGGTGGCCGCGGCGGGGATTCGACCGGGGAACCCGGTGTGATGGGGGTTCAGGTGACTGAGCGGGCGGGTGAGCACGTACACGTTGTTTCGGAGCCGGTGGGGCGCGTCGGCCGGGCTTTTCATGCGCGGTTGTGTGCACCGGAAGTGCTGGACGGACGATTGTCGATTGACCCTGGCGCTTCATAGAGCAGTTCCTGCTTCCTGCTGCCCCTGATGCAGCCATCTGGGCATCCTCCGGTGGTTCCTATGGGGCCCTCCGGAAGGCCCCATCCCTGCCCCTTTCGGCCAAAATCCACGCAGCTTCAGCCCCGCCCCCACATCCGCACCCGCGCACCCGCACCCTCCCTGCCGCACCCACCGGAAGCCCGTGAAGATAAAGTCCAGATCAGTGCCCAAGGTGAACCGACATCCGGAAGCTTCCGGGAACACCTGCGGGTGGGTGGGTGGGTAGGTAGGCAGGTAGGTAGGTAGGTAGGTAGGTAGGCAGGTAGGTTGGTGCGGGAGCGGCGGGGAGCGGGCGCCTAAGTGTGTGACCTCTGGAATGTGCAGCCCAAAGATAAGATTAATTGCACGCTCATCGAACAGAGTCACGTCAACATCATGTATCTTGGCTCGCCCTGCGTCGCGCGGCAAAATCTGATGTTGGTTTGGACGAGCTGAAAGTCGAGTGCGTCAAGCAAAGAAAGTGTCGGCAAGCCCTCGCGGGAGACCGAGAGTGCTGCCCTAACTAACAAATATTACAATGTATTTCTTTGGTCCGCGATTTCGGACGTGGCGGTGTGCTCCTGAAGGCCGCGACGCAAAAGGTACAGAAAGGTACACCTTGGTACGCCATTATTACCTGGTAGACCTAGAGCCGTTTGAAGCAAATTCGCGCCCGGTTCCTCCGTGACGTTCAGTCCTAACGCAAATTCGATTGAATCCTGGTCCTGTACGTCCTTCCTTGAGAATCTTCCCACCGTGAAATTATGCAAAACGCCGTATGTACGTATGCCTCCAGCTGAGTGTCCCGGTGTGCCGCATTTTTGGATCATATGCCGGGAAATTTTCCTGGCGACACGGAAGGTGCTATTGAAATGCCGCGACCGGCCGACCGACCGGCCGACCGACCGACCGACCGACAGTCAGGGCAGGGTCAGGCGTTCAGCCCCGTCAGCCCTGGTCCTTCCCGCACCATCGGCAAAGGGACCATACGACGGCTAAGCGGCCGGCTTCCTAAACTGTCGGCCAAGGACCCGAACGCAACGGGGGGGGGGCGCCAGCGGGAGACCACCGCCGGAGCACGCCAAGACAGAAGGGCTGGGAATGCGTCGCTGTTTCGTTGGTGGCAGCTGCGTACCTGCAGCTGCATTCTCGCTACGCGTTTCCCTGGTCCTGTTTGTGCCTTGCGGCGTCCTCTGTACCGTTCACTTGGACCGTTCCTGGTGCCGTCCGTTCTCTACCCCCCCCCCGTGCTCTGCTGAACTCGACCCCTGTCCTTATGAACACGAGCGCACTCGACCTGCCTGTTTCCCTAGCGAGCCCAGCAATCCGCCAGAAACTGTACACCACGCACCCACGCACCCACACCCACGCACCCACATCTATCCACACGCGGCAGCGTCTGTTTTATCCTTCTCGAGAGCCACGTCCGCGTACCGCACCTCACCTCCAGCTCCTCCACGGCGGGGATGTACTGCACTCCGCCCACGTCCGCACCCACGATGAGCTGCCACCGGTAGCGCTCGAACAGCGCGGGGTCGTCCCCCTCCAGGGGGGCCCCGGCGGAGTCCTCTGCTCCCCTCCCACAGCGGGGCATCAGCAGCAGCGGCAACAGCGGCACAGCGGGGCAGCGACGGCCGCTAGGGACACAAGCTGAGCAGGCAACGGTAAGCCACCGCACGCCAAGCAATCCGGCGGTCCTGTAAGGGGAGACCAGAAAGCTTCACCAGACACTCGAAGTGCTACGCTGCTGGACCCACGTCAGGTGCGGCTCCAGGTCCCCAGGTCCCCAGGTCCCCAGGGTCTTGAGCGTCAGACAGCCACCGTGTCAGTGCGAGTCAGACAGCCGCCCAACGGCGCCCCTTCCTCCCGGACCCCCTTTCCCCGCCCGAGGCAGCCGCCATCACGCTGTGGCCTTCAAAAACCGCCGCGCCCTTGACCTTGATTCCATATGGGGCCGCCACCCGAAGTGCATGCCCCCCATCATCCACACCCCATCATCGCAACACCCTTCCCCCCTTTCGCGGAGACCCGAACCAGAGTCACGCGGTGGGAACCGACCACATATCCTACCCACCCCGCCGCCCCACGCACCGGCAGCAGCACCATCAGCATTAACAGCAGCAGCAGCCGCAGCCGCAGGACCCCCAGCCGGTGGCCGGGGGAGCCCTCCCTGCCGCAGCAGCTCCAACAGCTCCAGCAGCGCCATGGCGCCCTCCACCACCGGCAGCGGGGTGCGCTTGGACACCGCCGCCTCCTGAGCGGGGAATACCCGGGGGGGAGGGAGGGACGAATGCGGAATGCAGGGGCCGCGCGTGTACGTAGCGAGAAACCCGCCCGACTCAAACCAGCTACCAAGGTACTTACCAGTACAATTTGCAATTGAAAGTACATTGAAACAACAACAACGTAACAAGAGAGCCGCGCTACCACCGGCCCAGCCCGTATGTGTGTATGAGATGGACGGGGACGGGGACAGGGACGCGGCCGCACCGGCGCGACGGAACAACCGCCCGCACGCGGAGACAGTTGCCGCGTGTTTAGAAATGCCGTGTGTGTGCGGTCCGTCCACCCACCCACGCACCAGCAGCAGTTCAGCCATCAGGTGCCAGCGGAGGGCCGCCGCACCGCCCTCTGCCGCAGAGGAGCCCCGCGGGCAGCTGGACAGGTGGGACACCGCGGCCTGGGGGGCCACACACAGACGGGCAGGGGAGGGCTCGTGCGACCAAACCTGCATGCGTGGAGGTGGAGGCGGCGGTGGCGGTGGTGGTGGTGACATAGGCGGTGGTGGTGGCGGTGGTGGTAGTGCTGCGAACGACCCCACCCCCGTATGGACAGGTCGTCCCCTGGACCCCGACCGGCCCCCCTGGACCCCGAGTGGGAGGGCGGGTGAGACGATCTGCGGCGCGCCGCGCCTCTACGCACATCGAGGGCTTCTAGCTCCGTCTTGGTGTACGGCTTGCCGTAGACATTCAAAGTGTTCGCGTCTCGAGCACGCGTCCGCAGTTCCGCAAGCAGGCCGGCGCTGCTGGCCGGTGGGGATGCGGGACGAGAGGTGGATGGGGCGGAGAGCCGCGGCGCAGCGCCGGGGGCGCCACTCCTGGCCTCCATGGCGACAGGCGTTGAAGCTTGGGGGGCAGCTGGATTGGCCTTTGTGGCCGCATTGTCTTGAGAGGCGCTGGGAAGGGGCCTGTTTCGGCCCTGGGCGGGAGCGCGCTTAAGGCGAAGCGGCTGGGCGCGCGCCAACCTTGGGCTCGGCGCCACATTGCTTGCTTTCCGGCACAGCATTTTAGTTTTAAAGGTGAAATGCAACTATGGAGCTGAGGTCGTAAAGGCGCGGCAGAATGTACTTGTATACGCGCGGTCACGGCTCTTGCCTAGAAGAGAATGCGACGCAATATCTTTGGAAGAGCGTCAGAACCTTGGCCAATAACTGCCGCACAGGTTTAACAAAATCTGGGATTCCAACAAGTCGTTTGAGCTGAGTTTTTGCACAGTGAAGAAGAACCGTCCAGCTCGAACTGTCGAACCCTCCCCTCGCACCCACGACACAACCGCCAACCGCCGACTGACAAATCTCATTCAAGTTGACCTGGTACATAGACAACGTTTGGTCGAATTTGTCAAAGTACCTTACGGCATCTTCTTACAAAATGCAGCTTTTTGACTCTTTTTAGAAGAGTTGCATTTATGACAACCGTGTTCCCAACGATTCAGCGATATGTCAGCATCTTCTTATCTGCACACAAAAGCTCATTTTAGACTACAACCCACTAGGTTCTGTAGGTTGATACTGTCACCGTGCGCCGCCCGCAGCCACAGCTGTGCTTTCAGAACTATGCAAAGTCATTGTGCTAGCTCGACAGGGCAAGCGCTTGTGGAAACCGACGGTGCGCGGACTGTTGCAGCTGAGTCTCAACCCGCTGGCGAATGGGGCACTGAGAATCAGGCTGCTGACAGGCCGCTCCTCAGCGTCGCGCCAATGTAAGCCCTGCAAATTCTGGTCTCTGGAAATCCTTTGACAAATCGCAATTTGTAACCACACACACGCACGGCGTTGAGCCTGCTGACGTTTGTGGTGCATTTGGCCTCGCTCAGGATGGACTGGACTGACATCCATTTCCGGCAGCTTGCTCGGCTTCTGTCCCGCCGAACGTGGCTCTGGACGGAGATGGTGGTTGACAAGACCATCCTCCACACCCAGGTGCGACGTCTGCATCGCAGCTGTCGAGCGCAGCAACCCGACAATGTCATATGACCCTCCGCCAAGGTGCATGGCGCAGCTGTAATGCGTGTCTGGTATCGGATCGGCCAGCCGCCAGCGCTGGGGCGCACGCGGACTGATCAGGCCCTCCAGCGGGCGCCTCACCTTGACCCACCGTAGACCCAGATCGGGTGCAGACCCAGATCAGATGCAGACCCACATCGGGGGAGGGCCCAGATCGGGGGAGGGCTGGAGGCCACAGCGCGCACAGCCGGAGCAGCGATCCAGCGAACTACGCCCTCCCCCCAGCTGCCTCTCGAAAGTATACTGTTCCACGTTTCAATTCCCGCTGCAGTCACATCTCCCACGGCTGGCCCCGCGGCCTCCCAACCCCGTCCCACCCAACCCCGCGGCCTCCCAACCCCACCCTACACCCCACCCGCACCCCACTCCAGAATCTGGACAAGTTCCTGTGGTTCCCTTCGGAGCAGCGGCCGCTGGTGCTGCAACTGGGGGGAAGTAACCCCGCCACGCTGGCGGCGGCGGCGGCGAAGGCAGCCGAGTACGGGTACGACGAGATCAACCTCAACTGCGGCTGCCCCAGGCGAGTGAGGGTGCGGGTTCCTTCCCACGGCTACCCGCCGCGCTCCATCCGGACATTAATTACTCGTACTGTGGTGTACCGCTCCGTACTGTACTGCACGGCACTGTACCGTACTGTACTGCACTCTTCTTCTCGGCTGCAGTGACCGGGTGGCGGGCGCGGGTTGCTTCGGGGCGGCGCTGATGATGCAGCCGCAGCTGGTGGCGGAGTGCATGGCGGCCATGGCGGCGGCGGTGGCGACGGCGGGGCCGGGCGGGGCGCCGGTGCAGCTGAGTGTCAAGTGCAGGCTGGGGGTGGACGAGGCGGACAGCTACGCGCAGCTACACGAGTTCGTACGGGTGGTTTCGGAGGGGTCACCCGTACGGCACTTCATCGTTCACGCGCGCAAGGCCTTCCTCAACGTGCGTGCCTTTGGGGGGCGGGGGCCGGGGGGAAGGGGGTAGAGGAAACTGGTAGACATTTCAAACTGTGCTGCTGCCAGAGCGACGGTCCGAGCGGGAGTGGGGTAGTACAGCACCCTAGATCTCCAGCGAGGTAGGGCGGGAGGGGTACAGGGCGGAGGCATCTGGGCGCCCGCATGATCGCGTAGCGACCGGCGCACCCGGGGCGAGGGAGGGAAGGAGGGGAGGGCGCCATTCAGTGGCGTTTCGGGCCTCCCGTTACAATTCGATGTCGCCCGGTGTGCCCCCCGACCTCCTCCTCCATCGGGCCCTTGTCCCGCAGCTGTCGCAGATAGGCCCTAAGCAGCCCAGGTCCCCAGCAGCCCAGGTCGATTGAGCTGTCCCACCGTCAACCCTCCCATCCCCTACCGCCCCATCCCTACCCCCCCCCCCAGGGTTTGTCGCCCCACCAGAACCGCACCGTGCCCCCCCTGCGCCACCAGTGGGCCTGGTCCCTGGCCCGGGACTTCCCGCACCTCAGAGTGAGGCCCCCGGGAGGACAGCCCGGGCGGGCGGGCGACCAGGAGTAGCGGGGGGAGGCCGGGGAGGAGGCACAGGGGAGCCGGGGACGCAGGAGGGGCCGGTGCTGTGACCCGTGGGTCGCGATTGGGAATGACATGATCAGGAGGATGCGAGGACGTGGGGCGGGCTCGGGCCCCCCTTTCCATGTGGGATGGCGAACGGCACGCGCTGCCGACATGGTCTGTCGTGTTGTGGATAATGATTAAGGGAAATGGATGCGCTGACCGGGTGCGTGTTTGCGCGCGAGTGTGTGATTCATATCTCCCGAACACCGACGACCGACCCACCGGCCCACCGACCCACCACCGACCCACCCACCCACCCCGCAGTTCACCCTCAACGGCGGGCTGCTGAGCTGCCACGACGGACGCGCCGCCATCCTGACGCCGCACCCCAGTGTGCCGTACACGCGGCCCGTACTGCCTCCGTCCCACCCCTCCGCCGCCGCGGCAGCCGTGTGCGGCGTCACGCCCTCCGCCGTCGCCCTCGGATCCCCCGGGTCGCCGACCCAACAGGGTGCGGCTCCAGGGGGTCCTGCTGCCCATGGGGCAGCCCCCCCGGAGGGGAACGGCGGCGGCATCGAGGGGGTCATGATCGGCCGCGGCGCGTACAACGACCCATGGGGCTGCCTCGCAGACGCCGATCGTGCCGTGTACGGCGAGCTCCAAAACCCGGCGCCGTCGCGGCGGTGGGTCATCGAGCGCTATCGCCAGTACGCCGAGCCCATGGTTGGAAGGTGGGTCGGAGGTGGGGCGGGTCTTGGTCCGGGTGGGGCGGGTCTTGAGGTGGGGTGGGGCGGGTCTTGAGGTGGGGTTGCTTGCCGATGAGAGGGGGCCGGAGGAGGAGGGGTCGGTGCTGACAGAGGGCGGTGCCGAGAGGGGCCCCAGGGCTCTGAGCACCCTGGGCAGGAGCTGAGTGCGGCATCCGGATACGGTATTGTCAACTGTACGTCACGGGGCCACGGAGCCCCGCGCGTCGGGCCCCTCCCCACACGTCCGCCGGGGGGTGCTCGGCTGAGCGGCCCTCCCCCGTCCCCCGCCCCCTGGGGCTAACTCATGGGTTGCATCGCCAGTACCCGCCCACACGCCGCACCACCCACCCACCCACCCTGCTCTGGCAGCTGTGCAGCTTCAATCTATCCACCACTTCCTAATACCCATACCCCTCCACCCCACCCCCCTGTCCTCGCCCCCCCCCCCGGCAGGTGGCACGTGAAGCCCGACGGTCACGCCGACCCGTCGGTCCGCACCCTCATGCGGCCGCTGCTCAACCTCTTCCACGGGGAGCCCGGCTGCAAGCGCTGGAAGAACGCGGTGGACGAGCTGCTGCGGGCGGGGCCGGGCAGCTTCGGTGAGTAGTCTCCGGAGGGGGGAGGGGGCCCGGGGGACAGAGCCCGCGGGGTGGGCCGGGTCACCGAGTTGAGGGTCGGGGGAGGGTCGGGGGCAGAGGCGGGCGAGGTTAGGGAACGGGAGGGGGACTAGTATTATGGGTAAGGAGGGGGACGGGGAAGCAAGAGTGGTGTGGGGGAACACCCCACACCACCCAACCCCCTCGTGCAGTCAGCGCAGCTCAATCTGCCGTCCAGTGCGCCCCATTACGACTCCATCCCCGCCCCGTCCCTCCCCGCCCCTCCCGGACCCCCTGGCCCCCGCCCCTTTCAGGCGAGGTGCTGGACCGCACGTTGCACCTGATCCCGGACGCCGTGCTGGACGCCCCGCCCCGCACCCCCGACCTGGGCGCCCTGTCGCCCTTCCCCCTGGACGCGGAGATGCCCGGCCCCACCAGCCGAGCCGGCCACAGCCAGGACCCGCCGACCAGCAAGCCGCGGAAAGGCGCCGCAGCGAAGCGCGCCGCCGCGCTCACAGCAGCTGCGGCGCCCACATCCGTGTCAGATGGGGCCGGCGCGGAGGCGGTTGTGGAGGACGTGGGATCCACCACCGGCGGGGCGCCAGCGTCGTCCGCGGAGGGCGGCGGCTGCAGCGGTGCGGAGGAGCCGTCGGGCGATGAGGCGGATTCGGAGCCTGGGGTCCCCGCCTGCAAAGGACACCCGCAGCGACAGGAGGGCGAGGCGGAGGAGCCGGAGGGGAGGTCGGCGAAGGAGGGGAGGGCGAGCCGGGGAGGTGGTGGCGGCGAGACATCCGCGGATGGGAGCGGCGTCACGGCGTGTTGTGCGGAGGCGCGGCAGGCCGCCGTCGAGTCACTGGGAGGGGCGCGTGAGTCTCACGTGGGGCAGCCGGGTGAGGTCCCGACCCGCGGGTCAGTGGAGGGCGAGCGCGTGTCAGAGGCTCCAGCAGGGACGTCGTCCGCTCCGGGGACCGAGGGCGGTGCGGGGGCGGGTGCGGTGACGGGATCAGGATCTGGTTCCGGAGCTGGGGGAACAGGGCTGGGGGCGGCGGGGAGGGGCAGCGGTCGAGCGCTGGTGGTGACGGCGACGGCGACGAAGGGCGGGGACGGGGACGGCCGGTCTGTACGGCACGTGGGCCAGCGGCGGCACCGGGGCTGCATCGTTTGCTAGCCATCCTCAGCCCTGGCTGGCTGGCTGGCTGGCTGGTCCTGTCGCGATCCGGCGCGTTGCATGTCCAATACACACAATACGTACATACACGTTTCGAGCAGTGCGAATATGTCATGTCATGTGATGCGATGTGCCGTGATGTGCATCACCTATTGAACGCCCGGTGGAGCGGACGGGTACAGCCTGTGGTGCACAGTGCTGCGCAGAGCGGATCGGAGAGGAGGGGAGCAAGTCAGGGGAGCGCGCATTCGTCGATGTCGATGCGTGTGAAGGGGCCGCTGCAGCGCAGCGGGTGTGTGTTCTGCGGGCGACCCCCACTGCGGGGGGCGGGGAAACAACACACGACATGTGTGAGCGACCAAAGGGACCCAAGGGACGCGGACGGGGATGCGAGGGCTGGGCTCGATGGGTTCTTGGATCCTGTGCCTGGCTGGCTGGCTGCCGTCCTGTGTGCCGTCATGCGCCCCAGCTGGGCCCTATGTGGATGTCCGATGGGTCGCTAGGGGGGGAGCTGAACGCCTCAGGCAACCGGATGAGAGAGGCCCTGGATATACCATACCGATACCGTGTCAGGCCAGCAGAGGTAGAGGCCCCCTTGAGATATGTAAAGACAGCGAAACCGCACAGGGGAGCCCCCCACCCCTCGAGACATAGGGTACAGTGTCAGCAGTTTGCAGCAGTGCGGGGCCCAGCAGTGACAGTAAAGGCGGGGACTGCCACCCGCCAGCTCGACACCACTGCGGCTGGGATGGATGGGTTCAATCTATCAGTGATCACCCTCCCACCTGTACGGATGGGTGTCAGGGCGGCTCCTCCCTCTCTCCCCACCCGGCTCACCTCAACATCCCGCTCGGGAGCGAGCCGTTGGGGCCCCCCCTTGACCGCAGTCCCGGTCCCCCTTAGATCGCCTAATCCTCACGACCCCGCGACCGGATGTGACCGGGTTCAGTCGGGACGTGTTTCTGGCAGCAACCCCCTTCATTGCTAACCCTTTAGACCCCGGCGCGCTCCGCGCGACCCCTACCCCCCCGCCCCCCCCCTACCCCCCCGCCCTAGTGACACTGAGGAGGGATGGAGGACCCAACCAACTGACCTTGGCCACGACCCACGACTGTACGACATGCTGTGTGGGCTTGCTAACGAGTGCCTGTTCTGTTCTGTCCTGCCCTGCCCTGTCCTGGTCGCTACGCAAACCCACGCCCACCCCACTCCGCTCCCACCCCACGCCACTCCCACTCCCACCCCACCCCACCCCGCCCTGGATGATCACCACCTGTCAGGACTCGCGATTCCCCACACGACCCCCCCCTCACACACACACACACACACACACCCTGACGTCCCAACACGACAGCAGCCCCAGCCTGGCGGCACATGCATGCATGCATCCATCCATCCATCCTGATAATACCGTAACACAAGAACGCTTCTCGCTAAACACACGCGCCGGCCGCGACTCCCCGGCCGCGACTCCCCGGCCGCGACTCCCCGGCCGCGTTGCCGGCGTCTTTTTTTGCGTGGGTCGTCTCACACTTCTGCGCGCGCCGGCGTGGGTGCGCGCCGCCACCTACCCCCGCCCGCTCCCACATTCCCACACACGCGGGGTCACATGCCCCCACGATGGGCCCCCCTCTCAACGGCAGCAACCTGTTCAGTTAGCTACCTGGCGGCCGTCCGAGTCCCAAGATGGAATACATAAAGGTTGGAGGTAGTTAGGTAGATAGATAGCAGGTAGATGGACGCAGTGGATCACCCAAGAACAAGAAGAACGATGCGTCCGTACAATCAAGGTTCACGTCCATTGCTCCCTTCCCCAATGTACACCCCGCCCAGCTCCTCCACCCACAAACCAGCTGCGCAGCTGTGACACATCCGTCGGTCCGTCAGTCTGTCTGTTCGTCTGTCTGTCAGTCTGCCTGCCTGCCTGTCTGTCCCCTCCCCTCCACCGGGCACCAAGTGGGCCGCCACAGCTGCTGGGCTTCCCTCCCTCCGCACATTCCCAGCAGTGCAGTCCGTCAGTCGGTGAGTCGGTGGGTGGCTGACAGGCGACGTGTGAGGTGACACCAAGAGCCCGGCGTCCGCAGCCCTCCCCTTTTCAGCTCCGAGGGACTGAGGAGGTGGGGCGGGGCAGCGGGGGTCAGGGAGGCCGCGGGGCGGGGAAGGGGAAAGGGGTAGACAGTCCAAACTGCGCTGCTGCCAGTGCGACGGTTGGACGGGGGGTGAGGGGGCCGGGGAGGTGAGCAGTGGGAAGAAAGGCCCGGGGGCCCACCCCGCACGGACCCTTGCGGCCCCAAGGACCCACCGCCCCTCGGCCCCGCCCTTCCACCCCCCGGCGGGCGGACCGCAATCCTCACCTGATGATGCGGGCCCCGTCGTCGTCGTCGTCGTCGTCATCGTCGCGGGTGCGGTCGTCGTACTGGTACCTGCCGGCGGCGGCGGCGGCGGCTGTCCGGCAACCGTACCGACCGCGGGCGGCGCCCCTCCGTACGGCGGCGGGTACTGGTACGGATATGGGTACGAGTACAGCATCTGTGCACCCGGTTGTCCGTCGGGCGCTGCCGCAGCGGGCGGTGCTGGCGGGTAGCCGTACGGCGTCGGTTGCCCCGTTGGAGGAACTGGAGGAACCTGATGCATTTCAATGGTGGTCCCGGGCGGCGGGTACGGCGGCGGGTACGGGTACGGACCGTACGCGCCCGGCTGTGGCGCACCGTACGGCTGCGGGTACCCGTACGGCGGGTAACCGGCAACGGGCTGTCCCGGCACTTGCTGGTTTCCGTACGGCCCTGGCGGAACGTACAGCGGCTGCGCTGTCGGCACGCCGTCGTGTCCCGTCGCATGTACGGGCACGCCCAGCGCCGGTGCGTACTGCCCGCCGTACCTGTACGAACGCACAAGGGAAGGACGGCCGGACATCATCAAGCAACAAACACGGAGCCGCGTCCCGTCAGAACCTCCCCACCCCCCCGGCGGGTTCTCTCTGTGCCCGACGCGACCCACCGACCCACCGATGTCCCGCTATGCGCCCATGGGACTGCCCCCCTGTGGCATCACATCACCCCCTACCCCCTCCCCACACGCACACGCACACGCCCGTCCATCCGTGCTTCCTCAGAACCTCACCCATCAACCCCCCTTCCCCCACCTGTTGGCCAGGTCCCAGGCGTAGCCGCTGACCCCCGACGGCCGCGTGGTGGGTTTGTGGCGGCTGCACAGCAGCCACCAGGCGTAGAAGGCCGCCACCAGCCAAAACAGGGTGCCCAGGCAGCCCACCACCACCAGCGTCACGCCGGTCGCCATCAGCGTGTGCTGCGGGAGGCAGCAGCCGAGAGGCAGACCGGGCGCGCGCGCACGTGGGTGAGGGATGGATCTGGACCTGGATCTCGATCTGGATTTGGATCCTGATGCCGCTGAAGATCAGATCCTGAGAGTGCTGTGGTTCTACTGTGTGTGTGTTCTCCGCGGTAGGCCACCATCCGTCCTCCCATCCGCCTCCTTGTCTGCCCTTTACCCTCCGGCCCCCTTGCCTTCCCCCTCGGCCCCCCTTCCCTCCCCCCTCCCTCGGCCCCCCTCCCGGCCCCCCCCCCCCGCCCCCCCCGGCCCCCCCTCCCGCCCCCTCCCGCCCCTCCCACCTTGGGCACCCCGAAGTAGCCGCTCCCGTTGGTGACGGCGATGTAGACCAGCCAGGGGTCGGCGGAGGAGCGCACGATGACGGAGAAGTTGTAGGGGCGGCCGCTCGCCGGGGTCCAGCCCACCGGCACGTTGGGCAGCTGGAAGATGGACCCCGTGGGGACGGTGCTGGGCAAGATCGCGGTGTCGTACTGGCGCTGGAAGCCTGGACGAGGAGGTGTGCGTGGGTGTGTAAAAGAGAACTGAGCCAGAACTGTGCGTGTGCGTGTGTGTGTGTGTGTGGCGGGTGTGTGGCGGGGTGAGGGAGCGATGGTTCCGGGGCGCGGGATCTGCGGGAAGGCAGCGGGGCGCAGTCAGCAGCGCAGAGACGGAGACGCCGCAGCCTTTCAGCCTAAACTTCTAAACTTCAGTGTTGAGGCATACCACGCACGCTGCCGAGAGCCCCACCCGCCACCCATGCTGCCCAGAGCCCCACCCGCCACCCGCCGCCGCCCACCCGCCCCAGAGCGTCGGTCGGCGTGTGAGGCCCTTCCTTCCCTCCTCCCAGGCAACCACGTCGCAGCCGCCGCAACCCCCTGACCGCTCAACACGGGGCAGAGGGCCGGCGCCCCAAACAGGCGGCCCGCAATCGACTCGCCCACTCGCCCACTTGCCCACTCGCCCCCACCCGCCACCCGCCACCCGTGGGTGGGTCCCCACCTGCCCACAGCACGTTGCCGCCCCCGCCCGCCACCCGTGGGTGGGTCCCCACCTGCCCACAGCACGTTGCCGCCCCCGCCCGCCACCCGTGGGTGGGTCCCCACCTGCCCACAGCACGTTGCCGCCCCCGCCCGCCACCCGTGGGTGGGTCCCCACCTGCCCACAGCACGTTGCCGCCCCGCCCGCCACCCGTGGGTGGGTCCCCACCTGCCCACAGCACGTTGCCGCCCCCGCCCGCCACCCGTGGGTGGGTCCCCACCTGCCCACAGCACGTTGCCGCCCCCGCCCGCCACCCGTGGGTGGGCCCCCACCTGCCCACAGCACGTTGCCGCCCCCGCCCGCCACCCGTGGGTGGGTCCCCACCTGCCCACAGCACGTTGCCGCCCCCGCCCGCCGCCGGCTTCACATTGTCGATGTAGTAGCCGGCCGGGGAGGAGCCTGCCGGGGAGGGGCCGACAGGGCACACAGGCGGGACAGAGACCGGGACGCGAGGGTGCAAGGGGTGGGGGGAGGGGGCAGGGGGGAGTTAGGAAGGGATGGGGGAGGGGTTAAATTGAAACAGCCCAGACAGCGGGCCGGGGGCCGGGGGAGTACAGGACATTAGGTTAGTAGACATTTCAAACTGCGCTGCTGGCAGAGCAGGTCGGGGGGCGGGTGCTTGCCCGGCCGCCCTGCAAGCCCCCACCCTACATGGCCCAGCGGGTGCGACTGGGTGCCGCTGCGGACTGCCATTCCGAGGCAACCCGATGGATAGACAAGGAAGGGAGGGATGGGTGGCTGGGGGGAGCGGGTAGATGTGGATAGAAGAATGGATAGATGGCTGGTTGGGTGGAATGGGGTGGGGTCGATCTGACCTAGGGAGCTGCTGTGTAGCACGGCCGACCGCCCGCCTGCCCGCCAAACACCCATCACGGCTCTCCACACCCGCCCGCCCGTCCCCCCCCGCCCCCGCCCCGGCGCACCGGCATCTTGATGCGCCACCTTGACGGCGTAGGTGCTGTGGTTGACGGCCTGAGAGCGGGGGACAGGCGGGCACGGGCGCATTGCTTGCCATCTCACACAGACACATAAACACACCAGGTCTGTGAGGTTCGGGGTCCCAGGGTTGCAGGTCCGGGTCCGGGGATCACCCATCGATACCCAGGTCGGGTCGGGTCGGGTCGGGTCGGGTCGGGTCGGGTCGGGCGGGTCTTCTTGCTCAGCGTGCATCATGGCAGGTGCATGTGTCTATAAAGGAGACCCGCCCGACCCACATGTCGCAGTGTGCAGGCAGACCCGCTCCTGGAGTCCGGGTGCAAGTGCGCGACGTCTCTTAAGAGTGCCAGACGGGCTGTCACATGGTCCGATGGTCGGATGTGTGGATGGTCGGGTGGGTGGGTGGGTGGGTGGCACAACGCCCTCCCAACGGCCCTCCGACGGCCACCTGCCCTCAGAGCTCAGACGGCACCTGACCTGTCCCCAGCGGGCCGGGGGAGGGACGCCCCCGAGCGGCGCACCCAGACACGGCCCTCCTCCTGTCCCTGTCCCTGTCCCCCCCCCTCACCGGGGCGACACACACAGGGGCCAGCTGGAGAGCCCCCCGCAGCTGGGGCTCGATGCACGAGCCGCGGCCCACACCCCTACGGGCAGGGAATCGCCCCCTCCCCTTTTCAGCCAGTGCACCCTCACCCTCACCCTGTCCGCCTCCACAGCCCCTGCCTCCCTCCCTCCCTTGCCAGCCCCCACAGCGCCTACCGACAGGGAGCACCGGTAGCCGCTGGCGCCGCAGTTGTAGTTCCCCCGGTAGAAGTCCTGCGAGCAAGCCACCAGCCACCGGCCGGGTGACGAATGAGCGGCACCGTCATGAGATGAGATATGAGGTGAGGCATGAGGGCCATGGAGAGGCATGTCAGGGGCGCTGTAAACACAGATGCGCCCACGCGAGGGAAAGGGAGAGAGGGAGCACACGGCTGTAGTGCTGCACCCCATCGCTCGCGCGCGCCTCCTTCTCGACCCACCAACCCGCCGACCCACCGACCCACCAACCCGCCGACCCACCGACCCGCCGACCCACCGACCCACCAACCCGCCGACCCGCCGACCCGCCGACCCCCACCTCGCAATTGGACCTGCAGTTCTTCGCGTTGACTGTGAAGCAGCCGTCGTGGCTGAAGCAGGACTTGGGTCCCGAGGCCCTGTCCAGCTGGATCTCATAGGCCAGAGACTGCTTGGCTGCGGCGGCGGGAGAAGAAGGTGTGGGCCGGGGGCCGGGGCCGGCGGGGCAGGCCGTGTTGAGGACGCGATTCGCGGGTGGGCCGGCCAGCCCGCTCGAGGAGGGGGCAGCGGGCGCCCCCCAGTACGACACAGACGCACAAGGGGTTCCCTGGAAGCGAGAGACAGGCACGCCTCGCCCCTGCCCTCCCCTCCCGACACCCCCCCTCATCCGCATCCGCCCCGACCACCGCCCGTCACCTCACCCAGGGAGGGTATGAACACAAGGGGGCCGGTGCCGCCGCCCGACAGCTCCTGTGTGAGGTTCACCTGCGGAGGCAGTGGGGGGGGGGGGGAGAGGAGGCGCGGGGCTGAAGGCGCCACAGCCGTACGGTGCAGTACGGAGTCCGAATTTCGGGTGGGTAAGGATTAGGGAATTTCGGGTGGGCGGCTGGGCGGGTGGATGGGCGGTTGAAACCCCGCCACAGAACCCAAGAGAGAGAGAGAGAGAGTGTTAGCACACGGCCGTAGGATGTGCCGTCGTGCGAACCACGGGCCTGATTAGGCAACAGAGAGGCGCACTGGATCTGCAGCTTTCGCGTTCACAGCGTAGCGCGACTGAGTGGCCCGCTGGGAGTCAGCGCCCCGTCAGACTTAGCCTGACATACGGTGCCTGACATACGGTACCCCCCTCTGCTCTCGCAGTCAGCTCACTTCACCCTTGCCCACCAATTTCTCTGTATCCCCCCCCCTTCCACCCCTTGCTCCCTCCCGTGTCCCTCCTACTGTCATGTAGCAGTCGGCGAAGGCCCCATAGCTCATCGTGTAGATCAGCTTCCTCCGCTCGAAGCCCGTGAACCGAGACTGCTCATCATTGTAGGGATCCGGGGTCGTGTCCACCTGTGCGCGGCACCACAGCACAGCACACCACACCACAGCACAGCACACCACAGCTCAGCTCAGGACAGCACAGCGGATGTGTGTTTAGGAAAGAAACCCGCCTGACACAGCGGATGTGTGCGTGTCGTGTCGGTCCGTTGGCGGAGCTCGGGGGAAGCCCCAGGCCGGCACGCCGGCAGCCAGACCTCGTCAACCCTAGATGCCCCCCGGGGACAAGCCCGGCGGCGCGCGCCACCTGGTTCGGGCCGGCAGCGCGCACAACACAAAGGGCGGGCACTGGCCTGCCATCGCCACCGTCCCCGCCGTCCTCCGTCCGCCCCTCCGTCCACTCACGACATCGGAAGCCCCTCCGTCCACTCACGACATCGGAAGCCCCTCCGTCCACTCACGACATCGGAAGCCCCTCCGTCCACTCACGACATCGGAAGCCCCTCCGTCCACTCACGACATCGGAAGCCACTCCGTCCACTCACGACATCGGAAGCCCCTCCGTTCACTCACGACATCGGAAGCCAGGACGTCCACTCACAACATCGGAAGCCAGGACGTCCCGGAGCGGCGCCAGCGCTGCCACAGGGCCCACCCCGGTGGGACAGCCCGCAGGGGGCCAACCCGGTGCTACCCCATCCCACCATATCCCACCCCACCCCGCCCCTTCCCTTCACATCCCTTCCCATCCCTTCCCACCCCGCCCTACCTCGCCCCACCCCACCCCGCCCTGGATACGGGAAGCCCCGCTCACCACCAGCTTGTGCGTAGACACGTTGCAGGCCGGGTTCGTCACCGTGGGGGTGAAGGACGCGTAGACGGCGAGTGACTGGAAGCGGTTCCAGCCGTTGTAGGAGCTGGGGTTGTTCCAGGCCTCTACGGCGGCTTGTACGGACTCTGTACGGCACCGAGGAGCGAGGACCCCAGGGACCGACAGGGAGTCAGGGGTGCCGCTTCCCCTCCACCCCCCCCTTCCCCTTCCCCGGGGGGGGCAGTGCGGTGCGGTGCGGTGCGGCCCAGGATGGCGGGTGGTCGGGTGCTGGCGGGGATGGGTGGAGGAGGAGACGGCAAGCAAGCAAGCACCCGGTCTGCGGAGCAGCCTGTGGCGGCCGCCAGCACACGCTCCAGGGAAGCGCACCGACGGCCGAGGACTGCTCCCACTGGGCTTGGGCTTAAACAACCGGGTTCCGGGCCCCAGGAGCCTTATGTGTGCCGCCCCGTGTGCGTTCCTGCGGTCCGATCCCGAGTGGGCCGTGGGCCGCAGAGCCGGTGGCTGTCCGGGGCGCGCACCCTCGCCGCCTGCCTACCCGGATGAGATGAATGACCCACGTCCGCGCCGTCCGCTCCGCTTCTGGGCAGTTCCTTTCGACCGACCCGACCCGCACCGACCCGCATCCCCACCAAGAGGTGTGCCGCCGGTCCCCGGACCCGGATCGCAACCCAGATCGGAACCCGGCCGCGCTGGACTCACGTATGCTGCGTGCGCGGTCGTTCCGGTTGGCGGATGCGATCATGGTGGCGCCCACGGCGATCAGGATGGGGCCGCCGAAGAGGATCAGGCAGAGGCAGCATGCGAGCGCGTGGATGGCCTCACAGCACTGCAGCGGGGGGAGGAGGTGTGCGGGGTGGGGAGGTGAGCGGGTTGGGGCGGTCCCCCAGGGTGGGAACATACCAGGACTCACAGCGGTTACCTGCAGCGTGGTTGAGGCGCGCCTCAACGCGCTGCCTCACCACGGTGCAGGGTGCGGGTTTCATGCACGCAGGGCCGAGAGCTGCGGATGTGCTCACCGACATCAGGGTTACGGAGAACTGGTACGGTTGGCAGACAGGGGTTACGGCGCTGCACAGCTCCGAGCATGACTCGGAACAGAATTGCCCGGACCGCCAGGTCAACAGCTACGTTCCATTACCTTCCTTTTTCCGAATAACTCCCCGAAGTTACCCCGACTACAATGTCGGGAAACCCCGTCCCCAAATATGCCGCTAGTGCCCGAATGGCGCCTTTGGGAGCTGGGGTTATCCCCCATAGATTCTGTCCTTGTGACACAACACACAAAAGCAAATTCTGTGCTGCTTACGGAACTGTAGCCCAGTGTTGCGCCCGCCTGGTCACTTACGTCACAACCTCCTTTACCGCCACCGCCCCCTCGACCTTTGCCCATGGAAGCGGCAGGCACAAGCAACAGGCACTCGCCAAGCCCCTCCTGCGAAAGTACGCCTTGATTGTGTTTCCAACTGGCGCGTACTTAAAATGTAATAATTATTATTTTGATCAGATCATTTGTAATGATTGTGTTGGTCGAGAAGCTTGTGTATCATGATGTCTTTCTTGTTTGACGAACAAGCGAAGATGAACCGCGGAGGTGGTTTAGTTCGTTTTCGTCGCGTACAGCTCAGCCCAATACCCTCATTCCGACATATTTTTTACATGCATTGCCGATTGAATTCAAAAGCTTAACTTACCTGATGTGGAACTCTTTCCCGTAACCTGCCCGTAATAATACGTGTTGCCAAAGTCTCGTTTGAGTTCTGCTCACAGCACAGTTCCTCTCGTAACCGTTATCTTCTTTGAAGATCTGACTTTACATATCTTTACGCTCTAGCCGAGACGAGACGAGACAGGACGAGACGCGCGGCCCGCGTGCTGCACCTTGACGATTGCCTGACAGCACGAACATGGCACAGTTCCTCAATCGTGAGGATGTGGAAGCTCTTCGGGCGTACGTGATGGGCCCAGACTCCGGCTTCGCCAACCGTGCGGAGTCGACGGTCCTTCTGCACCTCACGCACAGCAACCTGAAAGCGAAGTTCATGGAGATTCGACTCGACATGCACGTAAGATCAATCGTGCGTTGTGGTGATAACAGAACCGGTGCCGCTTGTGGCCGCCAGCTCCAATCGCTGCGTCTTATACGGTTCCCGCCGTACGCGGTACCGTACCCGCACCGCACCCGCAGTCCACGATCGAGTCTGTCAAGGTGAAGCTGTCTTTCCACTGCGGCACTTCACCCTCCGCGATGCTTCTCACGCTGCTGGACGAATCGGGCGCGCCCGTTGCCACGATGGTGGAGGACCACCGCAAGCTGGGCTACTACTCGCCGCGGGACGGCTACACCCTCCACATCACGGACACCGACCCAACGTCCGCGTCCGCCGGGGGATGGCTAGAGGACACGTCGCTTGTGGAAAAATATCGCATGAGTGATGAGGACTACAACAAGCGCGAGAAAACGTACCGAAAGTGGAAGGTGAGCGTGTCCGGGGGGGTTGGGTGGGAGCGGGTGGGGCGCCCTGTCTCGCTTCGCTTGCGGGACGACCGATGTATTGGGTCGAGGCGCCCGTGAGGATGCGGTTCCGGACACAAGTGAATGCGGTTGCACCGCGAGGAATGTCCCGTTCTCTGGGGTTGGGCGAGCGGGGTTGTTTGATGTGGGGGGTTTCGGACAGGGACAGGGACTTTCAGGGACAGGGACACTGGGGAACCGCGGATCTGTCTTCTCTGCCGCTGGCGGAACGGCACCCGTCAAAGGTGACGACGCATCCACCGGTCGTCACCTTTGACAGGTACCGTTCCGCCAGCGGCAGAGACGACAGACACCGGGGGACACGGTTCCCCGCTGTCCCCCGATCCCCCGATCCCCCGATCCCCCGGTGTCCCCCGCCCCACTCCCTCCTCTCTCCCCCCAGGCCGAGCAGCTGGCCAAGGACCCCACCTGGACGTTGGAGAAGGAGATGGCGAAACGTCGCGGCGTCGAGTACGCGGCGCCCGCACCCAAGGTGGAGGACCCCGACCACATGGCGGACCTGGCGGGGGCCATCTCGGTGGGGCAGCGCTGCTCGGTCGACCCCGGGGACCGCCGCGGGGAGGTGGCGTTTGTGGGCCGTGTGGAGGGGCTGCCCCTGGGGTACTGGGTGGGGGTCAAGTACGACGAACCGCTGGGCAAGAACGATGGCAGCGTCAAGGGTCGCAAGTACTTTGAGTGCGCGCAGGGGTACGGCGCGTTCGTGCGGCCGGATAAGGTCAAGGTGGGGGATTTCCCGCCGATAGATGAGTTCGAGGAGGGGCTGGGCGATGACGAGATTTGAGGAGTTGCCGTGTGCCTTGCGAGCAGTGACTCGGGACTGCAGAGGGGGGAGAAGGGGCGGGTTGGAGGAAAGGCAAGCCCAGGGAGGAGGAGGGTTTGGGGGACGCCAGGCTTGAGAGACTTGGTGTGCCATGCCGACGTCGGCTTATGGTGTCTATGCCGGCCTCTTCGGGCCAACAGAACCCAGCGGGGGTGTCCTTCTTGTCAAGCTGCTTGCTAACGTGCTTTTTTCGTGCGGAGGCAGAAACACGTTTGAGGTTGGACATTGTGCTGTCAACGACGACACCGCTGGGTCACTACCGTAATAGATGGCGCTTTGAGCCTTTCGTGCACTTTACATTTTACGCACAGTTTGGAAGTCCTCCGCAATCCAGCCTTCAGAAAGCAGCAAGCAGAAGTCAGCCAATTGCAGTCAGCCAATTGCTGTTATCCTAGCCCTTGTGGGGGCCCCCGTGGTGGGCTCCTGCTACCCGGCTGGCTGCGGGGTGGCGCCCGGGTTCGTTTGTGGCCAGTGGCCTTGGTCGGCTCGTGTTGGTGGCCTCGTGTGCCCTGGCCTCCCCTGCCAAGGGCGGCACCGTGGCGGTCCTTAGGTGTTGCCTTGCTGGCGTGGATTGAGCCTTCTCCCGGGCGACCAGTGGCGGCCCCGTCGGAACCCCTTTTTTGTCGGTGCATGGAATGTGCTGGAAGGAAAGGGCTGGAGAAGTCGTCTTTCGTCAACAGGGTGCCAAGCTCCGAACCGTAATTCATTTTATGTACGGAATGTATGCATCTTTTCCCACGCCGAATCTTGAGTGCACTTCGTACCGTGGAAAGTCGGGTAAGTCACAAGTCGCAACGCGTTTCCACGGAGGCCAGGACGACTCGCTGCTGTCCGTGGACTGCGGCAGACATGTCGCTATGTGAATATCAGAGGGGGCAGTCGCCCTGCACCCTCTCATACATTCACACTGCGGAGGGTGCAGTCTGCGGCGGGGAGCAAGCAGTCTGTCGCGGCCCTCAGGACGAACGCATATCTGGGCACCTTCAGGCAACCAGGTTGAGATTACAGAAGTGTCGCGGTCGCAGCGTTGCGATGGCTGACGCTGGGCGGCAGCGAGACGTCAACAACACAGCGCACCCCACTGGCACCTCCGCCCACGCACCGCGCGCTAAAAGCCACCCCAAGACCAAGCACCGCGTCCCACGCGCCTCTTTCTCTCCGTGCCCTCACCGCACCTTTTGATCTGCGTGTGGCCACCACGGCTATATACCGCCGCCCCATCCGCTCGACCATAACAATGACAATCAGAGCGGACCCTGGCCCGTACAAACCACGACACCGGATCACATGTAGATGTAGATGTAGGCAACAAGAGTACTGTGTATGTATATGTTGTTTCCTAGGGTTCCCCTCTACGTCCGTCAGGACTTCGGTTCCCCGACCCGCCATGCGAATGAGAGATGAGTCGGTCGAGGTCGCCCTCGTCCCCCGGCCGGCCTCGCATCCCCCCCAGGCAGCTGCTGCGGGCCACTGGGCGCACGGAGCACGGGGGGTTCCCCTCAGCACGCCCCACATGTGCAAGACCACGTCCACGTCACACCCGGTCCACCGACCACACTTCACATCACATTCGGGTAACCCAACATGAGCTCGGTGCTGAAAAGGCCAACTGCAAAACGACCGCTGGGGGGCTGTGATGCCGTCCCCTGGGACGCTTCGGGCGCCCCCCCAAAAACGTGATTCGAACGCTGTGTGCTCATTCGAATCATTCGCCCGAACCGTCAGCCTGCCGTACTGTACCACGGCAGGGTACAGCCCTTCAACACCGAGCCGACCATAACCACTCACTCCAAACAACAACAGCCTGCACCCGGCGTGCCGCCGCGGCTGCACCCAGCCAGCCGCGCGCACCCGTGGAACGAAATAACCACCACTGGTATCTGGACCACCACCACCACCACAGTCGATATGTGCCCACGTCTGCTCGACGCCGAAGGAAGTCCGGAAGAACTCGTCACCAGCACTCACTCCAGCGCCACCACCGCACTCACCGCACCAGACTCAAGTCCTACGTCCTACGGACAGGGGAAACCACCAGAAATGAAAATTGTGCAGATGTTGCGGCCAGGAAAGGCCAGGCTGTCGTCTCGCCTCCTTGCAGCTTCCCCGCTGGGTGGGTGTGCAAAATGCCGCAATGTGTGACGCATACCCATAGGAGACCCGATGCGCCGAGTCCGAAAACTACCCAAGACGCCTGCAGGCACCAAGCAAAATTGCCTGCTCTCCATCCTTCTGGGTTAGGAAAGCGCCATTGCGTCCCCCAGAGCACTGCCTCGCCCATCGACACCTTCCAGCGCGCACGCCTCCTTGGCTTTGGACCTCATTTACGGGACCGACTGTCCTGACTAACCTCTGACTTGCGGGTTATGAAAATTGAAAAGAAAAAACATGAAGGTCGCGGTCGCCACCAAGCAGGTCGAGATTTGACAGCACGCCAGGGGCACACCCCCGCCATCCTACCATCAACACACGCCGGGGGGGGAGGGAGGGAAGAGGATCTGGTCCGAGTCGGAGTCTTCCACTCGCCCTCCCCCCGCCGCCCAGCAGGAATCTGGTAGGCCGCCCCACCGCCACGGCCACGAATCGCGAGCCTAGAGCCACACAGCCGCGACAACTGTAAAACAGTCATCGCGGCGCCGCAATAAAAGAGTCTACACGAGAGACACACACACACACACACCTCAGGAGCCCGCCGCTCTCCTGCATAAACGTTTCCCAAATCTTCATGTGGGGGTCCCGCGAGAAAATTTATTTCATGCCGGAAGAGTTTGTCAGGCAGCTGTCATAGCGCTGCCGCGGCCCCACATGACCTTGGTTCACAGAACACGCGCGCGCAACTCGTCGTGGCCAAGAGACTGGACTGCCGCCAGACTGACTGCCGCCGCCGGGGCCCAGAAACAGTGCCCCCGAACTTCCCGTTGGTCGAACCCTAGATTCCTTCCGAGCCCTCGTCCTGATCTGCAGCCTGACCTGATCTCAATATACCTCTCCGCAGCGTCCACCTCCCCCTGCGCGATTTCCCCCGCGCCGGGGCCTCATGCTGTCGCAATTCGGGACCCAACACCACCGTTCTCCCACTGAGCGAGATTCAACACGGCGAGTCTGTCTTTGTATCTGTGTCATAAATGACCTGGTACTGATGCCACTCAAAAGATACTTCCCATCACCCTGCCGTACCGTTAGGCCCATCTCGCCGCACGACACAAAATACAAACCAATGTTACTTTGCGCATCGCGAACCAACTGACCGGCCTTGCATCCGGTGCGCGTGGCTCACTTCCGTGCAGTTCGCCTCTTCTGCAGTTCGCACCACACCCGCCTCTTAGAAAGAGGCTGTCTGCTGCTGTGGGCATCAGTCCGAGTTCCGTCACACTCTCTTTGCTCTCGCATGTGCGTCGTACAGTACCGTGCAGGGCAGATCGTCGTCAAAATTGAACGCTCCGGTGTGGGCGGGGCGCTTGTTGCACACCATCATCATGGTTTGGAAGCCATGATGGCTTCCAAACCAAGGGCAAAGATCCGAAGAAACGCGCATCCGTGGCAGTCACCACCACCTCTTTGCACCGCTTACGACCCACCGCTCCAATTTCAGGCAAACAGCAGCCGGCAGCGTAGCTGCCCGAAAATTGCAAGCGGCAGCCGGCAGGTACTGTTGCGTAAAAAAACGCAACGTCAAGACCCGGCCCAACACCCCGTCACTGCAGTTGGGTCGACGGTAAAAATCTCCAGCAATCAGCTGCCGGCCAGAGTCTGCCCGCCTGGTAGCTCTGGATGCCCCGTCAGGAACGTGGGACTGCTGGAGGGCTGCGGTTGGTGGGAGCAACACCCGTGCTCTTCGCCAACGACGAGGGTGCATTCCGACAATCCCCACCAGTCCAGTCCAGGCTCCGGTCAAGCTTCCAAACCCCGAGGATGCCGTCAGAGGCTGCCCCAGTCAGGCAGCCCAAATATGAACGACAGCCCACCTCACGACGCCAATGCCGGCGACGGGGCGACGGGCACAAAGTTGCCTCCAAACACGACCCGCTGCGGCTCATAGCTAGGTCGCCCGCTGTTCGCAGAGGTTCGCAGTGCCTGCGGCTGATGCTGTTCCTGCTGCTGCTGCTGGGCGCGTGCCGCCTCCTGCCAGTGGTGCAGCAGGGCCGGCTGCTGCACCAGCCCTTGTGGGTGATCCGCGGGCTGCTGCAAACCCGGCGGCCTGCAGGTCACCAGGCAGTGCCAGTCCGGCCGCCCCATGCAGCTGCCGTTGCCGCTCTCACCCACCGGCAGCGCCGCGGCGGCGATGCCGCCGCTGCCAAGCGTGCCACCGCCGGCGGCGCCGCAGCGTCGCGCGGTGGGGTGTGCTCCGCCCGCCAGGCTGTCCAGGTCGACGGACTTGCGCGGTTTCCATTTGGACAGCATGCTGCTGGCCTGGCGCCAGGGCGGCAGGACGGAGCCCAGCTGCCGGAACGCGGCGCTCATCTCCGAGCACAGAAAGTTGACCAGCAGCAGCAGGTGCTCCTCGGGCCCCACAAACACCTGGGGGATGGCCGCCAGCACGGCCGCATACCGCGCCGTGGTCTTGGCGATGATGAACTGCTCCTTGAAGAGGGGGTCGATAATGTAACGCCGCGAGGTGTGGCCGTTGGCTGCAGGCGCGAGAAGGAAAAAAGGGGGACGGTGGGGATGTTGAAACTTGGTTGCGAGTACGCCCCAGTGGGGGCGGACAGCGGGGAGGAGAGGTGTTGGAAGCGTGCGAATGGGCCGCAAGCGCGTGAAGGTAATAAGCAAGAGAGGTCAATGCTGGGAGGTCGGTTGAAGATGACGACCGGCGTGGGGCGCCGACCATAGATAACGCACAGCCCCAGGGACTGCGACCGCGCGGCGGCGCGGAGATTGGTCGAGGAATCAAATACGTCTGGGCGGTGGTCGAGCCCGCAAAGCGGCAGCGGGGCCCCTCCCCAAGGCGCATTTCGGTACTTGCCAGCGGGGATGTCGCACACTATGAATGCGTGCCGCAGGTTGCGAAGGCAATCCGCTCCGTCGCCGCCCCCAAGCGCCGTCCGAAGGCTACACTTGTATCCCAGGGCCGACAGGATAGAAACGAGGCGCGCCGTGTCTTGACCATCTTTTGCGTGCGGGCAGGCGACCCTGACGTCGCTGAGAAGCTGCACATGCGGGTCAGGAGGAGAGCAACCCACGGTCAGGTGACAAGAGGGTAGGCGTGTTCGTACAGGCTTGGCAAACATTTCTTGCTACTCTGTGCAAAGCTTCCAGCCGGTAAGAACAAGTCGACACCGCTTAGCGCTCACCCTTGCTTCCGCGGCAGTTGACGGTTGCACGAATCTTTGGATTTCTGTAAGCACCTCATCTTCTTCCCAATCCTCTTCTTGCCAATGACCACCGATTCCGTTGTCCTCAAGCTGAAAACGGGTATGCAACCAGAGGGAAGGTGCCACGGAAGTGTCAGACGCAGCACATATTGAGAAAGCTTTCAGATCACAATGAAAGAAATTCAAACATGAAACATACCGCTAATGAGGACATGTTATCTAACAAAAGGGTGCTGCAAAAACAACCGCTCTGATGCCCGAACCATAACCCAGCCCCACCATAGATAATATACCAACCGCACATGTATTTCAAATATTTATTATAACATATCTGACTGAATCATGGAATCATAGCACCAGGAAGTTGCTGAGCATCGCCATCCACGTCACGCGCCACGTCGCGAAAGAGCGCTTCGCGGACTCACCTCAATATCAAATACCAGGGAGGGCACCTTGAACATGCCCGTGAAACCGCCCCGGTGTGAGCATTCTGACACTGAGGGCACTGAGCTCGAAATGGTCGGAGCTTGCACGTTGTCACTTGATTCGCAGAGGAAAGTACTCGCTGTGGCAGCCGCTGCCATGCTGTGCAGAATTCTCGTCAAGGACTTGAGGTAAACGATTCTTGGCGTTTTAGAGGCACACGTGAAGAACGCGTCCTGGTGAAATCCCCCTTTCCAATCGGGACAGGCCCAAATAATTGTGATCCGAAAATGAATTTCAGTCACTAAGGTTAAAAGTAAGTCCCATGATAAGGAAACCAACCATTTCACTTTCGTTCATGGTGTACGACAATCACGACGTCGCTACAACAAAGCTTCTGGCGCCATTCTGTGTCTTCAATATCTAAAATCTGCGCATTCTTTGATGGAGGAGCTTTCGGAGACATAGACTAACGGCTGAACACGTCACCATTCCTGGTCATCGTTCCTAATACGTTCACCCAAAAGCCGCGAACGGCCGACCCCAACATTATTAGTTGTTGTGAATGCACAAATGATATCAGTGTACCTTTCTAAGGCGAAAGTGTAAAGTGAGCATCTCGCGCTGTGTCAGCACGACGCTTTTTACTCCTTGTAACAAGGGTTTGCATTCGTAACCCTAAACACATAAGAGGTTGGAAGACAAGATGTGTGCATTTCAGGGGTAAGCATTGAGCCCGTCCATTAACATAGCTTCGGACTGGGGAAATCCACGCGGTTAGAAGTTCACACTATATTGAAACCGCATCCTGACCAGTTTCGTAGCAATGACAGGATATGTTCCGTCGATAAAATCGCAGTTATAGTATACACAACGATCTATGACAGCAAGGTATCGTACGACATAGTTCCGGCTCAAGAGCTCAATTTACTGGTTGTTTCTTTGCACATCAGCAAGATTTCAATGAACAGTGCTACACCATCCTCAGTAAAAACCTTCAGTTGCCCCATGTACGTCTCCAAGTCCAAGCTCTAACGGTAGTGCCAACCGTTTCCAGTGTAGCCACAATCTTACACAGCATGGCAACTTCGCACCTTGCTGTTTGATATGTCAGTGGTATGTCGGAATTTGCATCCAGAAACACGTCTTGTAAACCTAAGCGCATGACCTCTAGGCATCGCGGGCATCGCACCATTCACTTCCAACCCGCGCTGGGCATCGCGGCTGCAGGCGCCTGCTACAGTCCATTGACCCACACTCGTGTACCATACCAGGTAGAATCAGGAGACGCAGTTGATCGACGCCCTGGCCTCTCCCTGCTGCTGTTTTGATAGGCCCCGAGTGCGGACCCCACCACGGGCAATCAACTCTAGGGCATTGATGACTGCGGATGACTGCCGACGCTTCCTCACCATTCACTGCGAATGCCGCTGCCTTCTGCTCTTTCTGTTTTTTCCGTTCGGCGCCAAGTCTGTGCATCGGCTTTTTCTCCGCAGCGCACCACGGCACACGGGATCAGGAATGGTAAAACCCTCCGACTGGTAGGCAGGCAGGCACACAGGTTAGACAGAAGCTTGCTTGTTGCTACCCTATCTTACACGAAGGTACCACAGCCACGGCTGTGGGTGGAGTCTCTGGCTGCGGAGGAGGCTCAGGACCGAACAACCCTAGTTTCCGGCTCCTCGGCCCATGCTGGCCCAACGCAGCCTTCCGGCTGTACAGCCCACGCGCCTGGTCACAAGGACCCAGAAAGCACAAAACAATCCCCAGGATAAATTGAAACCATTATAACAAGGCATGATACGTAAGGAAACGCAAACCAGAGTTGATCACAATCTATGTATAGTCGCGTGCTTGTGCCGTACCGCAAAACACACACCAGGAAATAACAAATAGTTGCGAAACGAGGAAAGTATCTAAAACCCGCAAAATACCCCAAAACATAATTGGCGGATCCTGGCGGATGGATTACCGACACACACACGGCGGCTCAGTTATCTTTTACACACACACACATACATACATACACACACACATACACACACACACACACAAACACTTCATCTGCAGCGTTCACAGGGTACGGTCAAAACCAGGCCACAAAAGCTCAACCCGGAAAGCTTCCACAATCGGCTATTATTCCCCGTCGACAACCGGCTGTCAGGGCATGTCCATCCGTTGTTAAGCTTCCGACAGAAGCCTTACTTGCCGCGTGCCGCGACAGGCCCAAACCACCGTGCAGCGCGGTCGCATCTCTGGACGACGCTGCCCGCAACGACACTGCAAACCCAGATGACAGTTCTCGAACCTTCCGACCCGTTCCCATCTGGCACATCCCATCCATCCATCCGGGTTCAGACACTCGTCCCAACCGCAGCCAGCCAATCAACCAACCAACCTCTGGGTCACAGAGCAGCCCAGCCCTCCCCCATCGCAATACACACGAGTTCAAGTGGGAGAGGACTCAAAAGTATTCAAGCACGGTGGTCGTAGATGTACCATGTACGGCGATCACGTCATCTCCTCGGCCCCGCGCCCCCCGTCCCATCACATCACCCCCACCGCTCCGGTGGCGGAAAGCAGCGCCCGCGCCCCAGGAGATCTTCCCTGCAGTACAGCTCAATATGACCCGCTACCTGCCTTGTCTATATGTCTACATCACCGCCACGCGGCCAGCACCTCACCCGCTGGTGGGTCCGCACTGCATGGGGCCAGGTCGGTGTGTCTAAGCGAAGGAACTCCGTCCCTGTAGTAATACTCATCCCACCCATACATGCATTCGTGTAAGTTCAGCCATCAGGCGCTTGGGCAGCCAGGCGCCCGCCGCGGTCCCCCGGCTGTCCGCTCGAGAGAGAGAGAGAGAGCAGCGGGGCAGCCATAGCGGCCCTGCGGCGCTTACCTCCCTAGCCTGGCAACATCACGGGCAAAGCCGAAGGCCTTCTCCCCGCCCCTTACCCCCCCAAGCAGACACAGGCACATACAGGCACACACACACAGAGGCACGCGCACCTCCAACTACACAGTCCTAACACGTCAGAGATAATTTGATTTGAATGGTACGAAAAGATTTTTGATAAGTTCCTTAGACCTTTCGCAACGGCCCGTTCATACCAACCTACCAACCTACCAAACATGCACGGGGCGAGCAAAGGCGACCCGACACGATCTGTCAGGGCAACAGGAAAGGTGACCGGCACACACACACACACACCATCTTGTTACCTGCAACAATCCAAAAGGTCCCATCGCGCTTGGCTTCTTACTCGCCAGGGCGCTCCCAACCGACCGAGAACAACCATCATCAGTCCCGTTTATACGGCATACGGCTTAGACAAGGATAGGCGCGCATAGCTAGATAGGGCATGCAGCAGCTCGACGTCAATACAACACCTAATAATCATCAATCTACCCCACCCCACCCCACCCCATCGACCGATGGCCAGGTAGTGGAGGGTCTAGGGTCTAGTAAACCAGCTTGCGACATCAAGGCAAAGCTCACCGGTGGAGATTCATGTAGCCCACCATGTACGACCACACACCATCATGGTTGGCCTTGGCCAGGTGTACGGACTGTGTGTCGGTTTTGGAGCGCCCGTGGGTGAGGGCCAGAACCCGAACCAGATCATGGAAGGGTGAATGGGCCTCCGCGGGGCAGCGCGCGTCGTGTCCCCTCCAACAGTCCCCGACCACGACGGCCGCGGGGATGGGGCCGAAGGATCCCGAACCGGGCATTTGTGGCTGTGGCTGTGTTCTTCTGCTACGGACGCCAGGACCAGGGGCCGCCCTCTGCATGCGCGCACTCTCCGCAGCAACTTGGCGGCCGGGAAAGCGCCGGCACGTGCTCTTCAGCATCTCGACACCAGCATCAAGGCCCTACGGTCCGATCCCTGCGGCACCCCTCAGGTCCTAGGGGGGCCGGGCCCCAGGGTCCACCCACCCCCCGTCCGTCCCAGGTGAGGAAAAACATGCCTTGCACAACACCCCGACGCCGACACAGACGCCCGCACATGAGGCGCCGGCCGCAGCGGGGGACCCAAACAATTGGAAAGATACGAAAGCGATGCATGTGCTTTGTATACGATACGTGCTTTCTTTCCCATCCCTAAGGAAGGAGGAGGGGCCTTACTCTGGCCGGCGGCGTCTCCGGCGCACTGCCGTCCGCCTGCCCACCCAGCCCCCCCTCCGTCTGCGCCTGCTTACTTTTCGCCCTCCCTCCCGCCCGCCTTTCAGTGCGCCCGAGCCCCCAAACTCCCTCAAACCTCGCCTCCGTTCCTCCCCTGCTAGGGGTCGACCGGCCCCGCCAAACCACGATGCACGAGGAGCACCCTCATCAAAACACCAATCGCCCCTCGAAGTCTCACCGGCCCCCCAGCCAGCCAGTCAACCAGCCCGCCCGACCCTCCGACTGCGTCTCGCGCCTCTCCCCTCTCCATGGCTCTTCGCGTCTCCGTCAACGGACTTAGGGCCCAGGGCCCAGAGCAGTCCCCAAAATAAAAATTATTGCAGCGATATGCTTGGCAACCCAGGCAATACAACAGCCGAAACGGGAAACACTCGGGACGTCTTCCAAGCGGCGCAAAACGTATTGCCGACTGCCATTGCCAGTGCTTTCTGGCACCCGTGCCTAAATAAGCAACCTTCACATCCAGCGGCCACTCACTAGATACCCACCTGGCCTGGCCTGGCCTGGCCTGGCCTGCACACCCGCGCATATATGGCAGGCGCAGCGCAGCGCAGGACAGCGCTCAACGTTCCCCCGATCCTCACGTACCGAGGACGTTCGAGCATTTCCTCGTCCGAACATTGTGACTCCTAGAGGGCGGAAGGCTGCATTACTAGAGACCCTAGTGTGTCGAAAGATAGCAATCGGACGCGATGGATCGAAGCAATAAAACATATATGCGGAAATTCATCCAGCCAGCGCAGCAAGCAAGTCTCAAACCACAGTCTCTCACCCATCACTCGAGCCCCGCTTTCCTGGCCCCTTACCGCCCTCCGAGTAAACCCTAAAACTCTCCATCTCCGTTCATCCATCTACTCCTCATCGCTCTCCATCCCAAAGTACGGGTCCTCGACCTCACCGTCGTCACGCGCCGCACCGGCACCCGCTCCTCGCTGCGCCGCGAGAAACTCCGCCAGCTCCTCCTGTGGAGCGCGGCGGGACGGGGCGAAATGTCAGGTCACGGCCTAGGCGTCAGCTACGCCTACCCTCCAGGGGTCAGGCAAATCCCCTGGACAGGAGCAGCAAATTATTTTAATACCGTGTTCTTTTTCTTACATACCGTGTGCACGTTACATGCCATCGTACCTTTTTCACGAAGCGGCCCTTGATCCGGGGCCGTTTGTCCGCGTTGATCTTCCTCAGCTGGTACCGGATCTTCTTCGTGTACAGTCTCCTGGCCTTCTTCTGACGGTAACGCTCGAGGCACTCGGCCCGTGTTCGGATGTGGGTCGCGGCGCCGGCGCCCGACTGCGGCTGGGTTTGCGGCCCTGGGGCTGGGGCCGACACGCCGCCCGGCACCGCGCGGCTCAGAGGCTGCTGTGCTGCTGCACTCTGCTTGGGGGCCATGGCGGGCGCAACAACGGGGGATGCGGTCGCGGCGGACGGCACCGGGGGGGCGGCAGGGGCCATCGGTGAGGGTACGCCCTGCGCGGGCTGCTGCTGGTGCTGGTGCTGCTGCTGCTGCTGCTGCTCGATGCCGGGAAACGGCTGCTGAACCTGTTGTTGCTGTTGTTGCTGAACGACTTGTTGTTGTTGCTGTTGCTGTTGTTGTTGTGTCTCAACGCCGGTGGCGAGGAGGCCCGTCGGTTCTGTTGCAGAGGGTGGCAGCGCAGCGCGGGTTGTGAAGATGTGAGGAGGGCACAGGGATGACGACCGTCACTGCAGATATTAGAGCGTGCGTGCTCCTCTGTGCATGCATGTCTGGAAGGCAAGATTTAAGCCACTCTTTCATGTGTGTCCAACTCTTTCATGTGTTTCCAAAACACGCACCCGCAACCCTAACGGCCCCGCACCGATCTCCCCCTCTGATATCCCCGGTCCATCCTGCGCCCCCGCGGTGCCCTCTGCGCCACAACCGCCAACCGCCAACTGCCACCCGGCACCACAACCGATGGGCGGGCGCACCTTGCTTCACGAGGTGGCTGACAGATCCGACCCCGCAGCCGATGGTGGACGGCATGCAGAGACCCCCTCCGGGGGACCGCTGCGGACCAACGGGCACGAAGAACGAGGTGGGCAGCGGTGGGGCCGCCCCGGTGCCGAGGCTCGGCAACACGGGCAGCTGCGGGAACGCCGGTGCGTCCGCCGCGCCAATGCCGCCTCCGCCTCCACCTCCGCCATCGCCGCCGCCGCTTGTGGCTGTGCACATCACGGCTTGCTGGCAGAGCTGCTTGGACTGCTGCGGGCTGCTCGGGTAGTGCGCCTTCATGGGGCTGCTGCCGCCGTCATACTCGGGTACGATGCCGGCCTCGCTGGTGGTCGGGGAGCAGGAGGGCAGTGAGTCCATGTCGGAGAAGTGAAGCGACATGTGCATGTCCTCGTCACTCAGAGCGCAGCCGGCATTGGTGGCGTCGTCAAGCATTCCCCCGCAGTCCAGGCCAGGGGTTCCCCCGGGGCACGTCGCTGTTCCAGCTCCTGCGTTATGGTTGTGATTGTTGTTGTTGTTGTGTAGGTTACTGTTGTTGTCAACGCTGCCGGCCGAGACGGAGGGACACAGCGGCACCACCTGCGGTCCATCGCCGCCGAACTGGCAAAGGCCGTTGCTGACGCCTGGCTGTGCGGCCGGGCAGCTGGGCAGGAAGGGGAAGCAGACCATGTCCAGCGGGTTGTGGAAGAGGGCGGCGAAGAGGTTGGGGTCGAAAGATGGGGCGGGGGGTGCGGGTGCGGCGGACCAGGGCTTGAGCTGCGCCTCCCAACCGCTGAGGTCGAGGTTGAAGGCGTCCGGATCCTCCACGAGCGGCGCCGAGTCATCGCTGGAAAAGGCGCTGCCGCCCATTTGTTCCCATGCGCTGTGGTGGCAGAGCGAAGGTGAAGAAAGCAGGGCAAGGGTGGTTGGGCAGGGCGGAAAGAGGTTGGCGGTGGCAGTCGTCGGCAGGCGGTGGTGGTCAGCAGGTCACACCTGCCTGCGCCAAAATGTAACTGCGCGAACCTAGAAGAGTGCGGTCCCGGCGCTGAGAGGGTAAAATTGCGCATGGGCCGCGGACAGAATGGGGATGTGCGTGTACAGCAGACTCGCCGAATTGTTGGGGAAGGCAGCGCGCAGTTGCACCAACCTTAGGACACATACAGGGTCCAGGACCAGCTTCGTCATGGTCAAGGCAAATCTTGTACCTCTGCGGGAATGGCAGGATTGATACAAAACCGTTGAATGAGCGCCGTGCGGACGATTCAACTCGCGTCGAGGTCGGGTTCTAACGCATGACAAAGCAGGGCATTTCTGAAAGTCATATTTTCTGGAACCGGTGAGTACTTTGTGTATGCAAAAGTGATTGATCTGGAATGGCTGTAAAAGGCGGTCTTCCTTGCGACGAGCAGCGGTAACTTGTTGGACCGTGACCAAAACCTCAGGCCCCAGCAGATGCAGCGTCGCCGATAAATTGACTATACTTACACAATTGTCCAAATTTAGATGTGTCCTGCTCCAATACGCGTGGTGTAGAGGCGCTTTGGAGAAGTATCGGTAACACAATTGCGCCGCCGGTGCTTGGTTCAAAGAGTCCCAAAGTATGCAAAGACTCCGTCGCTTGATGCGTAATCTAATACTGCTAACAAAATTGAACACTCTGCAATACAATTCGCTTTGCAACGGGTCCCAATAATCTGGATCATCTGACCCATTCACCTTTCGTAAGGCCCCCGGCTACGCGATTTTTGTTTATCTGACGCTAGCAACCTCAACCGGGCCTCGCACCGCTAGATCTACCGCAAATGAATGAATTCTCTATTGATATATGCAGCTGATAGGGACGGCTGATCTTCTATTGCTGTCGCGCGAACCCTTTCCGTTGAAAAAGGTAGCGAGGTCCCAATGCCGGAATGACAGGAAGGTACGTAAATTCTCTTGAAAATGTTAATCGAACAATAAACTAATTGAATCAGCTCACGGACGATAAGATGTCATGTATGCTTGCACCCGACCCCGTTTCTTCCGCCGTTATCCCGTAACCGTGTTGTTTGTTTCCTACAAGCAATTGGAAAGTACAAGATGTCACAAATCTTAGTGGTTTTATTTTAATTTATAGCTAGAGACTTTGTCCTTCTTGCGGGCGCTTCTTCGTCGCAACCGATGCGTTCAGAGCTCTTGTCAGTTTCAGTTTCAGGGTACCACTTGAACTGGATGTTGCACATCATCGAACCCCCAATGTTGTGCTGATCGTGGAAAATATCCTTTGCGCTGGTCCGTAATCTAGTCCCGGTAACCCAACTGACAAGGCTGCGCACGACAAGGCGTGCTCCCGTAAACTTTACACTGACGGAAGCCGATCGTTACTGGGAGGGAAACATATGGCAGCCTGTGTAAGGAGCCTTAGGACAGAGACAACCTTAATTTATCGCTGTGGCATTACGGCCAGCGGGGCAAACTTTCCGCTGAGCTTTTCCCATGTCCTCTCCAGGCGCCGATCTGGCCCCTGACCTTCCCTGATTACAAACCCAAACCCCAATCTTCGACATACCCGCTCCGCCAGTTCGCCGCCGCCGCACAGCCTCCTAACTTCAGTTCGAGGTTCGCAGGCCGCAAACGCTCTGTGTTGACCCTGTCGACATGGGTCAGGCCTCACTGCGTGTGCAAAGGTGTGCAACGCTCACCCATACGGCACCAGCACTCGGGCAACCAGGAGGCACTGGCAACTTTTTACATTACAACTGACAACAAAACAACAAACTATTCACTTCTCCGTTACATCCACCGACGATGTGTCACTACAACGAGCTGCAACTGTCATCCAACAAGCCGCAGGGATGCGCTCAAACCGCTGCTTTCCCTGTTCGCGACCCCCCCTACCGCACCGGTATGTCCATCAAGACAGCGATCAAGACAGCGAAACCACTCGGGAGGTCACCACTCGGGAGGTCACCGGAGGGGCAGCAGCTGTCCCGGCCCTCGACGACGCCCCGTCAAAGTGTGACGCCGTCAACATACGCCATAATCAAACGTAGAATCGCCACGCCTGATCCGTCCCACCCCGCGCCCGTACCGCCAGTCCCTATCCCCCCACCAGGCCACCACCTGCCTCCCCAATTGCTGCGAGCCGCCTTCACGAAAAGCGCTTGCAGGCTGATGCCACCGATCTCGGACCACTCCAGGACCATATTACACCCACCCGTCCCTAGTCCCTACCCCTAATCGGGCGCCCCCTCCCTCCTCCCCCTCCTCCCCCCCTTGCTCCCCCTGCTCCCTCCTGCCCCCCCCCCCTTGCTCCAGGGCGCCCGGCCCAGCTCGTCCAGCCGCGCCCCCACCTCCGCCACCTGACCCGCGGGCCACCTGCCCAGTCGGCGGTAGCACTCCAGCACCAGCCGCGCCTGCGCCTCCGTCCGCAGCAGCCACCTCGTCCGCCCCTCCACCAGCCGGTCCAGGGAGACCAGCAGCGAGGGCACCAGCAGGCGGCCGGCGGGGCGGCCGGAGGCCATGATCTGCAGGGCCCGGAGGCAGGAGGGGGGGGAGAGGCGGAGCTGAGCTGATCAGAGCCACTGACTGTCTGAGGCGGTGGGACAGCCGGACAGCGGTCAGTCGCACCCACCCACCCACCCGCACCCAGCCACCCACCCAGCCACCCACCCACCCAGCCACCCACCCACCCACCCAGCCACCCACCCACCCACCCACCCACCCACCCACCCACCCACCCACCCACCCAGCCACCCACCCACCCACCCACCCACCCACCCAGCCACCCACCCACCCACGTTACCTGCAGCAGTTGCAGCAAGGCCGCGGGCGGCAGGTCCCCCGCCCGCTGAGCCAGGAAGGTCGCGGCATCGCGGAACAGCTCCGGCTGCTGCTCCAGCGGGGCCAGATCGCCGCTGCTCCCACCGCCGAACTCATACCCCAGATGCCCGGCCGCCCCACCCCGGTTGGGCCGCAAGCCGCCGCCGAGCCCCGGGGGCGGGACACGGGTCGCGCTCGCGCTGCCGGCGATCTGGCCGCCATCCAAATGGACCGTGCGTACGGCATGTGGGGCGAGTACGGGGTGCGTGGTCCGGGCGGAGGGCCGTGAGGCGGGCTGGGTTCCGGCGGTGGCGCCGCGCGATGCCTGCCGCCTGGCGCGGCGGCGGCTGCTCCGCCGGTCGCCTCTGCCGCTGCTGCCGCCGCCGACGGGCCCCACCTCCGAGTGCATGGCCCACAGCAGGCCGGCCAGAGCCCGGGGGTTCACCACTTTGGGGGTCTCGGCGGGCTGTACCTGTTGCTGTAGCTGCTGTCGCTGTCGCTGCTGCTGTGGCGGCGGCATGGGTTGGCCTAACCCCTGGTGGCGCCCCCCGGACCGTTGGCTGCCGTGGGGGCTGCTACTGCCGCCACGAGTGCCGCTGAGGCTGTAGCGTTGCGCACGCCCTCCGAACGGCGGCTGCTGCTGGTGCTGGTGCTGGTGGTGCTGGTGGTGCTGGTGGGCCCGTATGCGGCGGGTGAGTGCCCGCAGCAGCTCCGTGAGCTCGGGGGCGGAGGGGGAGAGGTGCCGCAGCCGCAGCAGCGCCGTGGCCACCCGGCAGGCGGCCGTCCTGCCAGGGAGGGAGGGGGGAGGGCAGGTCAACGGAGGGGTATAGGAAATTGGTAGACATATTCCAGCTGCGCTGCTGCCAGAGCAGACATCCGGGAGGGGGGGACGACGCAGGGCGGCACGGCGGGTCTGAGGAGGATGGAGGCGTTGATGGTGTGGGCCAGGGAGGGGAGGGGACGCGCGGCGCGGAAGGAGATAGGGTATTGTACGGCATGTGCATGTGTGCAGGGAGGAGAGGGGAGGGCCTGTCTTTATTGACAAAGGGTAGGGCCTGCGCGACCGCCGGGCCGGACCGCAGCTCACCACTTGCCGCTGGCCCCGGGGCCGTCCTCCCCCTCCGACCCGGCGCCCTCCGCCGCCAGCCACCCCCGCAGCACCGCCAGCAGCGCCGCGTTCAGCCGCGGCACACAGAACCGCGGCTGCCCCAGCCCCCACGCCAGCGCGCCCACCGCCCCCGGGGGCAGCTGCGGCAGCAGCGGCAGCAGCAGCCGGCAAGCCAGCCCCAGCAGCTGCGGCACCCGGGCGCCCTGTCGCGCACTGGACCACACCAGCCGCACAAGCGAACGGGCCGACAGGGCGGTGACCGCCGGGGCTGCCGGCGCCGCCGGCGCTGCCCCCCCCGCCAGGGCTGCCGGCAGCAGCGGCGGCGGCGCTGGGGGCTGCAGCGCCCCCTCCACAGCCACAGCCACCACCCTGCCGTCGGGGAGGCCCAGACCGCCGGCCTGCAGCCGCGCCTGCGACAGGGCCAGCAGGTTGACCCAGAAGCGGCGGAGCTTGGGCCATGCCATGCCGCCACGTACAGCCGCGGCGGCCCGGCCACCAGGGTGGTAGGCGTAGTCGTGGCTGGTGAGGCAGCCCAGCAGCTGCGCCATGCCCGCCACGGCGGCGTCGCTGACCCGGTGCGGCTCCAGAACCACAAAGGGCCGCCAGCCGGTGGTCAGGACCGTCACCGCGGCGCGCGGCCGCCAGCCGAGGCGCCGCAGGTACGACACGAGAACGCGGACGTCGTGCTGTACGACACCGCTACGGAGCCAGCGCAGCGCCAGCGCGTTGAGGATGCAGCGGACGGTGGCGGGCCGCGGCGGCGCCGCCACGCGCCCGCCGCGCGTCGCGGCGCCCAGCGCCGCCAGGAGTTCAAGCAGGTCCGCCGTGCCGTACCGACGTACGGACTCGTCCTCGTACAGCCATTTCTGGTGCAGCAGCTGCAGCTCCAGGCTGCGGAGGAGCGGTCGGCTGTCCCCGCCGCCGCTGTCATCACCGTCGCAAGGCCCCGCCCGCCGTGCCGTACGGTGTAGTACCATTGACCGAGTTTCCGGCGCCACGACGCCGGCGCCCTGGCGCGGCTCCAGGCGATACAGCAGTCGCAGCCGCAGCGGCAGCGGGTGCGCCATGTGCCGGGTCAGCCGCACGCTGGCGCCGGCAGCGGCCCCTCGCCGGTGGTGGTGGTGGTGGTGGTGCCGCTGCTGCAGGCCCTCAGCTCCGGGAGCAACCCGCCCGCCCCCGCCCCCGCCCTGCAGCAGCAGCAGCAGCAGCTCCGGGTGGAGCGGTGCTGCTGCTCCCGGGTGCGGCTGCGGCTGCGGCTGCGGCGGGAGCTGCTGCGGACGACGCTCGTACGGGGTGTGGGGTGCGGCCGAGGCGGACGCTCCCCGCGCAGCAGCTGCTGCTGCCACTACGTCGTTTCCCTGAGGACGTAGCACTGGTGCTCCCGAGGCTGCTACTGCTGCTGTTATTGCGGCGGCTGCTGCCGCGACAGCGGGCTCGGTGGCGGTGGCTGCTGCGGTGGCAGTGCTGATGGCCGTATCACCGGTCCGCGGGGCCGGGGCCGGGGCCGGGGGCGGCCTCCCCATGGGTGGCAGCCGCAGGTGGGTTCGGTACCAGCCCCTCCGGGGCCTCAGCCCCCGGCTACCCAGGCTCCTCAGGCTCAGCAGCTCCTGGGCAGCGTCCCGGGACATGCCGCCCAGCAGCCGCAGCACCGCCACCTCCACCGGCTGCAGCAGGGCAGGTGGGGCCCACGAGGGGGAGGAGGGGGAGGAGGAGGAGGGCTGCTGCTGGGACGCAGCGATGGAGCTTCCCGAGGTGGTCAGGGTTGCGACAGCATGCGGGGCCGCCCGGGCTCCTTCCTGTGATGGCCGCGGCGGCTGTAGCGCCGCGTCCGCCACCGCCGGCGATGGCTGTAGCAGGGGTGGTGATGCTGCAGCTGCCACTGCCACTGCCGCTGCCGCTGCTGACGATGGGTTCGCTCCCCCGTGGAAGGGTTCTGGCTGCGGCGTGTGCTGCTGCGGCCCCGCGTCCAGGGGGGGCGGGAGCCAGTCCCGCAGCAGGTGCAGTACGGCGGTGAGGTCCGGCAATCGTACGGCAGGGTGGTCTGCCAGAGCTTCCACCAGCACCAGGACCTGTGGGGAGGGAGGAGGAGGGCGACGGGATGGGGAGTGGAGTGGGGAGAGGACTTTGGTCGGCATCTTCAGACTGCGCGGACTGCTGCCAGAGTACAGGGTGGGGTTGGAAGGGGTGAGTGGAGCGCCGGCCTCCGACCTCGCCGCCCAGTTCACCTCCGACACCGACACCAACACACGCAGACACGTACAGCACCATGCACGTCGAGGACACCGCACCGACACAGGCCGTACTCCTACCCCAGGCCGTACTCCTCCCCCCGCCTCCACACCCCCCCATGGATCCACCTGGACCACACCGCCGCCCCCCCCTCCCCTGGACAGACCCCTCCCCCCTCCCGAGTGGTCTCCAGCGCCTAGGACACCGCCGCACCTTTGCCGGCTCCGGGGCCGATGCCGTGTCCGCACTCACAGCCATACTCATACTCACGAACACCCATCCGCCGCCCCCGCCCCCGCCCCGCTCCCTCCCTCCCGCCGCTCCCCACAGCTGCGCAGCATCCGCTTGCACCTCGAGTCCCCGCTGCCCTCAGCTGGAACCCACCCGGCCCTACCCCCCCGGCCCAACCGGGGCCAATTTCCTACCAGTTTCCTATTACCCCCCCGGCCCCACAGAGCGGCCTCCCACCTCGCTCCCGGCCGCCGACCCCCCCAGCAGCACACTGGTGGCGCCCTCCACCGCCGCGAGGAGGTCCTGGCGGGACAGCCCCGCCGGACCTACAGCCGCCCCTGGAGCCGCCTCGTCACCCGCCGCTGCCGCCGCCTGTGTCCGTACAATGTCGTAACGCAACGTACCAGGGCCAGCGTGGCGGGTGGGGGTGTGGGTGAGGGGGCCGGGGATGTGTACCGCAGTGTACGGGGCAACAAATGAGGCGGGTCCCCGGGTGTAATACAGGTGGGGTCGGACCCCCCCCGCCTGTGATCCCCGGGTGGTAGAAGCCAGCCGATTCGCAACAGAGCCGCCTTCCCTCGCCGATGGATACGATGGATCGTCCGGCCCATTACGTAATGGATACACACACACCCCGACCCACCCGTATCTTCCTGACCAGCAGCTGCAGCGCGGCGGCTGCCGCACCGGACACCAACCGGCAGGTGGCGGAGGCGGAGACGGAAGGAGGGGAGGGGGAGGACGGCGAGGAGGAGGTGATGGCAACCCCACCCCCACCACCTCCACCACCACCAACCCCGCCGCTGCGGGTGGGGGCGCGGGTGCGGGTGCCGCCATCGAGCGCTGACTGGAAGGCCATCCGCCGTCTTTCCAGCGGCCCCCCCGCAGACGGCGGCAGTGGCCTCTCCCTCCCCGCCTTCCGCCTGCTGCTGCTGCTGCTGCTACCGCTCCGTGCAGCAGCACGCTCCTCGAGCCACGCCGCGTACCTGGAGGTCGGGTGGGGCCGAGGGGCGGACAGGGGGGGGGAGAGCGGCGGACCGCGTGGGTGTGGCGCAGCAGGTGGGGTAGGGCAGGGTAGGGCAGGGTAGGGCAGGGTAGGGCCGAGGGGCGGTGCGGGCGGATGGGTGGGACACCCACACAGGCCTCGCGCCCCTCGTGAATCCCCCTCTTCCCCCCTATAATGTAAGTCTACCAATGTCCTATACCCCCACCTCCCCTCCTCCAGGTACATCCTTCATCCTTCACCGGACGTTTGCTCTGGCGGCAGCGCAGTATGGATATGCCTAAAATTTCCTATACCCCCTCCCTCCCCCTCCTCTCCCCGCCCCGTCCCGCTTCGCCCCAGCCCCCCCCTGCATGGAGCTCCCTCCCTCCCTCGATCCGCTTCCTGTGGCGCCCGCCCCCCTCTCCGCCGCCCCCCTCCACCGCACCGGCCGCACGCCCACAGCACCGACACCAGCTGCCCGGCCGTCAGCACCTCCAGACCCGGCCACTGCCCCGCCGCCCCCGCGGCGACCTCCCTCTTCGCCGCTTGACGGGCGGCTGAGGCGCCGCCGCCACCCGTCCCCGACACGTCGTCAGCAGGCGGCGGCGGCAGCTGCGCGCGGCCGCCACGGCGCCCTGTCTCCAGTTCCAGCTCCCCCTCCACCTCGGCTCCGGGCCGCTGCTGGCGGCTCACCGGGGTCTCGGAACGGACCCCCTGCGGCCGCCGCCCCTTCCACCGCCGCACACGACCGCTGCCGCCCTCCTCGCCGGGACCGCCCCGCGCCCGCAGCGCCCGAAGCACCCGCGGCAGCAGCGCCGGCGCCCCGCGCTCAGCCGCCCACAGGGCGCGCATCGTCCACTGCGGCGGCGGCGGCTGCGGCGTCTGCAGCTGCGCCGGAAGGTGAGGCGGGGGCGGCTGCGGTGGCGTTGCGCTCTGCTGCGGCTCAAGGGAGGGCTCACCGGCCCTGCTGGCTGGGGCCGCCGGCACCCACCCCGCTCCCGCTCCCCGTTCCGTGGGGCCCAGGACCGTTCGCCACAGCGCACACATCACTTCGCGGAAAGGGACCCGGCCGGACCCGCCGACGCCGCCGACGCCGCCGCCACCACCGCCGGCCTCGCTGCCCGTGCAGCCTGCGCCTGCGCCTGCGCCCGCCGCCGCTGCTGACCGTCGCTTCTGACCGGCTTTCTGCCGCTTCAGCCGCCGCCCCTTGGGCTTCAAGACGTCCGGTTGCTGCCCGCCTCGTGCCTGGACAGCCAGATCGGGCTCGAGTGCGGGCTCCGGAACCGGTTTCCCTTGCAGATCCAGACCCAGATCCGAAGCCAGATCCAGGTCCAGACGGTCCGCGGGTTCCGCCAGGTGGCCGTACGACCAGACAACCGCCAGCGCCGCCTCAACTGCCACCTGTCGGTCGGCCGGCGGCAATGGCGCGGGCTCGCCGAGCGGCAGTTCCAGTACGGCGGAGGCGTGGGACGTGTACGACGGCACGCGCGGGTCGTGACCGACGGAGACGATGGCCGCTGCTCGCCGCGCCAGTCGGCCCACACAGCGGCGGGCGGCCGACAGCATCTCCCGCTCGGCCGACATCAGCGCGCCCGCCGCCGCCTCCCCCGTCGCGACCCATGGGTCATCAGCTCGGCCGCCCACCGCCGCCGCGACGCGGGCTTCCGGGGTCGAGCGACGCAGCGATTCGCGGAGCAAGGGGTTGTGGTGGTAGTCCATGGCGCTGGCGTAGCAGTGTACGGCACATGTGTGTACGGAATACCAGGGCGCCGCCGCCGGGGCCGTGTACGCAACCCCCGTGTTCGCCACTCCGTGCTGCTGCTGCTGCTGCTGCTGCGGTGGCGGCAGTGTTTGCTTGGCGGGTTGTGGCTGCACAAGAGCCCGTTGGACCAGACCCACAAGAGTACGGCAGCTCACCGCGACGGATCGGGGATCCAACGATTCCAGATGCTCGTCCAAGATATCGTACAAGACCTCCAGGGTGGGCGCCGACGCGATGCTCATCGCCAGCGGGTTCAGCAGCTGCTGTTGTTGCTGCTGCGGCTGCTGCTGCTGGTGCAGATGCGATGACAGCGGCGGCGGCGGCGGCCGCAGTGGCAGCCCCGGACTCGGAGGTCGGAGGTCGGAATCCATCGCAACCGCCGCAGCCGAAGCGTGTGACGTTGAGGCCATCGCCCGGCCCTTTCCCCCGCTCTCGCTCCCCCTCTCTGAGCTCGTGCCGCCAGACACGTCGCTGGCAGGGACAGCAGCCGGCCCCTCCGGCCCCTCCGGCGCCTTCACCCCTACCCCGCCAGCAAGGCTGCTGAAGACCCCTTGCTGCCCAGCTCCCCGGGATAGCAGCCCCAGTCGGCTCGCCCCCTCAGCGGGGAGCGCACATGCCGCGTGCTGCGGCGAGGCCGCCGTGTCCACGTCCGTGTCCGTGTCCACGTCCGCGGTAGCGCCCGAGTGCCGACCCAAGGCAGCCTCCGCCTCAATCTCCGTCTCCGCCTCCGGGGACGCGGACGTGGAGGTGGAAGCCTCCGCCTCCGGGGACGCGGACGGCACAGATGGGCGGACGAGCCGAGGTCCCGCTCCCGGTCCCGATCCGGCCCCCGCTCCCCCCCCGCGGGGGTTGGCGGCCCGCAGGATCTGTCCACTCGGGCGACAATACATGCCAGACGACCAGAGGCAAACACAGGGGCGGGGGGGGGGGCGGGGCGGGGTTCACGCTACACACACCCGCCCCGGGCTCATGCGGTAATACGGTATCCAGGTGGTGGGACGACGTCGGGGGGACGAGGGTGCCGTCCCTGTGCAGCAGCTGCCACACACCGTACACCTCGTCAGCCGGCATGCAGCCAACCCTGGTGGACAGCTACACCCCCTGCCCCCCACCCCTCCCCCACCCCCTCACCGCGAGGAGCGCGGGCGGCACGGCAGCGCCCCTGGCCGGTCCCCCTCCGTGCACCTCCGTCCCCGTCCCTGGAGTTGGACCACTCGCTGACGCGGCAGACACGCCGCCCGCCACCACGCTACCAGCGCCGCCGTACACATGTCGCCCTCCGCCACGCCCCTCCACTCCCGCCTCGGCCGCCTCCCTCTCCGCCTCCCTCGCGGCTGCGGGGCCCCCCGGGGAGTCCCACCTCGCCCGCCACACCGCCGGGGGGACGGGGACCGCCGCCCCCCCCTGCACCCCCCCGGGCGGCCGGACACTGACGGTGCCCCGCCGGCTGACCATCACGGTGGGGCTGAAGGCGCGGCGGCGCGCGACCTCCCTCGTCAGGCCCGCCCCAGGCTGCCGCCCGCCGGGTGCAGGCGGGGCACCCCTCGCGGGGGGTGACGGGCCCCCTGGAGCCGCCGAGGGAGGGACCTCGCCGCGAGGTCGGCGTGGAGGTGCGTCCGCGGGCTGGAGCTGGGAGGAGGAGGAGGGAGCAGGTGGTGACTGCACAGGGGGCTGGGGCTGGGGCTGGGGCTGGGGCTGTCCTGCCGGGGGCGCGGCGCGGAGGACCCGCAGCAGCGGCGGCAGCCCGGGACTGCCCGACTGCGCGTCCTCCGGCGACGGCCGCGGCGGGTGCCGCTGGCGGGGCGATCCGGTCTGCCTCGTCCGCGACCGCAGCCGGTCCTGCTCCCCCAGGTACAGGGTCCCCGACCTGCGGGCAGGCAGGCGGGCAGGCAGGCGGGCAGAGACGCGGGTCAGGGCAGCAGCTGCTGCCTGGCGCAGGAGCGGGTGGCAAGGCAAGCGGGCGCGCGGCGATGGGGACTCCCAAGTAAGGACGGGATGGCAGCACTGCCTGCCCGCCGTTGCAATCTTGGGGGGGAAGCCCGGTCATCTCGCTGGCGGGCGGGTGGGCGGCTGGACGGGCGGGAGGACTCCGACGGGTGGTGTCGCAGCGTCAGTGTGTCTCGTTGCATGGGCCAACGGCCGAGTCTCCCCACCCCGGCCTTCCACCCACAACATCCCATCCCCAAAGGCATCCCCCATTTCAATAATAGGTTTGCTGACGATCACCCCTACAAGAGCCAGTCCAACCCACCCCCACCCACCCACCCCCCACCTACCTGCGCACTAGCCGGCTGGGTTGGAAGCCCGCCAGCAACCTGGCCACCGAGGGCGGGTCCGGGCGCCGCAGCAACAGCCGCAGCGGACCAGCCGCCGCCGCCGCCACAGCAGCAGCGGCGCTGCTGGTGGTGCGGCTCCTGCCACCGCCGCCCTCCTCCCCGGTGCTGCTGCCACTGCGCGGGGCGGCCCCCGCCCCCCCGGGACTCATCTCCCCACCGGAGCCGCCGGAGCCGCGAGGGGCAGCGGAGGGAGGCGGGTTCCCGCGCTGTGGGGCCGAAGATCCCCCGGCCGCCCTCCCACCGGGGGGCCCTGAGCCCGGGACCCGGGGAGAACCCCCCGGCTCCGCACTCCCGCACGGGCACTGCCCGTCGCCGGGTGCATGTGCGGGTGCATGTCCCTGGGCTGTGGGGCTAGGGCTGGGTGCTCGTAGCCCTGGCTTTGGAGGACGGCCCCCTGACTGACCACTCGGCGCTGCGGCCCCCGAGGTGGCAGGGCCGGCTTTAAGGGTGAGGCCGCCCCCCCCACCGGCGGCAGCGGATGTGGTGGCAGGACGGGGGGCGGTGGTAGCTGCGGGTGAGGCGGCCGCCGGTGAGGTGGCCCGAGGGGCGTCAGGGGGCGAGAGGACCCGTTGCGGCGGCGGCGACCGCCCGCGCGGCATCGGCCCAGGACCCGGATCCAGCCCCGGATCCAGTTCCAAATCCGGGTTGTCCCACTGGTTGCGCTCCTCGTCCTGCTGCTGCTGCTGCTGGCGCTGCTGCTGCTGGCGCTGCGGCGCTGCGGGCTGATTCGCGTCAGCAGGGGCCATGGCCTCACGGGGCCGCCACGACCCTGCCGGCACCGGCACCGGCACCGGCACCAGGCCACTAGGCCGCCTGGCCGCTGCCGACGACCGCGATGCGCAATCCGCCGAGCTGCTGCTGCTCCTGTCAATGCCATTGCTGCTGCTACTGCTGCTGCTGAAGAAGAAGGCGGCCAGAACGTCGCGGGGTAGCCCACCGGTTGTCGCCTCCTGCACGCAACCGCCGCCGCTGCTGGTGGTGCTGCCACTGCCGTCGTGGCCCTCCCTGCCGCGCAATAGACCGCCGGCGTGGGGGTGCGGCTCGCGCAGCTGTGAGGGTACCGGCAGCGGCAGCGGCAGCCGCACGGGCGCCCCCGCGCCGTCCCGCCCCTCCAGCACCAGGTTCAGGAGGCCGGAGGACACCACCACGTGGGACACCACGAACCGCACCGGCATGCGGGGCGTGCTGGGCAGCTCTAGGGGGGCGTCCATTTGAACCACGTGCGCGGCGGGGCGGCTGGGGTTGGACGCCGGGCTCACGCCCCTGTCCCGGCTAATCCAGTGACCGGTGCTGGTGCTGTTGACGTGAGTTGGTGGTTTATAGGGGCGGCCATCAGAGGCGCGGGTAGCGCAGTTCCGGAGACCCCGGCCAGGCGGTTGCAGGTGCCAGTCAGCCGTCAGCGTCGTTACGGACGCACGTGGTGACACAGGAGAGGAGAGACTGAAGGCAGCGGGTCCAGAGGTGTTGTTCTTGTACGCAGGGAGTCTTGCAAGCGACGATGCGGCGCCATGAGGGGGCGAGGTGTCGTGGGATGCCATGCCTGACGCCACGGCGGGCAATCGTGACAGTCCATACGATGAAATGTAAACGCTCCGAGTTCCACGCTGCCGGCGCGTGCACGCTGGGACCTTCACCCCGGGGTCTGTCATGATTTCTCACAGTTTCAGACCCTGCAAACCTTAGATAATCAAGCGAGCTACATCTTTAATGAAAATATGTATGTTAAGTAAGTCTGCAGACCGCAAGGTCAACATTTGCGTTGTGTCGGCGGTGAGGCGCACATCCCGGTAAACTTACTCAATCCAGCCATGTTGTATCACTACGAAACAAAACAAACAAGTAATGATCAAGGCAGAGCTGTGCAACGCTTGAACACGGTTTCGGAAGCATGACTGTACAAGGCAGTTTACAAACAGTTACGCCCCAAACTGTCTCGTCATCCATAGGGACAGTGAGGTCATCACCCTGATATACTTAACACTGGCTGAAAATACTTTTTGCGCAACAACTTACCCTGCAAAGCGCAGCTGTCAGAAGTTGACACGAATCCACAGCAAGTCAGCCGGGCTTTCGAATTAGATTGTGATGGGCCAGGAACAACTGCCTACTGTAGATCTAGATTTTGTGAAGCATGCGGAAGATGAGTACCACAGCATCTATCAGACGGGCACAACCGAAGAGGTGGACTCTGCGCGCTTTAGGTAAGGGGTATCGTGATTCTGGATTGTTGCAGGATGGGGCATACAACGAATGCCCTGGGAGCTTGCAGGTTGGTGTGGGCGCTGGTCCACAGCAACAACCGTGGGCATCAGTCGCGGGGCTTGGAGCTGTGTCGCGCGAAGCTGAGAGACCTACCAAAGGACAGGGAGTACCGATACTTTGCAGCAGGTAAGTCGTCATGGGCGCATCGGGGAAATCGGTTGGGCAGGGTCCACGGGACGTGCACTCTCTAGGCGAGGTCGTGCACATTTGGTACACATGTCTGCGGTATGTCTTCATGCCGTGGAAGCAAATGCCCCAACCTGTGACCAATTGCCCGACCTGTGACCAATTGCCCAAACCTGTGACCGATGGCCCAACCTGGATCCCAACCTCGACTCTACAAGCTCTACACAACCTCGCCAACCCCGGTTAACTGGCGGCAGCGCTGCGTGCCGCACATCCCTGCGCAACCTCCAACCTGCCTTCCCCCGGCCTTCCCTTTCCCGGCCAATCACCAGTTGCCTGCTACAACCTGGGCCAATACATCGACGCCCGGAGAGAGCTGTCATCGCTCTTGCAGGTACGGGTTGCGTAGGGCCCAAAGCGCTGTCCAGCATGTGCCCGTTCCTCCACCAGGGCCCCCCCCAACCCCCCCAACCCAACCCAGGGCCGCCGCCAGTAGAGTGGGTAGCCCACGGTAACCAGCAGTACACACTCGCGGGCCCAGCGCCTCACCCTGCGAGATATCCCCACCTTCCTCCCACCCAGCAGTTTGAATAACCCTAAACCCAATTTCCTGTACCCACCTTCCTCCCACCCTCCCTACCCGCTCCTCACTCGCGCCCACTCATCCCCATCGTCCCATTCCCACATCACCGCCGCATCACCCCGCACCCGGCCCCATCCTTGGTTCCTGCCCCCCCTTCACCCCCCCCCCCACACACACACACAACCCTCCAGGACACCCCGGGGTTCCGTCAGGCGGAGTTCCTGCGGGGTCTGGTTGAGGACGCCATCGTGAAGGAGGGGCTGATGGGGGTGGGCATTGGGGCGGCGCTGGCGGGGGTGGCGCTCGCCATCTTCCTGGGGGCGGGGCGCAAGCGGTGACGGGGGGGGCCCCCCCGGGAGCTGTCGCCTCCCCTGGTGATGCAGCGTCCTGTAGGCTTCCCGTGCTGTGCTGCTTCACTCGGGGGGGGGGGCGGCCGCGGGATCAGGATTGGCAGGCTGGCAGAGCAGCTGGGCGATGGTGCGCGACAGGACGGCAGCAGGACGGCAGCAAGCGGGTGTCAGGAAACGGAGGCGCTACCGCTGGGAGGGTCAGGGGAGGATGAGGCGGATTGGTTAGGGCCGCATTGGCCCGGCGTCGCACAGCAGCGCTCTTCACGCCCCGCCGGGGCCCCCCGTCATAGCACTTCCCTGTGTGGGGAGGGGGGCTCACCGGGGCAGGCAATGGGTGCAGGGATGGGGGCGGGGAACGGCTAGGGTCTGCGGGGGCGGGGCAGACTGGAGCGGGCCGCGGAGATGGGGGGCGTGGAGGGGATGGGCGTGTTGACGGCAGGCCTGAAGCGGGCAAGAGCGGGAGAGGGGGTCATGCGTCGTGTAGATGTTGATGTTGATGAGAGGTCCGGACACCGATGCCCGCACTGAGTGTCTTGATGACGACTGGATTGGCGGGGAGGGGGAGGGGGAGGGGGAGGGGGACCCTAGAGATGGGCCCCAAGAGTACGGGCCGTCACGGGCCGGGGTGCGCGGGTTCCTGTACTGCGACCTGTGGAATCGTCGTCGGGTTGGGTGGTCTTCATGGCGGAGAGGCGTCGGGGCAGGGCGATGCGGGCCAAGTGCAGGACGACGGGAAGTTGCTGCTGCGAGATTCGGACTGCGCGGGCCTCCAGAAGGGAGCTGGTGCAGCCGTGGCTTGCGGTTTCCCTGTCATGCTTGACGAAAAGGGGGAATACGGACCCGGAGTGCTCAGTCCTAAGGTTTACAGTGTCTGTAGTGCAGGAGGATGGATCGGGACCGGGGGGCGGATGGGCAACAACACGTCCCTTGGCTTGCGTCCCTTGGCTTCTCGCTTCCGTACCGTGCAGCATAAAACCCATCCGCGTCCAGAAAATCATGATCGTTGCAGCGGTTGCGGTCATCCAGCCCCGCCCCGCACCGCACCCCCGTCCCCGGGGGCGAAAGCGCCCCGGTCCAGCCCGGGCCCCCATCAGCGCTCCCAAGGGCTCCCGGGGCCTCAACCGGATCCAGATCCGGATCCAGATGCACAAACCCCTCTCTGATCCCTGGAACCTTTGAGGATGACAGCCGCGCAGCTGCAGCTATTTTCTCACAAACCTCCCGCACTCCCACGCACCGCACCCCACCCGCCCCCCCTCACGATGGCGAACAAATGTGCTCCACGGCTGTGAGGTGAGGTGAGGTGTGCGCCACCCCTGGACCCGTGCAACCCGCGGTCGGCGCTTCGGCGGCAAGCCCCCCCCGCCTGCCTGCCTGCCTGCCTGCCTGCCTCGGCTGCAGTCCCGCCTGCCCTGCTTCAGCAGGCACGTCCGCGGTCCGCCGCCTCGTGCGCGTAGAAGTTTTGCCGGGGTCGCGGGCACTGTGTGGGCGAGGTGGGGATGGTGACAGTGCAGCCTGACAAGAGGCCTGGGTGAGAGCACAACACCCATCATGAACTCATGGCAGATCCGCAGAGGTGTCTCTCACCCCCCCACCCCTAGGAGTCGGCCCTCCAGGCACCCCCCCACTCGCCAGGTCGCCAGGTCACCGGGTGCAACCCCGCCAACCCCGCGTCTGGACTTCATCAGATCAGAGGAGTACGTGGACTCCGAACCCGGCCTCCGTACATCCCGTACTCAGGTACTCACAAACCCTGTTTCATAAAGCAACGTCCTGCACCTAAAGCACGCCCACACCCACATCCATCGGCGGAGCGTCTGGGTTTAGGTTAGGGGCTGTATATGTGTTTAGCGTAAAATCCGTTGTATTTGTGCGTGTGTGTACGATATTATCCACGGCCGCACACTACGGCCTGTCACCGTACATCTGCCGTACCCGTCAAAATGTTCCGCCGCCGGCCGTGCAGGCCGCCGCGGGGGGGAGGGGGTATGCGTTTAATGAGCCATCCAACTGAGGGGAAGCATGCGCCGCGCCCCCCTCCCACCCCCGGATCGCAGTTGGGGCGAAGTGTTGATACCAGTGAGAGTACAGCTAGGTGCATGCGCAGCAACATTGTGTGTGTGCTTAGGAAAGAACGACGCGCTTGCGTCCAAGATGGAAAACGGGTACGGCAGGGACGACCAACGCTGTTCAGCCATCCCAGCCGCGCCGTCTTCAACGCCGGGCGTGCGTTGGAAATGCACTTGAGCTGCCGCCGCCGCCTCGGGTGGGCGCTGCGTGCCGGTGGGCGCCGTACACCTACGCGCGCTGGCAGCTAGCTCCTTTCTGAGCAATCGGAGGCGGGCGGGCATCCGAAGCACGTCCACCGGGAGAAATATGACCGCGGCTCCTATCGCCACCTCCACATCCACCTTCACGTCTACCCCCATGACACATAAGTTGGGATGCGGCGATGGGACTCTAGCGGTTGTGTGCTATGCGGCAAAGAGACCGCGAGGAAAATGTGTACGGAATATGTACGACGGACGGGTATGACGGCGCAAGGCTCGCCCGTCGGCCGCTCCCCCCTCCGCCGCGGCCAGAAACCCGGTCCTTCGGCAGCATAAAGGCCCCTCGCGGACCCATGGGTCATAGTGCGCCGTACACTCCAGCGCGGGCAGAGATCCGCACCAAAGCGGCCCCTCCCTATTCAACGAGAGTTTCCATATCATCATCAGCATCATTCTACACAACAGTGGACCCACACCGTCTACCTGCGACGCACCCCTCCGCCCCCTCTCAAGGCTCCTGGCCTGGCCCTCGGGTTCATCGCGGCGCCTCCGCCACCCCCGCTGCTCCCCGATTCAAGGTAGTCCCACAACCCCCCTGTTGCCCTATCGGGGGCACCCCCCCCTGCCCGGACGACCCACCGCATCTGCCCACACCCACCACCATAATCCGCCGATAAACTTCCGCCTCAACCAGGCCCTTCCCGCTCACCCCTTACCCCGACGCCTCCCACGCACCCGCACACACGTAGGTAAACCATGAGCAGTACGGCGTCGACTGGTTTGGGTCGGGAGTATTTCTCTCTAAACACATACACACACACGCCTCCTTCCTCGCGGCAGGTCAGTTCTCACACACATACACACGTTATCTTTTACACACGCTGGCAGCCCGCCCTTCGAGCCCTCAGCTACAAATTTCGGTCATCCCCAACCCCACATGCCGCCCGCGCCGTTCCCCCCCGCCGCCGTCCCCCCACCAACCCCCTCCCCACCCGCTGCTGCCGCCCCCTCCATCACTTGCGTCGCGACACCAACCATCGTCGCTGCGGCCGCGGCAGCGCCGTACGGCGTCAGTTGTCTGTAGTACGGCTCCTTCAGGTCAAACTTGCCGCTGGAGGTCTGAGGCGGCTGCCCCGGCTGCAGCGGCGGCGCTGTGAGTGTTAGGTGTATGTCGTACGACTGTCGTGCATGTGCCACCAGATGGAGGCGACCGGTGATCGGGGTGTTGGGGCTGGTGACCTGAAGGGGGTGCTGCAACACGCAGCGCAGCTGGAACCTGCGGGAGGGAGGGGGAGAACCGGGTCCCGGTCCCAGTCCCGGGGGGGGGGGGGAAGAGGGGTTTAGGATCAACGTCAACGGAATGACATGATAGTGCATGTGAACACACACAAACACAAACACACACATGTGTACATATATAGCGCGGGATTTTCAATAGACACACCTAGATGTGACATATATATATTTATATTTATAGGTGAGGTGACGTGGAGTGCTGGGGTCCATATCAGCCGTGGGTGGTGGAGGCCGCGGGGTGGCGGGCGGGAGGCACAGCACATGCGCGGCCAGGGGGGCTGCGCGGTTGGGGGCTTGCAACCGTCTCAACCAACAACGGAACTAACTGTCGCGGCCGCGCTCACCAGTGGGTGGTGGGCATCCCCGGTGCGGTGGTGAGCCACACTGGCTGCTGGGCCCCCGCGAAGAAGACGTCTGGGGACAGCAAGGGGGGGAGGGGCGCCGGGGGGCCAGAGGAGGGGAGGGAAGCAGGGGGGTGAGGGGTGAGAGGAGGGCAGGGGGGTGAGAGGAGGTCAGGGGGGTGAGAGGAGGGCAGGGGGGTGAGAGGAGGGCAGGGGGGTGAGAGGAGGGCAGGGGGGTGAGAGGAGGGCAGGGGGGTGAGAGGAGGGCAGGGGGGCGGTCAGCAAGGTACCACCCCGACGATTCAACCACTGAAGGAAGTGGGCCTGACAAAATACTCGGTGATTTTCACTTTTCGATTTTCACTTTTCACTTTCCGGCGTTCCCTTCACCCCTTCCGCTTCCCTTCACCCCTTCCCCTTCACCCCTTCCCTTCACCCCCTGCCCGCCCCCCGCCCCGCCCCACCCACCGAACCAGCACGCCAGCCCGTGTATGGTGACCGGCGCCACCGGTCCCGTCACCAGCTGCAGCGGCAGGTCGATGTCGAGCAGCTCCCCCTCCGAAACCGTCCCGAAGTCCAGGGCGCGGGAGGCGCACGACGTCACCAGCAGCGACGGGTCGAAGGCGTCCACCACCACCTGCCCAAAGTACCCCTCCGCGGCGGCCGGGTGCAGCGCGGTCAGGTCCACGCCGTAAAAGGCGTTCTGCAGCCAGAAGGCGCCCTTGGCCGCCACCTCCGAGTGGAGAACCTCGTCACTGAAGGCGGCTGCGGGGGCGGGGGGGAGGGGGGCAGGGGGCAGGGGGCAGGGGGGCAGGGGAACGGCGAAGGTCATGCAACTAGGTGATGTGAAGATGAGGGGGAGAGAGGGAAGAAGTGAAGCAGCGGCAGCGCAACAGGCGGCGGAGCCTGACCCAAGTAAGAGCCAAGGATTATGGGGGGCAAGGAAGGCAGGGATGTGTGGGTGCGCGTGTGGTGTGGGTGCGCGTGTGGTGTGGGTGCGCGTGTGGTGTGTGTCAGGCGGGCCCCCCCCCTCGCCGCTCACCCGCGTGGATACGGCCCAGCTGCGGAAACATCTTGCCACCGGGTTTGAGGAAGTTGTCGCGCGCGTAAATGTACGACTCCAACATCCGCTCGTTGACCAGCAGCGTGCCCATGGGCTCCGAAACCAACACGTCGACCCGCTCTGGAGGGGGGTGAGGGGGGAAGGGGGGAGCAGGAGCGGGAGGGGGACGGGGTTTCGGCGGATTGCCGGACTTGGGGGGCAGGAGATGGTAGGCGAGAAGGTAGGCGAGAACGCCTCTTGGTGTGTGGGGGTCAGCCGCCGGGGCCCTCAGATCAGACTCCGGGCCGCGGGAGGGGGCTGGGGCGCGGAGGTTGTGCGCTGCCAATAACGACTCACCCGCACATTGCTGCAGGGTGGACTCCGCGCGCGGCTCCGGCCCACGCCGGTTCACCCCAACAACGGTTCACGGTGGGGCAACTGCACTGCACGATACGGTACTGCATTGTACTGCACTGCACTGTACTGCGCGGCTCCCTCCGCAGGCCACCCCGATGGCCGCTGTCCACCGCCGAGGCACCCTCTCCCAAACGTGCCGTACAACCCCCTCTACCCCCTCGACCCTCACCCCATACCCCAACCTCTCACCCGGCCAGAGCGACCCTCCCCCGAAACCCCAAATGACCCTACCGCGCCCGACCCGACCCGACCCCGACCCTGGACCCGACCCCGATCATGATCTCTCCTCGCTCCTCCCCTGCCCACCCACCCTACCGCCCACAAACCTCTTGTCCCAACGGGCGGACAGCTCCGGCAGCCCCGCCAGCCCAACACCAGTCCCACTAACCCTCCAACCCCCCACCTACTCATGAGCACCCAGCAACCCACCCACCCATGACCACCCGGCCCCCACAACCCCCCAGCCATCCCCTCCCCCCTCCAGCCACGCACCCTGCAGCGTCAGCTCCTCCACCTTGGAGTTGATAACGGTGATCCGGGCCCCCAGGGCGGGGTTCGAGTCCGCGAGCAGCCGCGCGAAGCGAGCCATCCCGCTGGCCTCCACCGCGTACACGCGGGCCGCGCCCGCCTGCGCCGCGAAGAGCGACAGGATGCCGCTGCCCGCCCCCACGTCCATCACCACCCGGCCGCGGAAGTCCTCCGGATTGCCCAGAATGGCGGTGTAGTAGGTGCCGGTGCGGGTGTAGTCCTGGGCGGATTGGGGAGGCCGAGGGGAGGGGAGGGGCCGATCGGGAGGTCGGGGCGTAGGGGCGGCTGCAGCGACCCACTTGGCTCGGATGGCGGGCACGTCGCAGGGGCCCCATGGGTCGGTCGCTGGGGCCCCATGGGTCGGTCGCTGGGGCCCCATGGGTCAGACGCGAGCTGGCTGCTCTCGGGCCTCTTTGGCCTGCTGGCTTCTGGCAACACCGCCACGGCCACTCCTCCTCCGTATCATTGTCACCATCCCGCGGCTCGGCGTCGCCACACACACGCATCCACGTCCACGTCCACATCCAACCCCCCGGAAGCCCGGTGGCGAAGTCCCTTCCCCGCGGAGGGGAGTGGACCAACCTGGAGCGGAGGGGAGGGCCTTCCCGCGTCTCTGGCCTTCGCCCTACCCCTCTCCCCATACCGGCTGCAGCGCCCAACCGTCCAACCGCCCAACCGCCCCAACCGACCCAACCGACCTGGAGCATATTCTGTTGGTGCTGCAGCATCCCGTAGTAGTGGAAGTACATGTCGGCGGATGCTCGACAGATCTTGCGGTCAAAGTGGTTCAGCGCGGACGCGGCGGGGGCGGCGGCTGGGGCGGCTGGGGCGGCGGCACTGACCGATGGGTCGCCGCACGCTGAGGCCCCCTGCTGGTGCTGGTGCTGCTGGTGGTGGTGGTGATGTTGCGGTGTGAACCTAGCGAGTGATGCCGCCTCTGCTCCTGCACCGCCACCGCTACTGCCAGCACCACTACCGCCACCGCACGTCGTTCCATTGGCGGCTCCCGCTCCCGCGTGGTGCTGATGGTGCTGGTGGTGGTGGTGGTGGTAGGGGCTCCGGGGGGCGGCTCCCACGCCCGCCGCCGAGCCCTCCGGCGGCCCCGGCCCCGCCGCTCCCGCGCCCTCCTCCGCCCCGCCACTGCCCCCCGGCGGACATGCTGCTGCGGCCGCCCCCCTGGAGCCCGGCGCCGCCCAGTGCCCCGGAGAAGCTGGCGGCAGCTGCTGCGGGCCCGGGGACGGCGGGGCCGCCAGACCGGCCCCCGGCCCCGGCCCCGCAGCCGCCCCGGACACTCCTGCCGAGGTGCCCCCCGGCGGAGGGTGGGACGCCCTCCACGACGTGTCGCCGTTGGCACTGCCACTCGCGGCCGCTGCTGGATTGGCATTGGCATTGGCAGGGGCAGGGGCATTCGCCTCGTGGGGGGAGCCGGGCGGCTGCGGCGGTGCGGCCACCACCACCGGTGCAGGGGGGGTTCCCGACAGCGCTGCATCCAGCGCGACCTGCAGCTGATCCGCGACAGTCTTGCTTGGACATTGTACGGCATAAAGCGCGCCGCCAGCTGCGCCAGGGAGGGGGCTCACGAAGAACAGGGCCCCGCCGGCACGCCACACCTTTTGCGCGGCGTCAAGGGCGCGGGGCAAAAGGGCGGGTGGGTCGGGTGAGGCGGGATGGGTCGGGTGGGCACGGCGGGGTGGCCATATCTAGACCGGTGCAGGAAACGGTGATTGGTGGGATGCCTGTGGGCGGACGTGGTGGGAGCTTTGGGAGGCCGCAGGTGGGCGCAACCTGCTGTGGCGGGGCTGCCAGATGTGGGGTGAGGCGGGATGTGTGTCCATGCAGGGGCCCCCACAGTGGGGGCCAGCTCCGCCGGACGCCACCGGAACACAGCCCCCAGCGTACCGTGCGGTTGGACAGGACGCACTGGACGAACGAGCTGCCGGACGCCTGGTTTTCCATTTGTATGACAGGCGCCGCATCGCCCGCGCGTAAGATTACCAGCTTTGCGCTGTGAGCCGTCTCTGCACAGGTGCAACCACATCAAATAATGTAGGCTAGATCGGATTGTCTTTGCAGTTACAACTCCACGATGGCGCGCTCACCCCATGGTATGGCGCCGCTTGCCGGGTGCACCGTTGCAACGCGCAAGTCGGGGAAACTGTTCACGCGACTTGGAAAAAACATCCTCAAGTCATTCGTTGCCGTCATTTTTACATTGGGGTAGTGACCGCGGCGGAGAGGAATCACTAACGCCCAGCAACAGCTCGAGACGGCGCCTTCGAGCTTAACATAAAATACACATGCATGTAATAATAGGTACTCCCTTACTGCATGAGAACATATGGAATTACAGATTGCGTGGCTTTCGCTGAACCGCCCCTCACGTGGCTCCGAAGGCAACGACGAACGTTGTCACGAAGTGGCCTGATTAAAAACATTCATAAAACACAAATGCGGCATGCACGTTCTGTTTAGAAATATGTTAAATATACTATGAATTGATCAACAATCGTTCTGAAGTCGCGCAAGGACAGCGATGGCTTTGAGCACGGGAGTCCTGGCGTTAGCCATCCTTTGCATGCTCGGCACGTTCAACGCCGCTACCAAGCCATCAACTGATAGTCTTGTGGCTGCATTACGAAAGGTGTGATGGGTTGCGCGCATCCGGTTGCAGTGGCGGTTGCCGGTGCGAGTGGCGGTTGGCAAGTCGAGGTCATCGCAAACCGTGCACGCTCGGTCAGCCAAACAGCATTTAATTTTTCAATTTATCAAAATTGCTCAATTTTGTGCGTACACGCGGAATTCTTGCATGGCTTTCCTGAAACTCTCTTCTAAAGTGTGTCGTGCATCCGACTACGCACCTGCACCAACCTGCGCAGAGAGCCGCACGCGCCATTCAAGTGGAGCTCAGCGTCAAGGAGCTAGACGTTAACTACCCCGACTCGTCGCGGCGGTTGCCACTCGTAGAAGCGGTTCGGTACCGGGATTACCGAAGTGTAGCTGCATTGCTGGCGCACGGCGCGCTGGCCAAGTCGCACGAACCTGTTGCCGGCGTCACTCCTCTTCATCTCGCTTTTCAATCCAATCTCGCCCTCATCGCGCGGGCGCTCTTAGCCCATGGAGCCGACCCCGACGCTGTGAGTGGGTGATGGCGCCTGCCATCGGGCAGCTCCACCGACCTCACCTGGGTCGGGATGGAAAGCCAGCTAGCTCTGTCTTCCGCGATTATTATTATTATCATGATTATGATTATGATTATGATGTAAAAAGCGTGGTGGCGAGGCTGTTAGGAATGGCGGCGGGAGCTGAGGCGGTGCGGTCGTAACCGTCGTTGCAGACAGCAGCTGCGGAGACATGGCGTGGCGGAGACGGCGGAGCGCACCCAGCCAGTCAGGGCGGGACGGGACCGCCGCGGGCCGCAGCGGGCAGCTGAGCTGAGCTGAGCGCAGCGCAGCCAGGCTTCTCTCCATCTGCTCGAACTTCCTGAACCGCAACGCAACCCGTCAGCCACCGCCTGCGGGCTCCCGCAGAGCTCTCCGGATGGAAGGGGCCGACCCGACCGGCTTCCGAGATACCATTGGCTCGCCACACACCGCACCACCGCACACCGTCGTTGTCACTTCGGACGAGCTGTTTGGTTCCCGCTGGTCTAAAGATTCTAGGAACCATCCAAGGAAGTATTGTTACAGCGGAGTTGTTGTCCGGGTGACCTGGTGGTGATTGCCTCCTCGCCCTCGGGGCGGTTGCGCTGCCCCGCCCATGATGCCCTCCCCTCCCCACCCCAGCGAAGTTTGAATATGTCTACCCATTCCCTGTACTCCCCACCCCGCCCCGCCCCTCCCCGCCCGCAGAAGGACAAGACCGGGTTGACGGCGCGCACCCTGGGTCGCACTGCCAACATCACGGCCCTGCTGGCGATGTACGATGCCAGGGGCGCGTTGGCGTTCGAGGCGCCGCCGGGGACGTGGCTCAAGGAAGGCAGGAACGGTAGGCGGCCAGCGGGCAGCAGCACCTCCACTCAGTTGGCACCCGGTTGGGGGGCGGAGAGGGGGAGACCGCCCAGGGTGGGCATCGTGGGCTTCGGGGGGGCCGGACAGCAATAATGTAACCTCGGGCGAGGGAGCGGCAACGACGGCTCGACGGGGGGGTGCGCTGGGCCGCCACAGGTACCGGACCCGTCGCGGACTCAGAACGTCCGGACCCATGGGTCGCGCTGGGTCCGGAGCGATGCCGTACCGTACATCGGGTTGACAAGGAAAGCAAGCCCTAGAGCCAGCATACCCCCAGGCGGTCTTGGCGGTCTTGCGGGGCCCAAGCATGGGTCATGTCGGGTCGGGTCGGAGAACAGACGGCCCCGGCTGGTCGGTGCGGTGGTGCGCTTGGCCGAGCGACAGGACATCTCGGGCCGCCCCTGCGGATAGAGAGCCGGTGGCCCGCCCATCTCCCTCCCCCACCTGTGTGTGTCTGTGTGTGTGTGTGTGTGTGTGTGTCTCGACCCCCCGTCCGCCGTCCCCCTTTCCCTGGCCCCCCGTCCCCCCTTCCGTGGCCCCCCGTCCCCCCAGGCTCCACCTACTACTGGTCCCCCTCCACGGGCGAGTCCCGCTGGACCCCTCCGCCCAGCTGCGCCTGGCAGCGGATCACCGTGCAGGGCCAACCCATCAGGTGGGGACGGGGGGCCGGGCGGGAACGGGGGTGAGGTGGGGTGAGGTGGGCGCAGCGCGGCGGGTTGTTGGGCTGGGCAGCAGCGGGTGCGGAGCGGGGGGACATGCCCCCGGGGCCCGGGGCCGGGCGGCTGGGGGCACGAGCCGCGGCGGGTGTGGGATCGGGCGCCCGCACACATCGCGGAACCCTCGAGTGAACCAGTACGGAAACCGGTACGGAGGCGGTTGTGTGGGTTGCAGCTGCCCGCCTGCCCCTCTTAATGGGAGGACCCCATGTTGCCCGTCCCCTCACATCCGTCGATATGGGCCACAGCGGAACCGCGACAAGTCACCTAATGGGGATAGTAGTTGTCCTCCGGGGGTTGGTGGCCGACGTCGCCGGACCGGACCCGGTCCCCTCCCCTCCCCTCCCCGCTCCCGCTCCCCCTCCCGCCCTTTCAGGTACATCAACTCGGTGACCGGCCAACAGGTGACCGCCACCCCGCCCGCCCTGTCCTGGGCCAAGGTGCGGTCCGCGGAGGGCGTGGAGCTGTGGCTCAACTGGGCCTCGCACGTGTCCGCCGTCGGCCCCCCCGCGGAGCTGCCGGCCGACATGGCGGCCGAGCTGGCCCGCACCGTCAATGCGCGCTGGTACAACCCCACCACCGGCACCTACACGTGAGCTGCGGCCACTGCTCGATCGAATTTTGCCTTTGCTTGAGCCGGGCGAGGGGGGGGGGGCGCGCCGTAGCGCTGAAGGGGCTCCCCAGCGGTTCAGTTTGCTGTGGCGGTGGGCGCCCGCACGAGTTCCACATGCCACTGCCGTACTCGACCGCCCGGTCGCAAACCGCAACCCCCGAGGTGCGGAGGGATGCCTGGCGCTCCTCTTTTGAGTGAATGCACGCCGGGTGACCGTATTGGGACCCACGGGTCGTCGGTGACAGCCGACACCACCTTGTTGACCGTTGACCGTTGACCGCCCACTGCGCGATTGGGAGGAAGCCCGAGGGCCGAGGCCCCCGGTCGTGCGCCGCGCCAGGACCACAGATTGCCCCCGTGGTGATTGCCAGGGCTGGGCCACCCGCCTGCTGTGCCAACCTCCTCAGGTACACGGACCCGGCGTACTCGACGGTGTGGCGGGAGCTGCGAGACGAAGGTGGGGAGGGCAGCTGGGGGCCCCGTGTGGGGCCCGCAACCCATGCCCGCCCGCCATGCGGAGCGGAGGGGAGCGGAGGGGACAGGGGGATTGGTGGGAGCTGAGCGAGATTGGCCGACGGACAGACAGACGGATGGACGGACGCGTACCTGACCTGCAACCTGGGCCTAGGCCAGCAGGTCTTGCGTTGACGTTGGACCGCTTGGACCAGCCCGCCGCATCACCCATTACCGCTTCTCGCCATCATGATTGCAGTTTGGGCCCCAACCGTGTGATATCTTTTCCAGCCTGAATCACTTATCTACCGTAATTATCCTGCCGCCCCGCAGAGACCTCCAAGCCCTTTTATTTCAACATCGAGACGGGGGAGAGCGTGTGGGAGGCGCCCGTGGAGATGGCCTGGACGCGGCTGAACGACACGGATGGCGGCGCGTCGTACTTTTTCAACCACCGCAGCGGCGAGGTTTCCTGGCAGCTGCCGACCTCGGGCCCGCTGTCCTTCGTGCGCGTTTTTGACTTCTTCACTACGAGCTGAGGATGCGCTTGTGCGCCAATCCACTTGCCCACAGCGCGTGCAATTGATTATTTGTACCACATTCCCCGACATGCACCCTCGTTTATGCGCGGAGGCATTCGCAGATCAAATAGCGGTAATAATTAGGAGCCAGTGAGACATCAATTAACGCCAACTCACTACGCCCAAAGCTGCGATGGTTAGGGCAACATTCTTGTGATATTTGATACATGACCGTTGGGTCCCCCGGATAGACCACTGCCCACTAGTTACTCCTGGGCTTGTGACCCGCCCACAGCGCTTAAGCCCGAGTCGGCGGGGCTAGCACTCGGGCTGTGAGGGCACGCGCGCGCCGCGAATATGGTGAAATGCAGGACTTCATACTCAAAAACCAGCGGAGTTTGCCCAGACAGGAATGATTTTTTCAACTCATATTGCATTGGACGTCTGAGAGCAAGGAGTTGTATGGGTTATTGTTGGAAAAATCGTTGTCTGTAGTCTCGATCCAAGTTGGATTTGGTCTCCAGTTTGGCGGTACATGAGCCTATTGGCTCGTCTGAATTATACAAGCTTGAAGCTTGTAACACGATAACGTCAAACGATGATGAATTGCATTGCCCAAACAGAGGAAATAATAATTGCTACAACGATGTTTGTGGGAAGATATGCATTTCTTCATACAGGTTGCATTGTAGCAATTATTGTATGCCTCTGGTTGGTGGTTGCCTCGTGGCACGCCGTACAGCATCGTACCTCGAGTGACGCCGTACACTCAGTGTCGCTCGGCTCTCAAGGAGGATCTTCGTCACCAACATGTGTTTGTGGCACCATCACTTGGCCAGTTTATGGTGGTTGCTGTGTTCTTTTTGATCTCATTCACAGGCTTTGCAAAGGAAAAGATGGCGGGCAGCTGTTACTTCTGCGCTAACTCTAGCTAAAAGCGACTTGAGGCGTTTTTCGAGCGTTGAGTGGGCTGGAGTGCTCAGAGTGCGGTAATTCCCAAATGATGGCCCAGGGTCTCAACGAACCGTCCGTAATTAGCTGGTTACCGGGCCAACCCGCTCTCTTGCACCGAGGCTGCCATATTGTCAGCATTTGCAACAAGTCTATCTCGGTATGGACCGAAAACACACCGTCCAAAACCACCAAACCATCGGGCTCAAAACATCCAGTTGGAGCGTATGCCGTGGGCCCAGGAAGAGAACCTCAACGGCCGAGTTTGAAATGGCATCTTGCTCCGCCATGAACATGTTGGGTGAGGAAAGGGTCTGGTAACGTGGTCAAGGGACACCGGGGGGCCCGAAGACCCTACACCATGATCAAGACACGGCTCAGGATGGCATGGTCGTTGCTGGGGCCGGCCCCCAACCCTACAGGAGAGAACCCCCTTGTCACCGTATGTCAACCCACATATACAACACGCGCCCATTCACGGCCGGGTGGCATGGGGTCCGAAACAACCCACACCGCACCGCACCAGTCCACACAGAGAGACATTTCGTGGCTTAGCAAAAACGCGCTTCCTTCCGGAGGGAACGACGAACCGGCCGACCTCCGCCACGACAATGCCGGTGGGAAGGCAGCATGCAGTCAGTCGATGTACACACCACCTCACGCGTCCCCCGCGGCCCGACGCCCGGGCTGCCCAGAGTGGCAAATGAGCCGCCCCGCGCCCCGCGCCCCCCCCCCGCCGCGAACTCGCGGCATGTCATGTCCGCAAACGCCGCAGGTTCAATGGGAACCCCATCAGCGCCCAACCAAGACGCAACCCCATGCCACCCGGTGTTCCGGCCAGGTTCGGTTGGTTCGACTGCCATCATGTCATGTCATGTCATGTCATGTCATGTCATGTCATGTCAATGCGGTATGGCTTTGTTGCTGGGCAGTAAAAGCACAAGGCCCCAGTGTGCTTTGCGTAATCAGCCGCCGTCCTGCAGCCGCGTTAGAAGTCATCGTCGTCAAAGCCCCGCCCTCCTTTCCCTCCTCGCCCGCCCCTGAACTCATCCAGCCCCATGAAGCCACCGCCGCCCGCAGCGGCGCCTCGCCCGCCGTCCGCCTCCTCCTCGTCGTCAAAGTACAAGAAGCTTTCGTCCCCGGGCCGCGCCGTGCTCCCCACTGCGCCCATATCCCCCGCATCCTCCTCCTCCTCCTCCGTCGCCCTCGCCCCGGAGCGCAAGTCCTCCAGCTGCCCCAACATGTCGTACTCCTCCTCCTCCCCGTCGCCCCCCAGCCCGCCCTGCCCGCCCTCGCTCTCCACGTCCTCCTCCTCGTCCTCGTCCTCCGCGCCGCGCACCCGGAGCTCGCCCTCCTCCTCGTCCATATTGTCGTACCGACTGTCGTACGTCTCGTCCTCGTCCAGGTCCCAGCCTTCCTGCTCCAGGGCGTCGAGCTGCGCCTCAAAGGTGGCGGCGCGGCCCTCCGGCGACCCCGAGGCGTCTATGGCGAGACCCAGCAGCTCGCGGATGAAGTCCGAGGGCAGCAGCCCCGCAGCGGCCGCCTGCCGCCAGATGGGGCTGTCGGGCCCGAGGTCGGGGTTGCCGTTCATGTCGTACACCGCCAGCTCACCGCTGTCGGCCGCCACGAAGGCCTGCGGGTGGGAGGGGATCGACATTGCGCACACCCGGAGGAGGATCGAAACCCGCAGGCCGCCGGCGGATGTACCGTACCGCACCCTGATGTGGTCATCGGGCCCACGGTACCGTACCGTACCGTACCGTACTGCCCCGTAGTGCGAAACATAACTCGTCTGAGCCTAGACGGCAAACCCTCAACGGCCCCCGGGGCCCACCTCGATCTGCACCAGTCCGCGGAGCCCCAAGCGGTCCGCGATGAGGGCCGCCCGCTTGCAGGCCTCGTCAAGGGCAGCCGCCGACACCGCCGCCTCGGGGGGCGGCACCACCCACGTCTGCGGCGCGTGCGCACGGAGCGCCGCCGTCGCCACACCCGCCGGCGGCAGCTCCGCCAGTCGCTGCACCGCCTCCGCCGCCGCCTCGGCCGCCTCGGCCGCCGCCTCCGCCTCCGCCGCAGCCTCGTCCTCGCCCTCCTCGGTCGACGCCGCCGCCTGCGCCGCGCTGTCCGCCGCCGCAGCGGCCGCCTCCGCCGCCTTGCTCGCCGCCGCGCGCTCCGCTGCGGTTCGTGAGTCGATCTCCCGCGCTGCTGCGAGATCCGCCTCCGAAACCAAAGCGCCGCGAATCGCCGGCGGCAGGCAGCTCATCCCCCCAAGCGGCCCCATCAACGTGAACGACACCTCCACCCAGCCCTTCTCGCGGGGGCAGTGCAACGCGGCGCCGGACGGCGCCGCCGCCGGCGCGGCCCGCTTCTTCCCGCCCGACCCACGGGTCGGCGCCGCGCTGTCCTGCGCGCCCGTCCCCGCGGTCAGCACCATGAACAGCGGATCCGTCTCCACGAAGAGCTCGAAGGCGAGCATCGGCGGCGGCCGCGGCGGCAGGCGGATCTCGCCGTGCGGGTACGACAGCGTGTCGGGCGGCAGTGTGGCGTCGCCGTCACGGAGCGCCGTCATGTACGCCACGATGTCGGCCCCCGTGGCGAGGCGCGCGACGCCGGTGCCTCCCGCATCGGACACGGGGCGCACCAGCAGCGCGATGCCCTCCGGGGGGTCCTCCACCACCTCGGAGCGGATGCGGTCCATCAGCTGCGCCGAGGAGGAACGGAGGGACGGAGGAACGGCGGGAGCCAAGGTTTGAGCATTCAACGTACCGTACGTTGGGAGTTAGGTTTAAGATAGGCTCATATGAACAAGGACAAAAAAGGCAACGGGTGGCAGCTGGCGGCCGAAGGCGGCCGGGCTGGTAGATGGCATGGATGGACGCGTGAGCAGCAGCGAACCGCAGCCACAGCAACGCAGCTGCGCAGCCGCCGAGGCAGCACCCCCCAGTGCACACCACTGGCGGAGATCCCCGTTGCTCCCACACTGTCAGGAGGCCCCCCTTTGCGTTCCGTCAGAGCACCGCCTCACCTCCTCCGCATCTTGCTCGTCCAGATCCGCTGCCGTAACCGCCTCGTCGTACGTCAACAGGAAGCGCGGCGGCGCATCGACTCCCTGATCGTGAAGGTCCTGCGGGGCACCGATCGAATCCAACGTGGATCCAGACGGGTGGGCAATAGAAGCGGGGAATCACAATCTATCAACACAAGCAACAAGGAAAACAACCCAACAGCCAGGCCTATTCGCTGGCCAACAAGCCGGGTAGGCCAGGAGGGAGTGGCGGGGGGGGGGTGGAGGACATGGGATGGCGGTGGGGAGCCCCACGCCCTGCGATGCCAGCCGCGCCTAGAGAAGCACCAAAGGTGTGCTGCTGAAGCTGCTGCTGACGCCCGCGCGACGTGGACAGGAACGCGGCGCCATCCCCGCGCGGCACCCCCTGCGAATCCTTCATCCCCCGACCCATGGGTCTTCCTCCCCCTCTACAAACCCCCCCCCACACACACACCTGGAGCATCTCCGCCGCCTCGAGCCTGTTCCACAGCCACGACAGCTGCTGGCTGCCCGGGCCTGAGGCGGCAGCGAATGGAGGGCGGGGTGAGCGAATGGGGGGAACCGGGGATCAGCGAACAAGAGGGCACGGGATGGGGGCTAGGGTGGAGTGGGAGCGGAAAGAGTAGGCGGCCAGGAGGGGCGGAAGCGCAAAGTTACCGTGCGGATGGGAGGGGGCCTTGGGGGCCACGGCCCGGGCTCGTCCAGGAGAGGTGGTTCAGGTGATAAAGGTGATAAAGGTGATAACAGGTGATAGAGGTGATAAGAGATCGTCCAGGTGCCCACACAAGCATGCCGCGGCGGGGCTGCCAGTGCCGCAGTTCCAGCAGTGCTCCGGTGATACAGAGATTGAAAGATCTGGTGTGGATGTACGGGCGCGGCCGCCCGCCGCGCCGGGTGGCGGAGGTTGGGGCCCTCGCGAGAGGAGGTCCCCGGCCCGGGCGCGGCGGGGGCGGCTCTTCAGGGCCCAGCGGCCCCTAACGGGGCCTGATCAGTCTAGGTCGACATAACTAATTGCCGGGGCACTGGCGGCGGGCCCCGACAACACTCTCGCGACCTGTGCAAACAAACCATGCAAACCATGCAATCACGCACCGGCCTCCATCTTCCGCATCTTCCCCAATCCCCAATGCGCACCCAACCCACCCCCGCCCTCCACCCACCTACGCAGGGTACCCCGTGGAGCTCCAGCAGCGTCTGCAGGCCGCCCGACTCCGCCATCTCGCCGCGCGCCGCCACCAGCACCACCGCCCCCGCCCGCTGCGCGTCCTCCGCGAAGCTCTCCAGGTCCAGGGGCCGGGCGGGCGGTGGCCCCGGCTGCCCCAACACGTTGTCGTCCCACAGGGAGGCCACACCCTGGGGGGTGAGGTGAGAAAGGGCCGAGGGGTGGAGGGGGCCGGAGAGAGGGGAGGGGTGAGCGCAGCGGAGGATGATTACACGGTGTGTAAAGGTTATACCCGATTTGATTGATTTTCAAGCACGTCTGCAAAGGGAATATTCGGAGGCCAGATCCGAGTGCGGAGGATGAACGACTTCCGGGAGGGGTGGCGGAGGCCCTGTCGAGCCGAATTGGGCCGGGGGCTGGAGCCGGTCGGGCGGCAGCTTGGGGGGATGCCGGCCTGGGAGCAGTGCAGCGCACGAGGTTTGAGGATGCTGCTGCTGCAGGACGAGAAATTTCCACACCGGCCCAGCAGGATTAGGATGAATGGCAGGATGGATGCACGGATCTGCGGCGGCACAGGAGGGCCACCTACGCACAAGAGCTGTGCTGTGTGTTTAGGGCAGGAACCCGCCTGGCCGAGCAGAGGTGCAGCGTGCTGTGTGTTTAATGAGAAGTCCATGTCCGTGGTCTGCGCGGCGCAGTGCGATGCCCGGAGCCGCCGTCCGCACCGGCTTGGCGCACTAGGGGTGGACAGCCTGCTGCCCCCTCGCGCATGCCGAGGAGGGGTGTCCCATGGGTCGGAACAACAGCCCTATTGAGACTGCTCCGATGGTCGTTAGGGGGCCGCGGGAAAGAGCAGCAACGAGGCATGACGGTGTGTGTGTGGGGGCTGTGGATGTACGGGCGCGGCCGCCCAAACATCCGCCGCGCCGGGTGGCGGAGGTTGGGGCCCTCGCGAGAGGAGGTCCCCGGCCCGGGCGCGGCGGGGGCGGCTCTTCAGGGCCCAGCGGCCCCTAACGGGGCCTGATCAGTCTAGGTCGACATAACTAATTGCCGGGGCACTGGCGGCGGGCCCCGACAACACTCTCGCGACCTGTTGGAAACAAATCATGCAAACCATGCAATCACGCATCGGTCTCCACCCTTACCATTTTCCGACGCGTTTTTTGAACCATCAACCAGCACAAACCCAGATGGGCACATCCCGTAATCCGCAACCGGCCGGCTGACACCAGACACTTCAAGTCAGTCACTACGCCGCATCACTACGCGCATCTCTCCCTCTTTTGTAAATTACGACAACGAAATCGCGAAAAATCACCGATTGCGTCCATCCCTCCCTCCTCTACGGCCCCCCGCCCCGCACCTCCAGCCCCGCCGCCGCCAGCTCCGCCTGCACGTCCATGTGCGCCACCCGCTGCTGCCGCTGCAGCTCCGACAGCGAGTGCAGCGCGACGCCCTCCCGCGCGGCGGTGCGCTCCAGGGAGGACAGCGCCTCGGGCACACTGGGACGAGCCACTGCAGGGCCGTGGCGGGCAACGGGTGGGGGCACAGGCGGCCAGGTCTGTGTGTATAAAAAAACTGAGGTGCCCGGTCTGTCTGTCTGTCTGTCTGTCTGTCTGTCTGTCTGTCTGTCTGTCTGTCTGTCTGTCTGTCTGTCTGTCTGTCTGTCTGTCTGTGTCAAGAGTCTGTGTGTCAGAGAGGGTACAAGGCCGGTGACAGCACCGACCGCGCTCATCCCCCGGTCCGGGGAGGCTCCAGGCCCCCATCCCCCATCCCCAGCCCAGCACCTGTCGCCATCGTGACGGCGTATATGCACTGGCTCTCCGGGCGGCCGGTGGGCATCGGGGGACTGACTCGGAGCTGGTCCAGTGCCATGGACTCGGGCAGGTCCTCCTGGAGCGGTGAGTGGTGTGTGTGTGTGTGTGGGGGGGGGGGGGTAGGGTGTGGGGGAAGAGGAAGGTGAGTGGGTGGGTGGGTGGGTGGGCTGCGTGGGTGGCGAGGGGGTTTTGATTGAGTGCTGCCGGCGGGTCGGAGGGTGTATGTGTATCGATGCCGATCTCACGCCCACGGGCCGAACCTCAGACCACAACAAGGCCCACACCCCTCCACCGGCTGCCACCCCCCGCCCTCCACCTCCTCCTCGCCCCGGCCCCGCCCCCCCCCCCTCCGCCGCCCCACCTCTGGGTCCATGCCCAGCCCCGCAATGAACTCGGTCCGGCGGCGCAGCAGCTCCGCCCTCCGCTGCTGTGTGTTGCGGCCCTCGCCCATGGGCACCAACAGGAAGGGCTCCACCTGCGGACGGCAGCGACATCAGCGAGGAGTCGTCAGCAGCCGGGGACACAGCAGCCCATCAGATGAGGCAAGGGGCCCGGAAGGGACGGAGCGCGGGGCTTCTTCGGGCGATAAGAGGGCGGAAACGGCCGGAAAGGACCGCGGGGTAGCAGTGGTCGTCGTGGCGTGGTTGCCGTGGACTCATGGACTGGTGCCGTGGTCGGCACATTGCCTGCGATTTGGGTTGCGCGGGTTTCCTCGCCCCTGCCACACAACAACCTCCTCCTTCCCCTCACAACCACCACCACCACCACCACCCCGGCCCCCGCCCGCGCACTCCCGCGCCACCCACCACCAGGTCCTGGTACTTGGCCAGTTTGGCGATGACGTTGCTCCCGGCCGCCAGCCCCGCCTCGCGGGCCCAGTGTCCGTCCCCGCCCACCACCACCCACACCCGGGTGGGGTTCATGGGGGGCACCAGCGCCGCCAGCTCCGCGCCCTCGAGGTCCCCCCGCGCCAGTGCCTCGTCAACCAGCGGTATGGTGGGGCTGGCGTACTCCCCGGGCTCCAGATAATCCTCGTCGTCCTCCTCATCATCGAGCAGATCAGCGACCGCCGCTTCATCCCCCAGGTCCTCCTCGTCCTCCTCCTCCTCCTCCTCCTCGTCCAGCGCACCGCCCTCCGCTGTCTCCGCGACGTCGTCGTCATCGCCACCGCCCGACTCCGCGGCCTCGGCGTCCGCGTCGGTGATGACGTCGTCCACGGCCCGCACCACCCGCGCGCGGCGCGCCGCTGAAGCCACCGCCGCCGACGCACGCGCCACGCCGCGCGCAAAGCCGTCCTCCTCCTCCCAGTTGACCTGGCCAGCCGCCTCGCCCTCGCCGGCCTCGCCCTCGTCGCCGTCGAACTCGAGGCCATCGGGATCGGAGGTCGTCGGTTCGACCCCCTCCGCCTGCATGATCGCCGCGAGCGGTCGGAAGGTCGGCAGCTGCGAGAGGCCGCCGCTGAAGGGGTCGAGGATGAGCTCCTGGTGGAGGCCGTCCACGGAGGGACCGATGGCGGCCAGCACCGGCAGACCCGTCTGCGGGTCCACGTCCACGGGCTGCGAGGGGTCGGGGGAGGGGGTGGCGTTGGGTGTGGGTGTGGGATTGGGAGGTTTGAAGCGGTGGGGTAGCGGTGTGTTGAGAGGTGGCAAAGGAGACAGGTGGCAGGCGGTGCGGTGCGGTGCGGTGCGGGCCAACGCAATCAAGCAAGCCGCTGGTGGCGGACGGATGGATGGATGGATGGCGGCGGAAACAGACCGGCTCACCCACGTGTCCATGCTCGCGCCAGCCACCTGGTCTACCTACCCATCTTACATTCTTAAACCCCACCCACCCACCCACCCACCTACCCACGTTTCGTACACCACCCCCACCCCACCCTCCCCCACCCCACCTCCCCCACCCACCCACCGTCGTCTCAAAGCCCAGGTCCATCAGGGCCAGCGCCTCCAGCTCCCGACCGCTCAGCTGCTCGCCCGCACTGGCCGCCACCTGCCGCGCCAGGCTGCCACCCGCGCCCGCGCCCTCGCCCTCCAGGGTGGCGCCCACCGCCATCGCCGCCGCCGTCAGCCCCGCCGACGCGTACACGGGCAGCTCCACCGCGTCATCCGGCGGCAGGGTCCAGGTGTAGGCCGCCGGGCTGTCCAGACCCGGACCCGTGCTGGCGGGGCCGAACGACGCCGCCACCTCCGCCGCCGCCGCGGCCACGCTGCCCGGCGCCGGCGGCGGGTCGCCCTCCTCCGTGGGCAGGACCAGTCGCGTGCCGCCCGCAAACTCCTCCTCCTCGCCCTCCTCGCCCTCCTCGTCCTCCTCCACCAGGTCGTCCAGCACCTCGCCCGCGTCCAGCGCCTCCTCGCCCTCCTCCTCGCCCTCCCCGGCTGCTTGCCCCTTGCCGTCCGCCAGCCGGACGGCCTCCCCCGCGATGGCCAGCGGGTGGGAGCGGGGCCCCTCGCGGGCCTGGCGCTCCTGCGGACCCACACATACACGGTAGGGGGGGGGGGTGGCGATGATGACGATAATGACGATGATGACGAGGCGCCCTTTGACCCGTCTCCGACCCCGCACCCGACCCCGCATCCCACACCCATGACCCTTTCTCTGACCAAACACACACACACACACACACCCAACCCCCCCAGGCCCCCCGGCCTCACCCGGAACCTCAGGTAGATCTGCACCGGGGTGATGAGCCCGGTGCGCAGCTCCATCACCTCGTCGTCGTTGGCGCACATGCCCTCCAGCACCGCCTGCTCCTCGGCCTCGGCGGCGGCGGCTGCGGCCTCCTCCTCGGGGGTGGGCTCCGGTATCTGCTCCCGCAGCAAGGGCAGGGGAGGGGAGGGGCGGCGGCGGCGGCCGGGGGAGGGAGGGAGGCGGGGTGGCAGGTGGTGGATGCAAGGTGAGCCAGAGGTCCGGTGCATGGCAGCGGAGGGGTCAGCAGGTGCCCTATTCGATACCGCATAGGGCCCAGCAAGAGGACAGGATTGCGAACGTCCGCCTGCCGCAACTCGAGGGAGGGCTGCACAGCTCTCCTCTCAGCACCACTTCTCGGCCTCAACCCCGGCCGCAGGTAAAATCATGTGTACCTACGTACCTATCATATTTTTACCGAAGGAGATATGCAGAAAGGGAGATTTTTTACGTGTAATACGGAACGATACATAGAGAGCACCGGCTCACCCCCTCTTCCTCGCGTTTCGCCGCCGCCGCCGCCTCCTCCTCCTCCGCATCCGCCACCTCCAGCGCCTCCCAGCCGTGCCGCCGCGCCAGCTCGCAGATGGCGGCCATCTGCCAGGCCGCCACGACCCGCGGGTCGGCCGCGGTGCCCTCCACGCCGTCCGGCAGCCGCACGTCCGGATCCGGCAGCTCCCTGACCCGGGTCAGTGGGATCGCCGCGTCCGCCTCCACGGCCTCCTCGTGCGGCATCGACGTCATCAGATCCGTCAGAGTGCTGCCAAACTCCTGCGGCCGGAGGGGAGGGGACGGGAGGAGAGGGGAGGTGAGGGGAGGGGAGGTGAGGTGAGGGGAGGGGAGAGGGTATAGGCAATCGGTAGACATTTCAAATTGCGCTGTTGCTGTGCTGTTTGGGGGAGGGGGATCAAAGGTGGTGCGGTGCAGAGCGGTGCAGTGCAGTGCAGGGTGTGGATGTCCGTCCAGGCTCATGTCCGGGGGCCGTGGCAATGGTGGCGGCCGCCCCGGATAATCTACTGAATGGCCCCTCCGAAGCCGGAGGGGTTGCTGTGGCGCCCCCCTCAGGGTTAGATGGGCCCGCGGGCAGCAGTGGGGGATGCTGCTGCCGCAGGTGCTTGGGCGCTTGGGCACAAGGAATCTCGGGGTCCCTAGTCTAAAACTAAACATCCATAGCCTAAAACCCTAGTCAACACTTTTAAATGCACAAAGCATTTATGCAGATATCTAATTTGCCGAGCGGAACAGGGTGACACGCTGCTCAATTCGGGTGACACCGGTTAGCCCGCTGAACACCACTCAAGACACCACTCAACATCCACACAGCGCGACGGGTCCGCCGCCGCACACCGACCGCCAAGCTGACAGCAACCAGAGGCCGGGCGCGGCTGCGTGCCGGATACCCGGGCAACACTATGTAGGGGTGCGCGTCTTTGCGAGTGTCTGTGTCTGCCAGCGCAAATAACGCAGTGCATATAGTGCATATAGCGGTGCTTCGATAAGGCATCCACGGGACGCCGCGTGCGCGTCTTGGAGTGACGCCAACCAATTGTGCTGTCGGGGTGTGGCTGTCCGTCCAGGCTCATGTCCGGGGGCCGTGGGGGTATTGGAGCGGCAGCCCCGGATAATCTACTGAATGGCCCCTCCAGACCCCATTCTCCCCCGCAAAGCGGGAGGAAGGAGGCGGAGGGGTTGCTGTCGCGCCCCCCTCAGGGTTAGATGGGCCCGCGGGCGGCGATGGGGATGCTGCTGCCGCGGGTGCTTGGGGCGCTTGAGCACATGGGTACCAAATGCCCGAAATGTAGTCAACTTCATTATTCTCTAAACCGCTTTGCTTTGGGTCGGCTGGGATTCTTCTCTACACACACACACACACACACACACACACGTCCAGTTTCAAGGGAAGCGATAGTGCAGGGTGTGGCTGTCCGTCCAGGCTCATGTCCGGGGGCCGTGGCAATGGTGGCGGCCGCCCCGGATAATCTACTGAATGGCCCCTCCGAAGCCGGAGGGGTTGCTGTGGCGCCCCCCTCAGGGTTAGATGGGCCCGCGGGCAGCAGTGGGGGATGCTGCTGCCGCAGGTGCTTGGGGCGCTTGCGTGAAATCCGGCAACACCGAACGGGACGGCAGGGGTCCCCGGAGGCTAGGTCGGGGGGTGAGCAGCAGGACACCCTGTGAAGTGGGTCGGGGGGTCGGGGGGCGGGCATGGGGGGTTCCCACCTCGCCCCCACACACCCGCATCGGCCGTCCCCCCACACAGCACCCCATCGGGCTGCCCATCCGCCCAACTGCCATACCACACCACACCACACCAATGCCCACCCAAGGCAGTGCTCTGCAATGTCCCCTCCCTCCCTCCCTCCTTCACTCACCCCCAGCGCCTCCACCGCCGCATCCAGCGCCTGCCGGTGGCCCTCCAGGGTGATGGCGGAGACCATGTCAGCCGCCACCGGGTTCGGGTGGTCGCCGTACTGTCGTAGGAGTTTACGAAAAAGGGGCAGCGGGCGTGAGGGAGCCATGATAAAAGGAGGGCTGCGGACAGCGGCGCGTCGTGCTGCAGCGTTCGCAGCGCAGTTCAACAGGCGCGCATTCACGAGGGGGACCCGGATGGGGTGTCGGACCATGTTGGGACCAGGGGGATGTGGATGTGGATGTCCCGGACTTCTTTCCGAAGCCTGGCTCGTAATAACGTTGCTTGCTGCTGCTTGCTGCTGCTTGCTGCTGCTTGCTGCTGCTTGCTGCTGCTTGCTGCTGCTTGCTGCTGCTTGCTGCTGCTTGCTGCTGCTTGCTGCTGCTTGCTGCTGCTTGCTGCTGCTTGCTGCTGCTTGCTGCTGCTGTTGATCATGTTGTGGTTGCCCGTTTGCGTGATACCCACCTCGAAGCCCCATTACTCCCCTCTTCTTCTCGACCCCGGCTCCCCCTCAACCGCAGCCCCTCCCTCTCTCCCTCCCCCCTCACCCCGCGGGGCAGTCCGGTAGCCTCCTCAATCTGTTGCTCCATCTCATTGCACATCATCTCCACCTGCGGGCACGACAGTAGGTTACGGCAGTACGGGCGTACGACAGCAGGTTGCGACAGGCCCCCTACGTGGTAATCATCACTCGCGTCCCCACCCTGCAGTGCCCGGAGGGGGAGCGGCGCCCAACCACAACTGACCCGACCGCAATACTCCCACAAACACTAGCATAACATATTTACACACACGCACACATATCGGTTCGGGCGCTGCGGGTGTCCAGCTGAACTCACACAGCGGCGTTCACCAAGCCCCGACGACACCTGCCCCTAATCGATATGGGCTCCGGGAACGCGGCGCCGCGCCATGACTGTACGGCATCGGCCAGCCGCACGCAAACCCTTGCTCCCACGCGCCCTGCCCTCCCCCCCCCCGTCACCCACCCGCTCCGGCCCCGCCGAGTCGTCCCAGTGGTCCGGATCCATGTCCTCCACCCAGGTGTCGTACTCGTCAGCCTCCTGCAGTACACGACATATGTACAGTCATATGTACGGGCATGTTGTATGTTGTGTGTGATGTGTAATATGCGATATGTGGGGGGCGCCTCGCGTGGTACTTCGCGCTATCCGCAAGGATCCGCAGTGGCCTGCCCTCCTCCCAGATTCTGCACAGCGCCCAAACCCACGAAACCCAAACAGCGCTCCATGGCAGGATGATGACGTCATAACATGATGACGTCACGCCATGGGCCCCCCAAACCCCCAACCCAAGAGTCGGAAACCCCCGTGTCCCCGTACGACACTCGGTGCCACACCCACCCTCTGGTGCTGAAGTACGGCAGTGTGGTACAGCGGCAGCTGCGGTGGCATCGGCAGCTGCAGTGGCGCCGGGCCGCAGTCCACCGGCTCCGCCGCCGCCGCGGCCGCCGCCGCCGCCAACCGGCCCAGGCGCTCCTCCTCCGCCTCCTCCTCGGCCTCCGTCGTGAAGGGTAGGGTGGCGGGATCCAGCACAGGTCCCTCCTGCCCCTCCTCCTCCGCAACCAACACGCCCCACTCCTCCGCCGGCGCCGGCTCCTCCACCGCCTCCGCCATCGCCTCCACCGCGGCCGCCTGGAGAGCCACATCGGGCGAGGTGTACGGCTCCGATGGGACGAGCGCGCGCTTGTCGCCCGCCGCCGCGGCGCGGCGCAGGGCGTTGTTCGCGAGGTTTCGGAGCAGGGCGGCGTGCGGGAGGCCCACCTCCGCCGCCTGAAGTACGGCAGTGTGTCGAGCGTCGAGCGGCAGGTCGGCTGCCACGCCCGCGATCCGTACGGTGGCGCGCTCGCCGTTGGTGGCGCCGTTGAGTCGTATCGCGGGGTCGAACTCGGTCAGGTCGGCATGCCTGCCCGCGGAAGGGGGAGGAGGAGGAGGAGGGGTATAGGAGATTGGTAGACATATTCATGCTGCGCACAAATATCCGAGGGACCCCCACCCCTCCCAACCTCCACACTCACCAGCTCCGGCCGCAGTCGTAGTAGTCCTCCAGGGGGGCCGGGTCCGCGGCGATCCGATCCGCCTCCTTCCTCGCGATCTTTGCCAAGATGATCGGATCCGTGTCGTACAACGTCGGCACGTCGTCCATCTCCTCGCCCTTGCCCCCCGCCGAGTCCTCCAGCGCCGCCGCGTAATCCCCCGGCAGCTCCACCCAGCCCTCCACCGTCGCCACGTCCCGGAGGCCCAGCTCGACGAACAACCGCGCCGCCGCGTGTCGTACCGCGTGCGTCAGCTTGCGGCTGAAGCGCGGGGGCGTGTGCAGGTGAGCGGTGGTGGTGGCGGGCAACGTGACCCGTGGGTCGTACGCCGCGCGGCCGGGCTCCGGCTCGGCGGCCAGCACATCGGCGCGCGCCGCCGCCACCTGCGCGTCGTCGGCGCCCTCCCGCAGCGCCACCCACTCCGCCACGTCGGCGCCGTGCTTGAGGATCTCCATCTCAGTGTCGTACAGCTCCACCTCACTGGGCAGCAGCGCCACCGGACCATCTGCGCCACCACCGCCACCATAAGGCCCCACCACCGCCATCATCACCGCCATCATCACCACCCACTCAACTCACGTTACTACACAAGCCGTTGCACAAGTCGTTACGGAAACAGAGGGACTCACGGTTCAAGCATGCATTGTGCCAAGTGCATATCTCCTAAATCTTCGCCAGCCAGCCAGGCCTTCGAAGACCAATTCATCATCACAGCCGGTCGGGGCACTACCGTTTCTGTGATCGTTGGAGGGATGCGGTATGCGGTATGCGGATGTGCGGATGTGCGCTGCCAGCAACACAGTCCGCAACACAGTCCGCAACACAGTCCGCACCAGCCGCCCACCCACCCGTACCCACCCACCCGCCCGCCCCCGGCCTACTACGCACCCGGCGTCTCCACAACGCTGCACACGAAGCGAGCCGTCGACGCGGCCGGCAGCGGCTCCACCACCACCGAGTCCGCCGCCGCCGTCGCGGCCTCCTCCCCGTCCTCGTCCGCTTGCAGCACCGAGGCGGCCAGGGGGCCGGCCAGCAGCTCCGCCACCCGCGCCGCCCCCAGCGCCACGCCCGACTCCGCCGCGAGGGGAAGTCCCGTACCGCCGCCCGACGAGTGGCGGGGTCGCAGGGTGAAGAGCTGGTGCTCGGCGTCCAATCCCTGAGGGGCGCCCCGCAGTGGTGAAAGCGGGAGGGCGGGAGGGAGGGTTGATAGGGTTGACATCTTGATACTTGGAGGGAGGGAGGAGGGCCGAGCGCTGGGACGGAGGGAGGTGAGGGCGGGTGGTGTGGAGGGTTGGGTTACAGGTATTCGAGGGTTGTGGTTGGCGAGTTGTGGTAGCCGGCGGCGGGGTTCCGTTCTCTCCCCTCTCTCTCCACATGTTTGACATCCAGGCGCCACCCATGACACGCACACACACACACACACCGCCGGGTCCCACCTGCTGGCGGCACCAGGCCGCCACCTTGTCCTGCAGCGCCGCCGCCACCGCCGCCACCACCACCGACCCGTCGGTCTCCTCCGCCGACCGCTCCTCAGACGACTGCGCGCGGGCCGCGGCCACCGCCTCCCGCACCGCCGCCACCACGTCCGAGCTCCCCACCTCCAGGTGCGGTACGACAGGGTACGACAGCGACTCCAATCGTTGGAGCACCCTGGGAGGCGAGGCCAGGCGGCAGAGGCAGCGGCGTGGAAGCAAGAGGATGAAAGAGGGTTCTTGTCAGAGAAGCCGCTCCGATCAGTCAGCAGCATCGTTGGCAAGAAACGGAGTTACAGACCAGCCCTGGGAGGGGTTCACAGCAGCTGAGAGTACACACCACATTTCACCAGTCCGAGACGCATGGAGCAATGCACGACAGGAAAGCACGCAGCACAGACCGGATGTACGGCAGACGAGCGGACTTGGTTACCAAGGACAGGGCTACAGCGGGCTACACAGGCAGGGCGGCAGAGGCTGCCGGTCAGGACGGGCGTCGGACCCGCGGAATCCACATTCTCACGGAGCGGCAGCCCCTTGCCTCCCCTCCGGATTTTCCCCCTCTCCCCCCTTCCCCCCAGTCTCGGCAGCCATCTGCACACCTATGAGCATCACTCACCCCAGCCGGTCATGCACCAGCGCCGCCGCCTCCCCGCCGTTGCCCACCGCCGGCACACCCGCGGCCTCGAGAGCCCGCTGCAGCTCGCCGTACTGCGGTATCCCACTCGGTACGGCCGGGAACACCACGTGCGCCGTACCACGCAGGTGCGCTGCCAGCGATGTCACATCGGGGAAGAATGAGCCGGCGGCCGCGGCGCCGCTGCCGCCAGCCGCGGCGGCCGCCGCTTCCGGCACCGCCGCCGCCGGCACTGCCGCCGTCACAGGCACCGGCCCCGCCAACGTCGGCATGTCAAGGCTTAGCGGGCTGGGGGGCGGCACCACGAGCAACTCCCGGTGTACGGCAGGTAGGCACCCCGCCGCCAGCTCCGCCGCCGTCGCAGCGTACACCTGCGCCGGCGACAGCAGCGTCGACTGCCCCGTGGCGCAGTCGAGCCACCAGACCGACACCACCACCCCATGGGGCGGCCGGGGAACGCCGCCGGCGATTGGTGCGTACGACAACGACGCGTCGATCTCCGGCGGCGCGTCATCTTCCTCCTCCACCGCCGCCGCCACCTCCGCGTCTGCCGCCGCCTCGCTGTCTCCGGCCGCCAGCTGCTGCTGCTCCTCCTCGTTCTCGCTCTGGCTGGTCGGGGGTGTCCGCAGGTGGTGGGGCCTTATGAGGTGGTCCAGGGGGGACGTCATGTGGGCGGTGTACAGCTGGTCCAGGAGGGAGCGCGCGGCGTCCAGGGCGCTCTGGGCCAGGTCCAGGCGACCTGCCATTGGAAGAGGCGGTCAGGGAGGCGGAGTGAGGAGGGCGGGTGAGATGATACATGGATACTGAGCGGGCGGGCGGGGGTCACGGAGGACAGCCCGCGCGTGGCAAAGAGGGCGCTAGTCGGGGATGACTCGAAGGTAGCATGGCGGGGGTCTAGGAAATTGGTAGACATATTCAAACTGCGCTGCGTGGCGGGGGCCTCCTAACCGCACTGGGGTGACCGGCTTGTCGCCCCATCACACAAACACAGCCGCGCAGCCCCTCTGCACACCCCGCCCCCGCTACCCATTTCCTACATCCCAACTCCCCCTGGCGCCCCTGCATAACCCCCCGGCCCCCGCCCCCCACTCCTCGCGGCCGCCGCCCCCCCCGACCTACCCGGCGGACAACCCGCCACCACCGCCACATCCACCGGCGGCTCGCTGCCCATCGTGAGCAGCTTCTCGGGCGCCGCATTAAGCTCCGCCACCACCGCCGCGCCCCGCTCCTCCAGGGGCAGCTCAGCCAGGTAGGCCAGGTGGCGGGCCACCTGCTCGGCCTCCGACACCGCCTCGTCCGCCTCGCCGCCCTCGGGGGCGCCCTCGGGAGCCTCCCCGTCGGCAGCGGCCTCCTCACCCGCGGCCGCTGCGGCGTCCTGCCCGGACAGGGAAGCGTCAGGAAGAGCAGGACCAGGACCAGCATCGGGAACAGGATCAGGGCAGATCAAGAGGACAATTGAAGATCGCCAGGTGGGTGGGTGATGTGTCTTGGGGTTCCGGCTGGGTTGGCTCACCAGATAGACAGATAAGACAGACAGACAGAGAAGACAGACCGACAGACCGACAGACAGACAAGGCAGACCGAACGACCGACGGCCCAACATGCAACCATGTCCCAGCTGGCGATGATGATGGTGGGTTGGATGACGAGGGTGCGAGGTCCTCATGTCGAGACCGGCACCCCTCCCTTTGGGACGTCCGCCCCTCCCCGCCTGTCGCTGTCTGCCACTGGGCATGGCCTGTTCCTCTCCCCATACCCCTCCTGCTCCCGTATCCCCTTTTCCCTCCTCTCCCTAAACCCTTCCCCTTCCCGCCCGGACCCCGCTCACCACCACCTCGGCCGACAGCGCCCGGGCGTCCTCCGCCTCCTGTGTGTGCGAGGGGGGCGAGGGGGGCGAGGGGTGGGAAGGAGGTTGTTATGACATTGGGTGGGTGGGGTGTAGGAGATTGGTAGACATATTCAAACTGCGCTGCCGCCAGAACAGCAGGTCCAAGGAAGAATCAACTGGTGGGTGGGGGTTCACACCGGGATGGGGTCGGGCCGTCGGGGCAGGGGCCCACAATCGACCGATCCAAGACACACCAAGGTACGAGCTGAACGACATTGTGCGTTGGAGCCCACCCATTAACGCCTCAATCTCAAATAACTGCACACACATTCGCGAGTCGCAGCGCTCCAATCCACCTCCGCTCCACCACCATACCCCCACCCCCGGGGTCCGGCTCAACATATCTCTCGCTTCCCCCCTGCACGAATCCGCACAACCCAGCCCCCCGCTCTCGTCTCCCCCCTCGTCCCTACCACACAACCCCAACCCCAGCCCCCACCACACAACCCCCAACCCCGAGCCCACCTGCCGCAGCGCTGCAATGAGACGGGACTGCAGCTCATTGCGGCTGCCCGCGGTGGGCAGGTTGCGCTTGTCGAGCTCCTCGCGGAGGGTCCGCAGCGTCATCCCCAGAACCGTCGCGATGCGCTGCTCGGTGGCGGCCGCCGCCGCAGCGCTGCCCGACCCCGCGGCCCCGCCACCCGCCGCGCCGCCCAGACCCGCGGGTCGGCCCCGGCGGGGGTGCGCCTCCGCCGACTGCATCGCCAACACGCGCGCCATCAGTCGTTCTTGCATGTCGTACTTGTTTCCGGAGCTGTCCATGCCGAAGTGCCTCAGCGCCACCCTCAGATCCTCCACCCGCATGCGCCGTACATCCACCGGCGTCAACTGGCTGTAGTCCACACCGCCACCGCCAGCGCCCCCCTCCGCGGCGCCCTCCTCGCCCCCCCCTGCGGAGGAGGAGGAGGCCTCCGAGGTGGAGGGCGCCCGGCGGAGCTGCTCCAGCCGCAGCGCCAGGCGGCGGGCGGCGGCCGGGTCCGACTGTGCTTCCTGTGCTCCAGGGGTGGGGGGGTGGGGGGGTGGGGGGGGTGGCAGCGAGGGGGGGGGCAAGAGAGGAAAGAGGAGGAGGTGAGTAGACTACACGCGCTGAATGACAGGTAGGAAGGCAGGTAGCCCGGCTACAACAGCCCGGTACTCCGCGCCCTTCCTTCCTCCTCCCGCCCTCCCTGCCCTCCCCGCCCCACCTGCAGCGCCGCCTCCACCCTCTCCTCCGCCTGGGTCTTCACCAGCTGGTCCAGCAGCACCGCCCGGGACTGGTAGCTGGGGTTGCGACGCAGCTGCTTCAGGGTCTGCGGGGTCGGGGTCGGGGCAGGGGCAAGGGGATATAGAACATTGGTTAAGACATATTTGTACTGCGCTGCTGCCAGGGGCAGGGGAATGTAGGGAATTGAAACAAAGCCCCAGGGGGGGGGCAGGGGCAGGACAAGGATGAGATAGCTCGGCGCGGTACGGCACGGCGCAGTGGCACCTGGGGCGGCACACTGACCTCCTCCTCACCAGCGGATCCTGCCGCACAGGTCCTCTTAAGCATGCCGTGCTGTACCAATAATACGGCACTTCGCCCCAGCACCCCAACCCCCACTGCCCCAACACTTAACCCGCCCCACCGCCCCAACCACCCCCGCGAGCGACACCCTCCCTCCCCCCCCCGCACACGTACGCACGTTGAACAGCTGCTGTCGTGTTTTGCCTTGGTGCTCGGGGAGCAGCGTTCGCGCCTCCGCCGCCATCAGCAGCTTACGATCCGCGTGCGGGACATCTGCCGGGTCGAAGTTCAGGACGGCGTCCGACAGCTCCTCCTCGTCCTCCTCGTAGACCTCCGCCTCCTCCTCCTCATACGCCTCCGCCTCCTCGTCTTCTTGCGCGCCCTGGTCAATCTCCCTGCACGCACGCAAGCAAGCAAGCAGGCAACGGGGAGCAATGAAGCGAGCCGTGAAGCATCACACCCGGCCGCCCAGCCGCACCCAACCGCCCAGCCGCACGCCCAGTTGGTGACCTCCGCCCCGCGCCTTGGCTCTGGCAGCAGCGCACGTATAAGTACATGCCCATCCAATTTCCCCTTAACCCCCCCCTTCCCTCCCCGACCCCCGACTCACTCCTTGACCTCCGCCACCATGAACTCCGCCAACCGCATGGCCAGCTCCTGCTTGGTGCCCTGGGTGGGGGCGCCGTACTCGCGAAGCAGGGAAACCAGCTCCGAAACCTTGAGCGGCAGCAGCTCAGGCAGCAGTGAGGCCGGGTCGGCGGCGGCCGACGGTGTTGCGGCGGAGACTCCGCTGCGGTGGGAGGGGAGGGGAGGCGAGGGGAAGGGGGGCAGCGCCTTGGGACCGAGGGCGGGACGAAATAGAGATGTACTAGGTCGGTCATGGCTGCGGGTGACGGGTAACGAACGACGGCTCTTGAGACTTATGGATGTGTGAAGCAGTGGAGGGAATGAATTGACGGCTAGGGGAGAAGGGACGGCAGAACACGACGGTGGGGTGCCGTGGTGGTCGGCGGAGGTCGGCGGCCCATAAATCGCACTCTTCAACACACGAACACACTGTTTGGCGGTGGAGGCCCCTGCCCAAGAAGAGTTACGACCCGGCGGAGCTCTGGTCCGTCTCAACTGGGTCATCCGCATTTCAGTTCGGGGCGACGTTATACTAGGTCAAGTGCTCTACGCCGGCCAGGGCCGAGGCAAGCAGCTATGGCGGCTGATATTCCTATTCATCAGGCAGGCAATCAAAAGTCAAGCAAGCAACCAAAGCAGCAGCTCGAACTGAAGGCGGTTGCGAGGCCATGTCGCCGGGAAGAATGACCCCCGACCCGTGGGTCACGAATGATGCAGGTCGGGGGCAAAGTGATCCGGTCATCCATTTGCGGCGCGGAAGTCAACCGGGGGGCGCACGGTCCCGGAGGCCCCGAAGGGCCCTCCGGAACCCTCCTCCCCTCGGGGTTACACCGCGCCATCCAAAGACATGACATGAACGATGAATCACATCGTGAGTTCGTGACGTTGTATACGGCATGTTGAAAAATGGTCCAATGCCTCGTGCCTAAGACATGTACGTCAATCTGGTCCCGATCGGTGCACTGACCCAAGGGTCGCGGAAAGGAACCCGTAAGGTCGGTACGGCAGCCGACGCGGGTGGACCCGGGCGACGCGGACGTCCGCCCCGGGCCCCTCGCTGTGGGGCGGTGTTTCATCCCTCCAGCCGTTGGGCATCATCGCGGCATGGAGGGTCAAATGGCCGCCCTCCCTCCTGTCCTTGGCAACTCGCTGCTCTCCCCCCCTCTTAATCATCTGCAAGTGCTCCCCCCATCTCACAGCCCCCGCCCCCTCCTCCCACCTCCTCCTGGGCGGCTGCCGCCGGCACACCACTGCCCCCCCCCTCTCGCTAACCCCCTCCCGCCCCGGCCTCCCCCGTCGAAAGCCGCACCTGCCCTCCCGCGCCGCCCCCTGCCCTCCCCGCGCCGACCCCAGCAGCTCCTCCAGGTCCTCCCCGGACTCGATCAGCGAGGTCGCCAGCCGTTCCTGGTCCGGGGGCGGTGGTTGGTGGGCAGGGCAGGGGAGGGCAGGGAAGGGATAGGATATTTGTAGACATATTCAAACTGTGCCACTGCCAGGGCAACGGTGGCAAATAGCAGCAGGAGGAGACGGCGGATGCGGGTGGGCAAGAGCGGTGATGCCTTGTCGTGGTTCAGAGCCAGTTGCAGGTTGCTGGCTGGGTTGCAAGGGGGCAGGGGAAGCTGCGAAGGGGACTGCTGCATGCAGCAGCTGTGATGGTAATGGTAGTGGACTGGTGGTCCTGGTACTCGTTGCTCCGAACCCAGATAGAAGCACAGACTCCCACGCAATGGCCTGACCGATTCGTCAGTGGGTTGAGTCGACGCGTCCAAGTCGCCAAACGGTGCGGGTGTAACAGCCAGCCAGCCTACCTCCCAGGCCCCCCAGCTACCTTGCACCTCCCCCCCCCACACACACACACAGCCGCTCTGCTTTTTCGCGGCTCAGCTTTTCTCTTTGATAACACACAGCCGCTACCTGCAGTTCGGCCTTCTTGCCGGCGGTGCTGAGGCCACGATCTGAGCACATGCGGCGGAGGTCATTGTACGGCATCTCGTCCAGTCGGTCCAGCAGCGCCTCCGTCAGGTCCGCCTCCGCCGCCTCATCGTACGACTCCTCTGCATCCGCCGCCTCCGCCACTGGCCCCCCGGGGCCGCCGGATGCTGCCCCCAGGTGCTCGCTGAGCAGCGCCTCCGCGAGACGGGCCGCGATCTCGTCCTTGCGGCCGCCGGCGTTCAGGCCCCGGTCTCGGAGCTGGACCTGCACCACCACCACCCGTGCGTCAAGGGAAGGAGGTATCAGGTTGCGTGTTTAGGGAAGAGACCCGCCCGACCCAAACCAAGGACCCATCTACTTTATACAGGTTGCGTGAGCTTCGTGTGGTGTGGGGCGGTGAGGGTGTTGGTGGCGCCCCCGTGACATCCGACCCACCCATCCCCTGCAGACCTGGATCTCCCGGAAGGCCATCGCTGCGACCTGGGCCTCCCAGTAGGGCAAGCTGTCGGCCGGGTCCGCGGCGCCACGGCTGCCACCCGGGGGCGGCTCGTCGCCGTCATCATCGGCTGCAGCGGCTGTCGACCTGGGCGACCCAGCACGACAGCAGGTTACGTGAATGGGGCGGACGAGGCCGCAAGGAGGAGTTGGGAGTTGTAAAGAAAACAGCCCAGAGTGAGAGGCCGCAAGGAGGAGTTGGGAATTATAAACAAGAAAAATAGCCCAGAGTGGAAATGAGCACATAGGCGATGAGAGGCGGGCCGCTGAGGCGACGGGTGGGCTGGGGGCTGGGTTTCGCTAGGGGCCCGAAGGACGTGGTGAGTGACGACAGCCGCTTGAGGACGCTGGGGGATGCCGGGGCTTCCCCAACAGCACAATGGCTCCCCGCTTGCAATGGAAGCTGAGAACACGTTTTGGCTGCGGAGGTTGAGGGCGCGACCGCAGGGGTGTGCAACCCGCAGGGCTTGTAAGGGTGGTGAGCACGCGAAGGCTTACGGGGACGGCATCGACATGTTTCTTTGCGAGGCACAACAAACGCATTACGAGCACGTACTGCGCAGACCCATAATTATAAGGCGAGAAACGATAATGCATTGTCGGTGCTGCTTGCTTGGGTTCAAACTCGCGGTGCAAGCACTGCCATTTATGCGACGGTGGGAAACAGCCCCAAGCGCTTGTTTCCAACAAAATTGCCGGACTCCACAAGACATGATCAATGTGTTGGCATCACAGGCCACAATAGAAGTCCGTATGCGCTAAAGTCAACACAGACGCCGACACCAGCGCCGCCGTGCGGGACGAAGCTTGTCGACGCGACCAGCTTACCTTCCGGCACGCTTCGCCTCAAGCAGCAGTCTCCTCCTTAGCGGCAGATACGACGCAAGCTGGCCCCGTCGTGGACGCCGCGCCACATACACCGCGTCAGCGTAACCCACCCGTAGGCGCACAGCTCTGTGCCCGCCGAGGTTCAACATGCTGAATTGCCGCGATTACGTGCTAGCGGGCAATATCGACTTGCCCTTCTAGAGCATGGTGCTGCCCAAGTTCCGAGTCATTCCGCACTGACTCCTGCCAGCACCGACACACGCAAGGCGAACCAATTTTTCCTAATTAAGTGGATAGGAAATATGAAGTTCTTCACGGTACAGATTTGCATGGGCTGAATCGGAAGCCGTGGCGCACGGCTGCATGTGTGCGAGGGCCCGATACCTTGCAAGGGACGAGACTGCACTCAAGTGGCGCGCTCCCACCCAAAAATCTCCCTTTCTACTGCGCCTCTCCCCAAAACCGACGTGTTCGGTCGCATATAAAATGACTAAGGAGGAGTTTGAGGCCAAGGAGGGCGTTGAGGTGAGGGCCTGTAGGTAGAGCGAAATGGCACAGTCAGGGTGGTGTTGTACTGATCGGGCGCCACCGGCCGTGCACACAGGAGGTTGAGGACGATGATGAGGACATCAGCGACGACGATGAGGAGGGTGACCTCGACGAGGGCGGTGAGTCGCCGGCGGCTGGGAGATCGGAGCGACACGCGTAGCCGTTTGCGTTATTTTCAGCTTCTCATCATGTTTTGAAGTTGGCATAATTTAGTCATCATCGGGTATGCATGGCGAAGATTCTAGCTCTGGCAGCCTCCACACAGCGCCGCCCCGTCAAGCAGCTCGCACCATTTCATGTTGCTGAATGACGAAACGTTTCTCAGCCTTGTGCATCTTCATGACAGCCGTGTAATTTGATATCCGGCAAGGGGAAATTGCTGCAACCGTTTGCAGCTTTCGGAGACGTCTAAAGCGGTGACATCTTTCCAATCCAGCAGTGCATCGTTCATGTTGCTCTCCTTGGGCCAAAAATGGAGTTTTGCACATGGGTTGATATAAAGCAAACAGCGGCTCAGTCTCCACGCACATCGGGTGTTCAAGTTCTAAAGTGCTCGATGCGCTTGATCGGTGCTGTACGCGTGTGCTGCATGCGTGCATTCCTCAGATGAGGAGGGTGGTGGCGCTCGCGGCAAGCAGAGCCGCAGCGAGAAGAAGAGCCGCAAGGCCATGCAGAAGCTCGGTATGAAGCCGGTGCAGGGCGTCACGCGCGTGACCATCAAGAAGAGCAAGAACGTGAGTGCGATGGCAGTGATATTTGTTGGGCTTCATATTGCCGCTCCCCTTGAAATCCCACCTCCTTCACCCCACCTGCCTTGCGAACGCCGTCAAGTCGCACATGGGCTGCGCATGTCCGCGCGATTGCTGGGAGTTTCCACCACGCAGCACACGCCCTTGTCCTCATCGGCATTCGTCTGGAACCCAGATCGTACAGACGGGGGTGCAAATGCGCCGTGGGGGGGCCACCTGGAAGCCTACCAGCCCGGCATGCGCCGCCAGTGGGTCGCCCACTAGGCAGGAGACGTGTTCCACGTTCCGTGGGTGACAGGAGACGTGTTTCACGTTCTATCGTTTCCGCTCCTGCCCTGCCGGGTGCAGATCCTCTTCGTCATCCAAAGCCCAGACGTCTTCAAGAGCCCAGCGTCGGACACCTACATCATCTTCGGCGAGGTGGGTGCCGCCGCCATGACAGCACAGGGGGCCAAAGGGAGTAGTGGCGGCAACCTGGGATGGGATGTGGGTCTCATGGATAGTAGAACCTGCGGCGTGAGTCGTGTTGTCATCAGGGAAATGGGCCCCGTGTGTGGAGTTCGGTGTTTCCGTGGCGGGGTGGGATGGGGTGGGTGGGAGCTCAGGAGGGGCCTCGGGGCCGCCTACGTCGGAGGCCACCGCGAGGCACCGCGAGCCGGGAGTGCCGATGAAGCGAACATCGTTGACCCCGCCGTCCCCTGTACCCTCCTCTCACCCTCCTCCCTCCCTCCCTCCCACCCTCAGGCCAAGATTGAGGACCTGAGCGCTCAGTCCCAGGCCGCCGCGGCCGAGCAGTTCAAGATGCGGCCGGAGCCCGAGGCGGCTCAGGCCCTCGGGGCCGCCGCCGGCCCGGCCGACGACGACGATGAGGAGGTGGACGACAGCGGCGTGGAGCAGAAGGACATTGAGCTGGTGATGACGCAAGCCAACGTCAGCCGCGCCAAGGCCATTAAGGCGCTTAAAAACGCCGAAGGCGACATTGTCTCGGCGATTATGGAACTCACAATGTAAGGAGGCGCTGGCGGCCTTGGCGGCGGTAGCACACCGGGAGGATGTCCGTACGCCCCGGGGAGGTGATCCACGATGGGGTGCAGCACAGCCAGGTCGCGGGTCCTCCCCGCGGCGGCGGCGGCGCATGTGGCGAGCAAGTGTCTCGGCGGCTGCAGCGGCGTTATCGCGGCGCTGGCGCTGGGATGCTGCCGTCGGGTGCGGCGTCCGCCCGGCGTGTGGCATAGTCGGGGATGCTGTGTGCCTTCCGGCGTTGTTGCCAGCCACGTGCAGCTTGTGGTTGTGGGTGGAAAAGTCGCCCTTCTCCTCTCTTAACTCGCTCTCCAGTCCTCTTCCAACGCAGGGTGGTGGGCGGAGCCCGTCGGCGTGTATGGTGTAGGCGTGGTGTAGTAGAACTCGGCCATTGTTGTTGCACGGTACCGTGTGGTTTCTCGTACATGCAGCCGCTGTGCCTGCCGGGCCTGCTTTGGGGCAAGCCATGTGAAGTCAGTCGGTCATACGCAAGCAGGGGGAAACGAAAGGGAGACGTACCTGATTCTCCTCTGGGGGTTGACCCCCGGGGTCCTTTTCCGACACCTTGATGACGAGGATGGAGAGCCCAGCACCGCATGGGTTTGCTTGTACAAGCACAGTGGTGTTGAGGGAAACATTGGGGGGCAGCAGCAGAGAGGGGGACGCGCTGTTTCGTTTTGTGCACGGGATGTCTCGGGAAGTTGGGCTGCGGCGCATTATTGCGGGTAGTCATGTAACGGCCAATCACTGTGCTGCTGGTTTTTGGGATGACGATTTGAGTCGTTTGGGAGCCGCGCCGCTGCACCGCGTACCCCGCGCACCTGCAGGTTGTCATGCGGCGCTGTGTTAAGCTGCTGCTGCGGCTGCTGCTGTAATGAGCCGGCCCACCGCCGTAGCCCGGCAGCAGGGATGCGGTCTCTGCTGCATGCGTATGAAACGAAAAGTGAGGAGCCCTACGCCCTGCACTATTTTCCTCTATTGAAGGTGGCGGGTTTGGACCGCTCGGTTGGACTTCGGGGTGTTTCCCTTCTCCCTGCCTACGGGTTGCGATGACTGCCCCCCGAGGAGCCCCGCAGCGCGCGTGCATCCGCGAGGCTGCCCGGTGGGTGTAACAACAAGAAAGAGACGGAGAGCAGCTGTCTCAGCACCACTGCCCGCTACAAGGAGACTGAAGGGTGACCGAGAGTGACTCGGTCTCTGAGAATCGTTGAAGGGCGACTCGATCGGGGTGGGAAGCCGACGACACGTCCATGCGTGGAGCAAGCCGACGGGAGCTTGGCACCAATTAAGTGTACAGCGTCAGTTCCGAGAATTCATCATCCGAGGACCTCCTTTTCACACCGTTGGTCTTGCAAAGCCACAGCAGCGGCCTCGTCCATTCGAAAACAAAGTCGCAGTCGTCATCCCTCTGCCGGGTCGAAGGCCACACACCCGTCACCGTGTTAGAACAGAGATCGTAGTACCCTGAAACCCCAGAGCACCTTCTGCGCTTTCCCTCGCAAAACATGCAGCCGCGGACACCCACCCTCTCTGGCGTTTGGCAGCCGCGAACCCTGGCACGTCACCCTCCCTGTGGCCCCACGTCACATGGACCGCAGTGCCCCCAGCCGCTTGTACACCCCCGTCCCGACCGCCAGCACTCGCTCCAGCCCCTCCGGACCCCCGGCTGCCCCCGCCTCGCCCTCCTGCAGCGGCTGCAGCACCACCACCTCCACCTCCACCGTCGCCTTGAGGGGCCCTCCCGAGCCACTCTCCCGGATGCTGAGCACGCGGCTGCGCATCACCAGCGGCGTGTCGGGGGGCGTGGGCGCCCGGAAGGACACCTGGCAGGGCAGGGCAGGACGGAGGAAGTTGGAACGGATTTGCAGTTATGCCGTGCATCACGGTACGGTGCGCCAATACCACTGCCATCAGCCCACGGCCCTGAGCAACCCAAATGGCTTGGCAAATGGCTCCAACCCGCGGACGGCACGGCAGGCTCTAGGCCGGAGGTTGTCCCCAGCACGGCATCACGGCATTCGGTCGAACGCGCGCGCTTCCATCCACTTCGTGTGTGTTTCGCGAAGAGACCCGCCCGACCCAAACCACTTCGTGTGTCTTCGCTCCGTTGCCACACTGGCCGCATGGCACCCTCCGGAGGCGCACCCACCTGCATGGACGCCGTCATGGTGAGCGGCGGGCGGGGCAGGCAGCCCTTGTCCATCAGGGCGATGGCGGCCGCCCAGTTGCCTGGGGTGGGTCGAGTGGGGTTGGGCGTTAGGGCGGAGGGCAGCCCGAGGGGGCATGAGCTGAGGACCAACATGTGGGCTGCTGCACTGGGGTGCCTCTCAGGTCCTCCTCCTCCTTCGGCAAGGCGACCAGTCAGCCAGCCGGTGGCGGGGGTAACTCAGAGCACCCGCCGCCCCCGAACCCCCGCCCTCTTCCGGGCGTCCGGGGGGCCGCCGCCCCTCCACCCTCTCCCTTTCCCCTCCCATCGTCCGCGGACGATGGCCTTCCACCTTCCCTTCCCGCTCCCTCATCGCCCACCGTGGCAGTCCATGGCGGTGGTGACGATTCCCCCGTTGATGATCCCGGGGAAGGCGCAGTACTTGGGGTCAAAGGACAACTTGGCCTCCAGCCGGCCCAGGCCCACCTCCGGCATGCGCCGGGACCTGACGTGGAGCCCGTCGGGGTGGGCGACCCCTGCGCGGAGTCGGTTGGGGTCGCGTGCAGTGTTCGGTTTGATTTGCTGGATCACAGGCTTGGCGAGCAGGACCGTGGACCGACGTCGTGCTTTGGGAACTCATTGGACGAACGGTGCACACAACGAGACCCTCAAGTTGAGTTTGTGCGGTCAGATTCGGGGGATCCGCGTGAGGCGGATGAGGGCAATGGACGAGAACCTGGTTCTGGGTAAGAGCCAAGATGCGCGCCACGCCGGGTGGGCTGGGTTGGTTTCTATGCGCAGATGTCAAGGGGTTTCGGCCTTGGAGGCAGATCATGCACCATGTTTCTACATACAGATGACGGACAGTCAATCGTTGGAGTCCAGCGAATAGCAAATGCGGGTAAATGTGGTTTGCATATGCGAACGCCTTCGGCCTGCGGGGGAAGGCAGTCCGTACACAGGTGTGCGTTACGAATGGACGTGGTGCAGGCATGAAGTACCCTTCGTGGATGATACCCTGTACTAGGGGGTGTAAGAATGCGCCTTGATCAACCCGCAATTTCAACAGCTCAGCTTACCACAGCCAAAGCACTTGGACTCCGGGTTGTACGCCTCCTGTAAAAAAGTCCGGAACGCGTTTTCATCCTCTCTCTAAGTGTAACTGTATAAATGGTTTCTTGAACGCCAAACCCTATACCAACCTGCACAAAAACCTCCTCCCCTTCCGGAATGGCAACACCTTCTACTGCCGCCGGGTGGTGCGGGCTCTGGCACGGGTTCACCCGCACGCCGTCCCGTTTTAACTGCTCCCAACCACCGCTGGTGCCAGCTGCGGCATTGGAGTGCTGTCGCGTGTAAAAGCCAGACAGTGGGCTGCCAAATGTTGAGGCAACGTGTGCGCCCAACCTCGACGCTGGTGGTACAGTTGATGCACATATCTCAGGCGTCACGCCAGCTATGCCACTAAATTGGTGACTCAAAGCAGCGAGTCCCCGACAAGCGAACCGGCCGCGCATTTCGAGATACAAGACGTGACTAAACTAAGGATATTATCAACCAGCCAGAGTATAGCTCTTGTACTCAATAATACCTCAAGACCATACTACCCAACTTCCGAAACATTAATTTGACGGTTGGTTGCGGGTTGTCGGGCAACCGCCACAACGCGTGTTCGCCGTGATCAACGTTCCCACAGGACAATGTTATGTCCATGTCCAATTCAATTGTCTCGTTGTTGTTATGTTCACAAGGACGGCATGAGCATGCTTGGTACTCGGTCTCGACAAGAGCGGGAAGATCGAAGATGTTCTCATGGCATAAACCCTAATTTCACATCTTAGATCGATAAAAGGCTACGTAGTGCTTAACGCATATCCGGATATGACACCGACGTGCACCTCCTTCAGGCTTCCTAAGCAGCTGTCGCACCTGCGGTTCCCAAAGGTAACAGCGGGACCCTTACATTTCGCTTTAGCGATGTCATATGTTACATACAACTTTATGGGAACTGATGCACAGACATTGGGACAGATGTACAGGCTCTTTGCGCCTTCACGTTGTCGCGAGCTTACGACACAGGCAGGCTATGACTGACTACTCTGCTTAGGTGCAGCGGTGCTTTGAGTGACTACTCTGCTTAGGTGTGGCAGTGAAAAGCTGAAAAGCAACAATCGCTGCAAGCCCTGTGTTTCGCGTCGCACCCGCATGCACGCCCGGCTAGCCTTGCAAAACGGTTCATGAGGGGCGCAGCAAAATGGCCAGCGTCCTCTCCATAGATCGCACGTCTCCAAACCACACGGACTCGCGGACAGCATCACGCAACAAGCTCTCACTAAAGGAGGATTCGCCACCACAGCAGCGCGCTGTACAAAACCGACCAGCGTGCAGAATAAATCACAACCAGATCACCATCCGTGACAACAAGTTACCCAGTTCTCAAGTCCATCACCCACATCAGACTGCGGGACAATCCGCATGTCCATGGCGCCAGTGCACTCACATGAGGGACACCAGCAGAAACATCTTCGACGGGGTCGGCACATATAACCCGCACAGTACCCGATGCGCTCCCCCACATGACCAAAAGACACGACGGGCGGCCCCGCGCACACCGGTGCGCAGGCCGCCATCCCCACGGGACCACACTTCAGCACCCATCATGTGCACAGCAACCCCTTCCCCACGTCAACCAACGTGCTTACATGCCCAGGAACTAGACACTCCCGGAACTAGACACACTCACGAAGAGCAGCTTGCACTCGCTAGACATCAACAACAATCAAGACACCACAGACAAACCTCACGCACGTCTTTCCCGCTCCATCCAAACAACCTAATGTGACCACGCATCGTACTCGTTCCATAAGGCTGGTCGTGCACGCCCAGACAAATACTCAAGACGAACCAGGCAGACCCACCCCGGGGGAAACGCGCGCCACAGGTTCGCACTCTACGGCAGAGGCAGCAGCACGCAGGCTGGAACGCTGTGCGCACCTCTGTATGTTCTGCAGTAGCCATGGCAGGAGTGAACGGTAAGCAAGGGGCACATAGGTTAAGCCAGGAAGAGTACACGCACCCGTGTGTGGTGTGCTGCGCGAGCCCACGGCTCAGCCCAACTATCGGCCGCAAGGGCCGGGCGCGACACCAAGAGTGTGCGTGGCGGGCCGCGTGAAGAAGATGAATAGTTTGACGCGTCTGCCGGACATGCCGTACGTGTCACGCGGGATGCAGTAGGTGCATTTGACCAGTTGGATAGCCATCGACCGAGGATGGCGTGGGTGACTGCGCTGCCACCCAATGCAACGACCGAAGAATTCGCACGACACATACGACCCGCAGCAAAAATCCCAAAGCTGTTGCTGTCGTCCTGTACCCAAAGAACCCATTGCCTCCGTCTCCGTTCCCCATCAACCCATATCAGCAACCCCAGCCGCGCCAATCGTTAAAACCACTGACAGTCACACATGCTTACCGCGCCGTGCTCCGTCACTGGTGGTCCGCCACCACAGCCGCGCGGGCCATCGCCCAATCTGGCTCCTTCTGCTAGGATGACACCCACCGCCACGTGGCGCCCTCCCGCGCAGCCACGCTCTGTCCCACAGCGACCCGTCCCGCAGCAGTATCATTCGTATTGCCCAAACCAATCCTTTCAATGAGAAATCCCGTATTATAGGCGACCGACCCGCACCGAGGTGGCGGAAGAGCTCAGTTTCGCACGCGTCATTCCCGCATGGGTCTTGTACTCCGAAAAGCGGTGCAAGAGACCTGCCCAAAACAACACCCGAGACGTTTGCACAGCAGGAGCATGTACTACATGAACGACAGTCCGTATCGTTATCAACTACCGTAAGAAGTCATACTTGTGCAGTGGGTCGATCAGTCCGGCAGTAGCAGCTGCAGCCGCGGCAGCCAACATCAGCAGTACCAATAGCAGCAGCAGCGGCGGCGTTAGGGGAGGGATCGCGCAAGCATACCCAGGATCGGTGCCATTGGCAGGCAGGCAGAGCTCAGTAGGTCGCGATTGCTTCCACCACAACCCACAACCTATAAGCGCAAATGCATCGGGCATGGCGCGCCCGGTCTTGCGGCACGCGCCGTGACCCTCAACACTTCCTGATTCTCATCCTTCGCAGGACACCTATCCCCTTCATGGCTGGCGAGGCAAGCGCACAGCACTCTGAAGAACGCCGCGATGCAGTTATGCGCACCAGCAGCATTTCAGCAGGCACTCGTGAGGCCGTGAGCAGGCAGCTCATTGATGGGCGGAATGCACAGAGTCACCAGGCGCAGCGCGACTACCGGCCTGCGCACCCGCCGACCGTCCGCACCCGCACAGCGATCAGATGGGACGCAGCGAGCAGCGACCACCCGCCTAAAATTCCACACCGGGGAAAGCGGACCGACCCACGTGCAATGGACAGACGTATTCACAGCACTGCCAGGAAGCAAGCTGCCAAACTCTCATCGGCTGAAACCCGGACCCGTGGGACCCCGGCCGCTGGTATCCAGCAGCCCTCCGCCACGAGTAGCTCCGTTCCCATACCTGCTCACAGTGCTGATGGGCAGGCTGCCGCTATTTTGCTGCCCAAGCGGCCCGAGCGCATCGGCGTGGCCGCCCAATCCGGCCAACCCGCCGCCGCCGCCCAGCCCCAGACCCCCACCGCCAGCGCCCGGCATGCTCAGGTTTAGCGTGGGTGCGCCACCTTGTGGACCCACACCAGCCTTCGCAAATAACCCCGCACCGCCCAGTCCTGGACCGCCCAGGCCGCCCCCGCCCAGGCCACCCGCGCCCCCGCCAACCAGGCCTCCCCCATTACCCAAGCTGCCCGCCCCCGCCAGACCGCCGACGACGCCCAACGATCCAGCGCCGCCGGGGCCACCCGCGCCGCCGGGGCCAACACCCATAGACTTTGGCCCCGGTCCGCCAAGGCCGGCCGCGCCAGCCATGAGGTCGGGCGACAGGTTGGTGCCCCCGGGGTTGGGCCCAACACCTGCTGACCCCATCCCGTTGTCCATCAGCCCCGCCCCTTGCCCCAGTCCACCCAGGTTGGATGACAGGTTATGCTGCTGGTTGAAAACGCCCATGCCGGCACCACCGGCAGCAGCCTTCGCAGCCGCCATGTCGGACCCGACGCCAGGACCGAGCATCTGCCCTGCGGCTTGCCGTGCCATGGCCGCTGCCTGCAAGCTCGCAAGCTCCTGCTTCACGGCCGCTGCACTCATGCCTCCGCCGCCCGTGTCGCCTCCGCGCAACCCTGCACCGTCTACGCCGCCGGCGCCACTGCCTCCGCCAGTGCCCATCATCGACTGCAGCTCTGCCATGGCTCCGAAGGGGTTCAGGCGTTGCGCGCCGCCGGGGTTGCCGCCTGCGTTCATGCCCCCGCCCAAGCCCGCCCCGAGGCCAGGGCCAAGCGCATTACCACCCAAGTTACCGCTGAGGGACGCCCCCAGGCCGCCATGCCCCAAGGCCCCACTTCCCATATCTTGCTGGCCGCCTTGCTGCTGTTGCTGTTGTTGCTGCAAGAGGGAGAGCTTATCCGCGCCCGCACCCCCGGCACCGCCGCCGCCCGAGGCGCCTCCAGCGAACTGCTGGTGCAGTAGCATGGCCTCCTGCATGGACAGCATGCCGTTGCCGCCCGGGTTAGGCCCGCCGCCGCCGCCGGCTCCTCCAGCACCACCGCCGCCACCCATACCCATCATCATGTCCAGCGGGTCCGTGTTAGACATCCTACAGACGGTGGTCAAGGGCGTGCGACGCTTTAATGTGCTGTAAGTTCCACGCGTGGCTCAGCATGCATGTAGCTGTTGCCAACTGGGAAAAGCACCCGTCCCTTCACAGCAAAGACGCCATCCCTCCCGGTCAGCATCAAGCAACACGGTCAGCAACTGACTGGTGCGATCACGCGCCACCGCGCCCGCTCACCCGGTTTGTCCGGGGGCCCCTGGCCCCATGTTGCCCACATTGCTGCCGTCCTTTCCGAAAACGAGCGCCAGCACATTTGACAGCGCCAGCACATCGCAGTGATACGGGAAGGCCTCCACCACGAAGAGCGCCGCCTGCACCGGCGACAGCACCTGGTACAGCACTTTGAGGAACAGCTCCATCACAGTCTTCTGCTCGCGCAGCAACGAATCCTGTGGCAGGCACGGGAGGTTACGCGGGTCGCGATTCCCCGGAAACATTGTTCAGGTGTGGTCAACTTGTACACTGCATAATAAAGAGTGAACAGACACAGGTCCCCTCAGAAAAAGCAGCATTTTGGCGGAATTTTACAGTCAAGGTAAGCCGCGGCCACGCGCGTGCAACCACATTAAGGGAAGCTCAAGGGAGCAGTTGCCCCGACCGGCCCGCACCCGTACGCGGGGCAGAAACGGAGCGCTGCCAAGCAACAGAAATCCTCTCCAAGCAGACGGCATGCCACCGGATGGTCGCCACTGTCCTACTGATGTGCGCGCGATCTGTCGCCGTTAACTTCCCCAGCACATCTATGTCTTGCAAACGTGCACACGAGCGCAGTACTTATGCAAACACGTTTGCGCTCACATCAGCATTTTTGAAGGCCGCATCGCCGTGCTTCTACAGGCCCCACTATCCGAAACCTAGCAGATAAACGCCCCTGCACATCAGCGTTTGGCCACCCGCCCTCGCCCTGCTAATCCTGAGAGCGCCCTTCAAGCTGTGGTCAACCGCACCTTGAACATATCCACAACACGTTGCAGCAACAGCGCGTTGCGCGCGAAGTACAGGTAGCCGTGCTGTATGAGCACCGACATGTTCGAGACGTCGTCCATCATACCGACTGGGTTGGTGCTGTACGCAGCCGCTGTGAGCTCCGCCGCCTGACGCGCAATGGTCGCACGCTCCTGCAGCAGATTCTGCATTTTTTGCACGTGTAGCTCGCGCGCATGCAGGATAGACAAAACCTGCAGGTTGGACAGCTGCAGCTGCGCAATCACGTTGATCCAGTGGCTCTTGTCCAGCTCCCAGTCCGTCGTGGTGGTGTTGCTGTAATCCTTGCTGATGGTGTCCAGGACGTAAGGCGTCTCCGGCTTCAGGATCTGGAGGCACACTTTGCTAATGGTATGCACCAGCGCCTTGATGTCCGCAGTCACCTTCTCCGGCAGGTTTTTCCCTTCATTGGTTGGGCGGCAGACGAGGGAAAGTTTGGGGCACACGCTGAAGAAAAATGACCGGCGTTGCATGCATGCATTGTGTGTGAGGAAAGGGGGGACCGCTGCCGCGTGTCGGAATATGGGGCACTGGGTATCGATCCATGAGGCGGTGACATCTCAACAAACGACGATTGAGCCACTGTAGCTTACAGTTAGGGGAACAATCCGAACTCATAGCCCTCCGACCGCTCCACACGCCGATACAAAAAGGGGGCAAGTGCTGACACCCGACAAAGTGCTGTGTATGCAGCGCACCTGTAATGTCATAACTGGTCAAGTTGGAGATCACCAAGTAGTCTTTCAGTGCTTGTACTGACGAGCAGTAGGCCTGCTTGAGCTCTTGTTCAGTGATGACTGAGCCTGCCCCAGCCTGCGCGCTTGGCCCCGGTAGTTGTTCTGCAACATAAGCCGAGTTATATTATCTCAAGTCTTGATACCCTTGCTTATTCACGGAGGCGGCTTTAAATACTCACCGCCCTTCATCGCAAGCAACTGCTTTAGGCGCGCCAGTTCATTGTCCTTTTCTTTCAGGGCCATTTCGTACTGGAGCGTTCGCTCGCTAACAGCCGCAAGCCGGTTTTGAAGCTCCTGTGGGCCCTGGTTGGCGCTGGGGCTTGCTGTGTTGGCCCCGTCGGCCATGTCTCCTCGTTGCCGTTTCTGTCCACGACCGCTGCTACTGCAAGCACGAGCAGACACCAGCGCGATCCATTGTTGTGAACAGGCTTAGCAAACAGGTATAGGTATCCGGTGCCCATAGCAAGAGGGCAGTTATGCAAGCTCGATGTCCAGCTGAAGCACAACCAAAGCCCTGAAAAAATCCATCTCTGCATACCAAAAACTTCGACATCTTTCATGCAGGGGCTTTATTGGTAACACGCGCACGCAGGTCAACCGGACGGGCGAGACCGAACGGTAACAGCCGAGTTGCTCCAGCCAAACTTCCCAAATTCAGTCCTTAGCCCAAAAGCATGCATGCCCTTGGCTATCACGAAATGAGGACGGAGTGACCGAAGCTCGCACTTTCCAGCGCACCTTGGCCGCTGCTGCTGCTGGCCTGGGTGCTGCTCCTGGGCCCACTTTGCACCTGATGGTCGACTACGGTTGCTGATGGTTGTTTGTGTCACCTCGGAGTCCGCTGCAGGCTCGTCCCCAGCTTGGGGCAGCCCCAGCCGGGGCTGCGCCTGCACTCCACCACCCGGGTCCTTGCTGCTGTTGTTTTGGTCCGTGGTAGTGGTGTAGGAAAGACCAGGAGGCCTAAGCGATGCGTGCTCGGCGCCTGGGTCGCTCAGCATATCGAGTTGCAAGGATTGGATCCGGCCCTGCCGGAGTCCGTTAATGCCATGGCATTTGATACTGGTGATGTGGTATTAGGGTGCGCACGCAAGGGTTCACGAACACAACCCGCGAAACTATGAAAAAGGAAGTGTAGTTGCAAATGTATTTAAAGGAACATCCAATATCCTGCCGTCAGTATAATTAAAAAATTGTATAGCAAAATTGTTATGTCGGGTTGAGCGCCCCATGTAGGTCAAACACGATCATGGCACATGGTGCAAACCGTACTTGGCGGCTTTTCGCGCACAATGTTGACTCCCTCAGCCAAAGAACACGTCCCAAAATTGCATCAGGAATTACTCTCAAGCAAGGCTACGCGAGAGCAACACGTCGTTGTCACTTCGTCTTTGGCTGCCTTGTCCAAAACTGGTGCGGGCTCCTTCCTCCTTGGCGTGCGGCCCAAGGTCGTAAGTCGATGGTTCGTGGCCGGCCATCTCGAGATGCTGAAAGTCAGAGGCTTGAAGTGCACATCTCTCAGGCCTCAAGGTTTTTACCCCAGCACAGTTGAGACCTGAGCGCGGCTTTTTCCCAGCATGGACTTGGATTTAGATGAGCTTGACAAACAAAAGGCGCTCAAGGCCCGAGCCTTCAAGCCTGCTGTCAAACCAGTCCCACGCGCACGGCCCTCCGCAGCTGCCGCGCAACATCCGGCCAGCGGCGCACCCGCGGCATCCAGCCAGGGCCACACGGCCGCCGCGGCCGCCAGCGCAACCGCAACCGCAGCGGCTGCAGTCGCAGGTCCACTTGCGGCTCAGGCAAGTGCATCACAGCCAGGGCGCGGCAGCGTGAGCGCCGCTGTCGCAGCGCCCACCCAGGGCGGTGCAGCGCCGTCCAGGCCCGACCCCACACCTCCACTCGACCGCCCAGCCACGGCCGTGCAGACGCTGGTGGCGCATGGCGAGACCCAAATCGCAAACGAAGCGGCGCGGGGATGCACAGACGTTGGAGCTCAGGCAGCCGCAGGGGTAGTCGACAGGCGAGGGTGTCTCGCCGCGGCGACACCCTCGGCGGCAGCGGCGGCCGTGGCAGTAGCCGCGGGGAGTCCACATGAGGCCACCCCTGGACCCACTGGCGCGGGGCCCCGGCCGACACCGGTCCGACGAGGTCTGCAGCCGCCGCCGGCGGCCCCGAGTTCCCACGCCGCCTCGACTCCGTCCCTCATGGGCCCCGAGGCGATCGCGTCACCCGCGGTGATGGTGATGAGGGATAGGGTCGCATCCCCCGATCTGCCGACTGATCCCCGGCTGGCGCGCCTCCGCCAACTATCGCCTGCGCCGTCAACAGCGGCGACTCATGGTCCCCCGGAAATAGCCGCAGGCGCCGGCCCTTCACCGACGCAGCCGACGGATCCCCCTCAGGTGACGCAGCCCGCCGCACACAGAGAACCCCCAGCCGCTGCAGCTGCCGCTGCCCTGCCCAACGTGGTTGCCCCGGGCGCGACGGCCGCGGATGCCAGCCGCAGCGAGGCCGCCGCACGGGCGCCGAGCGCGCCCTCCCCCGGGGTCCTCCTGGGCCCCACCAACCCGCTGGACGACCTGCTGTCGCTGCCGCAGCAGCCGAGGCAAGCCAAGTTTGCGCCATCCGCCGCGGGGCCCCGGCGGCCCCGGCCTGCCATGGGGTCATCACCCGCCATCCAGGGGCCACCGGTGCCGGCCCCCAACGGCGGCACCCGCTCCCTCGGCCCCGGCTCCCAGGCGCCGCCGGCCGCCGTACCCAAGATCGTCGAAGCGCCCTGTCAGCTCTCCCAGCTGCCAGTGGTGCCGGCGATGTCGTGGGGGGCGTCGCAGCCCATCATGCCGGCGACCCAAATGGAGGCGCCGCCGGCCTCACAGCTGGAGGCAGGCGCCGGTGCGCCCTCGCGGGCGGGGTCGGCCGCTGAGCTCGGGCCGGCGGTCAGTGGCGCGGGGGAAGAGGGCCGGGCCGCTGGTGTGGGGGACAAGAGTGATGGTGCCGCCACCACAACGCCGACCGCAGAGGGCACGTCTCCGATACCCCATCCTGCCCCTGAGTCAGGCGGCGGCACAGCCGCTGCACATGCCTGCCCCGCACCGCGTGCAGTACAGCCCGAGCTGACGGAAGCTGGCGGGCAGGATGCCATCGCAGATGCCAGCGCCGGAATGCAAGGACAGGCCGCGGCCAGCGAGCCGCAGCCGGCATCGGCGCAGACCCAGATGGTGGGTCCAACGGTGGCGGCGCCGGGGGCATCATCTGCGGGGACCGTCGCGGCCGGCTCGGAGGTAAGGGCGCCGTCTCGGGGGGCCACGGATGCGGACACTGCCGAGGCTCTGGAGGTGCTGCTGGGCCTCCCGCCGGGCTCCCAGGCCGCCGCCCAGCCGCGCGTGCGGCGAGCAGCGCCCGTGGCGGTACCGCAGCGCCGAGGGGCAGGCGCCGTTGCGGCCCGCTTACAGGCGGCGTCAGCATTTCAGCAGCCCCAACGACAACAACACCAGCAACAGGAGCAGGAGCAGAAACAACATGACCAGCAAGCGCTGCAGAGACAGCAGCAGCCGCAGCAGCCGACTCTTCAACAGAAACAAGAAGCAGGTCATCCGATCGCCGCCACCGCATCGCAGCAGCAGCAACAACAACAAGAACAGCAGCAGCCTCCGACGGCGTCTCAAGCCGCGGAGGCTGCGCTCCACACCCAGCCAGAACTACCCGCGACGCAGCCCCCGGCACCGGTCCCCCCGGTTGCCCCATCGCCCCTCAAGACCGAGCTCCGGGAAGCGGAGGGCGCAGGCGACTGGCAGCAGCAGCAGCAACGGGAAGAACGGCGGGGGCAGCCGCCTGATGCACCGGAAACGGAGCCGTCCGGGGGTGCACCGGTGGCGGCAGCCCTGCCGCCGGTCACACAACCCACAGACATGCAGCCCCCCGCCAGTGCCGACCCAGCGAACTTCGCCCCGGAGACTGCAGCGGCTCCGCCATCGCAGCCCTTGAAAACGGTCGGGACGGAGGCCGCGGCCGCGTCGTCAGGTAAAGCCACCACAGTCGGCTCATCCGCGCCAGCCGCCGGCGCGGGTGCGGAGCTCGCATCAGTGGGCTTCCTGTCGGGTGGTCTCGGAGCAACGGATCTTGACGCCCTGCCCAAGCAGCAGCGCAGGGCGGCACCCAACGTGACTGCCCGACGGCGCGGCGGCGGCGCAGCCGCCGCCGCCGTCGTGCCTGCAGCGGCTGTGAAAGTACCGCCGTCGCCGCCTGGTCCGCCGGCCGGCGCAGCTGCAAGCGGAGCTGCCGCGCCAGGGCCACCAGCAGCACCCGCAGTAACGGCTTCGGTCGCAGCCACGGCGCGGGTGCCGGAGGCAGCGCAGGCCGCCCAGACAGAGCTAAAACCGCAACCGCAGTCCGCGGGTCCGGCCGCCGCCGCCCCCGCAGCCGCCCCTGCCGCCCCCGCCGCAGCCGCCGCGATTCCCGACGGGGTCAGCAGCGCGGCGGTCATCACCGCCGCTGCTCTGCGGGCTGGTTTCAGCCCCCGGGATCCCAGGCGGCCAGCGGCGCTCGTATCCCTGCTCGCAGCGGCCCAAGCCGCCGCCGCGGCCGCCGCAACGTCCAAAACAACCGCTGGTGCCGGCGCCGGACCCTCGGGGTCGGGGCCCAGTGCCACTGGTACGACCACTTCGGGGGGTGCGGAAGGCGAGGTAGCTGGCAACCCGGAAGCCACTGCGGCGGCGGCGAGTGCTGCGGGGACCTTGCACGCCAAGTTGCGGGAGCTGGGTGCCGTGCTTGGGGCGGAAGCGCTGAAGCTGAACTTGGCCGCGGCGGGGCAGGCCGCCGGCAGCCCGGGCCAGGCAGCGGCGGCGGAGGCGAAGACGGAGACGAAGGCGGAAGACGCGGCGGTGGGGGTCGCAGCCGCCGCCGGGAAGGGGTCTGGCGACGGGGCTTCCGAGCCGCCGGCGAAGAGACGGCGAGGAGCCGCCACTCCCAAAGCCGCAACCACCGCGGCCGCTCGGCGCACCGCCGCTGCGGCTCCCGCGAAGCGCGCCCGGCGGGGTGGTGCAGCCAGCAAGGCGGAGGAGGGCGGTGAGGCCGGCGGCAGTGGAGTCGGGCCGGCCGCAGCAACCACGACGGTGGCGGCGGACGCAACGGAAGCGGCCGAGGCCGGGCCTCCTGCCAAGCGTGCTCGGAAGGCAGGGGCACCTCGGTCGCGACGCCCCGCCACCGCCGCCGCCGCCAAAGCGAAGTCGCAGGCGGCGAACAAACAGTGCGTGTTGGAGCTGCTCCGTTCCGCCGCTACGCCGTCCTCGAAGAAGGGGGCGATGGGCTGGGTGAGGCTGCTGTCCTCCATGCGGGGCGACATACAGGTAGGGCCTGTGCTGAGGCAGGGGGGCTCGGCGCTTGAGGGCTTTGCCCAGGGGAAGGGGCCGACGGGTAGAGGGGTTTAGGGTTGAGGCGGGATGGGCGGGACGTCGCGCACTGCTGGGACGTCGCGCGCGGCCGGTCAGGCGGCGGCTGTGGATGTGTGGCCGGGGGCCCCGGGGGCACATGAGGAGGTCCGGTTGACACGCTGGACTGGGGCCATGTGTGTTTAGAAGTGCAACCCGCCATGTGTGTATGTGTGCGCATCTCGTAACGTTCATTCATTCATTCATTCATCTCTGAGTACCGGTGCCCCTTGCGATTTCGGGGCTGGAATGCCATGTGAAGTAAATTGCTGAACCAAGCGCGCACTCTCCCGTTTTCGCGGGGCGGGGGGCCGCCTTGCTGGGGCCGCCGCACAGGGGCGGGCCACGCGGGGCGGGGGGGACGCGGACGCGGGCCCCAGCGGCGGCGGCACTGGCGAGGGGGACAGCAGCAAAGCGCTCATCCTCCACCCGGATCACGAGAGCCTGGCGCCCGGGGGCAGCCGCCGCCGCCGCGGTCGGCGAAGCGCAGCGGCCGGCGAGGAGGCGGGCGCGCTGACGGTCCCGCGGCGGCTGCAGCAGCAGGGCGGGGCCGGCGGGGCGCTGGTGGTGCCGGTGCCCCGCAGCAAGGGCGGCAAGGCGGCCAGCAAGGCGGCGGCCAAGGCGGCGGCGGCTCGCGAGGCGCGGATCCTGAAGGAGCTGGAGGTCAAGGCGCTGGAGGAGGCGGGGCTGGCCATCGTGGTGGGTGGCTGCGCGGGCGGGCGGGCAGATGGGTGTGTGGGGTGCGCATTTGGATAAGACAGGGTGCGAAACCGTGGGGGAAGGGTTGCATGACTGACATAGTTCGGCGGTGCGGAAAGCCGCCTGGCGCACTCGGAAGGGTGGCGGAGCGGAGCGGAGCGGAGCAGCCTGCTCTGAGGACCGAGAAGGCACGGGGCGGTGGAGGTGGAGGCGGGGGGGTCCGGTGGGCCCTTTGCTCTAGTCGGCGGCGCGAAGGGGAATGGGTACCCCGCTCCTCCCCCGCGGTACGGAGGAGGAAGGGCGCGCGGGCCCCATCCCCAGCGCAACGCTTCTCCCCGGCCTCACGAGAAGCTGTGAGGCCGGCTTCCCCATCCCCCATCCCCCATCCCCCATCCCGGGAAGCCGCCCCCCGAGCGGCCTAGGCCCCCAACCACCCTGCCCCGCGCCTCCTCCGCGCCGCGCTTCCCTCCCTCCCTCCCGCAGCCGCTGCCCAAAGTGGACCCCAATGAGCCCATGGACACGGACAACTGGTCGCTGCGCAAGATCATCGCCAGGACGCAGGTGCGGTCCGACCCGTGGGTCAGGGTCAGGGCCAGGGCCAGGGAGGGACTTAGGTGACAACTTACAAGGCACCGCCTCACGGGCCTTCTCGGGTTTGGGGTCGGGGTCGTATGGACCGCGCCGTGGCTGTGAACCCCGGAGCGAAACAAGCAGGTCTGACTGGGGAGAGAGTCCTGACGGGGGTCCTGACGGGGGATCTCTCGGACGACCGGCAAAATGTCAACTCATCCCTCGCCTGCGGGGTCGCCCTGCAACTTACAGATCCCCCATCTGCCACTGCCGCTGCCGCGGCTGCTGTCATTGCGGTCCACAGGCCTGGGAGAAGGCTAAGATGGCCAAGGAACGCAAGGAGGCCAAGGAGGCGGCGGCCGCCAAGGCCGCCGCCGCAGCCGGGGACGGCGGCGCGCCGCCGGCGTTGCCCGCCGCCAACGGCGGGGCGGCCGGCGGGGCCGGAGGCCCCGCCAATCATCCCGCCGGCCGCGGGGCGGCGGTCCCCGCCGCGCCGCAGGTTCGGATCGTGAACGGCCAGTTGGTGGTGGACACGAGCAGTCTGACGGTGACGGCCCAGCAGCAGGACGACATGGCGCAGTACGCCCGAGTGGAGGAGGACACGCGGTTCGTGACGTCCATGACGTACATGAAGCGCATGGGCCCCGCGCGGTGGAGCGACGCCGACACCGACCTCTTTTACCGCGCCCTGGCTGCCTTCGGCACCGACTTTTCGCTCATCTGCATGCTGTTCCCGGAGATGCAGAGGGCGCACGTGAAGCGCAAGTACACCAAGGAGCTGAAGGAGAACCCGGCCAAGGTGAGGGGGGGCCGAAGGGCGGGCGGGCCGATGCGTTTCACAACCAGGGGTAGCCCCCCATGGAACTATGAGCCATGTGCTGCCGGTAACAAGGGGGCCCCGGGGCAGCCCGCTGCGCGGCCTCGTTGTCAGCCCCCGCACGCTTCGCTGCCCGGGTGTGGAGGTCCCGTCAGCGGCAGAAGCGAGGGGCCTCCAGCGGCGCCCCTCCGCTTTCTCTTCCGGGGGGTGTCCGCTGCGCTGGGTCGGGTCTGCTGTCTCAGTCCAGCGCCGTGCCCCCCGACGTGGCCGTGTCGCCAACCGCTGCAGGTCAACGCCGCGCTGATGGGCGGCTACAAGGGCGGCCGGGGGGCCAGCAACCATAGCCAGCTGCTGGAGATGGTGAGGGCGCGGATAGCGGAGGTGAGGGCGCAGGAGGAGGCGCAGGCGGCGGAGGTGGCGCTGCCGGCACCGCCGCTGGCGCCCGAAGGAGCCGCGGGCGGGCAGGAGGGAGGCGCCGCCGCAGACGCGGGCGCGGCTATGGGGCGGGGCTTGACGGAGCCGGATGAGGAGGGGTTGGGGGAGGAGATGGGGGCGGGGCGAATACAAGGCGGGGGCGCGGCGGCGGTTGGCGAGGAGCAGCCCGGGGCCCAAGCGGACGGCGAAGGCGCGGGCGAGGACGATATGTACGGCGGGGGAGGAGGAGGAGGCGCGTACGGCGCGTACGGTGGCGGCTATGATGCGTACGGCGGCGATGATGCGGGCGGCTACCAGGGAGGGTACGAGGACGAGTACGACGCGTATTATTGACCGTATTGACATGTGGGGCTCTCGGGGGTGTGCGGCAGGCGCACACGCCACCTGTTTCAGCTTGAAGGGGGGGGTGCAACACCCGGAGAGGCGAGCCCTGTTGCTGTGCGCTGGGCATTGCGGCCGCAGAACTTGCACTGAAGCCCTGTGCAGATCATCTGCAGGGTGCCCGGCCCGTGCCATGAAGGGCCACTGCTGCGGACGCCGCTGCCGCTGCTGCTGCTGCCGCTTCTGCTGACACTTGTTTCGCAGCTGCCTTTGCCGCTGCTGTTGATGATCTGGTGTTTTCGCGGCTTGCGCGTATAGTACATATACACACATACATACATAAGTTTCGGTGTGTGGTGATGTGGGAGCAGGGTTGAGGTGGTGCTGCACTCGGCTGCTTGGGGTCAGCCTCCGCTGCTGGGCGAAAGCGCCCGGCTTTTGCTCCTTAAACCATAAGGGGGGAGGGCCGATTTGCGGGTGGTCGTCTAGCGATGGCTGGATGGAAACGTGGCGTTGTGGAGAGAGTGGGGGGGGGGTGAGGAGAGAGTGAAGGGGAGCCTTGCGTGTGCGTGTGTGTGTTGGTAGGGGGTTGATGCGGTTTCGTGGGCGCGTCGCATGGTGTTATTCGACCTTCAATGGGTGGGGGTTCTTGTACTGCACAGGCGGTGCAACGGCTGGCAGCGGCAGCACGGATGAGCGAGCTTTGGTGGCACCCCTGGTCAATGGAGGTTATAAGGTTATGAGAATGAAAGGGGGTGGCCGAACAGCCTGGAGCCGCCCTCTGCCTCTGCAGGAGTCTTGTCTTCAGCGCGTGCGGGGACCTCAAGGCTGGCGTACGGCTCCGTATGGTCTATCCGCGGCTGTCAAAGTTGCTTTGGCATTTCTGTGCCCAGGTTGTGCCTGCTTATCGAAGAGGGTTTTCCCCAAGGTGCCTCGCGACGGCGATGTGGGTCGAGGTGAGATGGGGCAGGTGTGTTCAGCGAGGGTGGCTTCAAAGGCGGTTGGGGGTGTTTGTCGAGTTGGCGTCTCGGGTGATGATATCGCGAATGCACGTTGGGTAATCCGGGTCAGAGGGCTGCAGATCAGGTGTAGTTCTGTTGCATGGATGGCGAGGGGTTGGGAGGGAGCCGTGGATATACGGCAGCCCATAATCGTACTCGACAGTCTACGGTAGGCACGTGCGCGTGTTCGGAAGCACTGGGGAACTGTGATGTACAATGTGTGGCAATCACTTGTGCCGTACGTAGCTGTGGCAGGTGGCCGTCATGAGGTGTGCGTGTAATTGGTCACACATATTGGTGTGCGTGTTTGGTGACCTAGGGGGGCGGGGAAGTGAGGCGGTTGGTGGAGACCCGGGGGTGGGGGCAACCCACTGGTTTTCCTCAAGGTGTCGGGTCGGGTGCAGGTCATAGGCGGCCGGTCATTGCCCCTCGCCTTGCTGGGGTGTGTGCCCCCGCGGCCCCCACGTGGGGACGCGCCGTGGGGTCGCGGGCGCCCCTTCGATGGGGTGTGGGTGTGCCTTGGCGGCTGCAACTGCACGATGACGATGGGATAGCGAGTCGCAGACGATGTTTGTGAGCCGCCGCCGCCGGGTTTGTACGGCACACAGGAATCCGGGGTGGAAGCTGCAGGCGGCCGCTGAATCAGTCATGTTTACATACACGAGGGAAATGCCTACCTGTCCTTGCTTTTGCATCATTCCATTCATTCGCAGCTCACCTACATTAACACCGGGACAACTGCCAAGCACCTTGACACATGACTGCATTCATGCATCCACACCTCGTCGCTCTCAGCTATGCAGCATGTTGAAATGTCGGATCAGACGGGTCGGGGAGCCTCTCCCAAGAAAGAGCTGCCAACAACGCGCCGCCCGCAACTCCACATCATCACCCGACCCCGGCCGATACGATAGGTTTCAACCCTTGAGAAGGGTCACGTGCCGCCCCAGCGCCAACACACAACACCGCGCGATATGCAGCCCACAGCACGGGCAGGCCCGGGTCAGCAAAGACACCGGCCGGGATGACGTGCAGGTGCAAAAAGAAAGGCGTCCGAGATGCGGCCTACAACAGCGCCAAACGTCACAGCAACAGCCGAAGGGGACGCCACCCCTCTCCCCCCCCCACACACACAATACACGTGGTTCAGTCGGTCGCCGGCAGCCGCTCCATGTCGGTCGCCTGGGGTTTTCAAGCGGCCGGGCACAGCACCACATGACAACACACCGCGCGGATGATATAAAAAGACAATTTCAAATTTCAACGCTTTCAACACTGAAATACTCCCTCACAGCATCTTGCAGATCCTTCCCAGGCCGCAAAGCCAGGCAGCTGGCCAGCCTGGAAAGCCGCTCGCTGAGCCCTATGCGACCACTACCGCCCAAGTGCTCCATCAATACCCGGATCGCATCATCGCGTCGCTTGACCACGTCGCAGAGAACGACCGCGCAAGGCCCAAGGATCCCCAGGTGCCTCGTCTCTCTCCGGTTCTCTCTCACGCACTCGCTGATTGTATTGCATGTCTCTCTCTCTCTCTCTCTCGCGCGCGCGCGCTCTCTGTGAGGATCCCTCCGCTTGTTTTTCAATGAGTAAACCAAGACGTGGGAAGCAGCGGCGGCCGCCGCCCTTGCCAACGCCACACCGAATGCCCGCGTCCGTCTGCGGGGTGCGGTCTACGCGGCCAGCGCTACCCGCGCCGCACGCCTCCCGCCCGCGCGACTGAGAGGCCAGTCAGTCGAGCATTCAGTCAGTCCGCCAGTTCGCGCCATGAAGGCCACTTGCTCAACGCGACACGGGCACGGCGCAGCACAGTTCCTGACTCAGCAAAGCACATGCCGCAACGGTGCAGACACGGTGCTGGGCAAGAAGAAGATCTCACGGACAGCGCGGGGATTTCCCACATCGGATCAGGTCTATGTTGTGTGCTCCCATGAAAAACACGACTAGGGGCCCCGTTGCTCTTGCTGCTCCTGCTGCTCCTACTGCTGCTTGCTGTTGCCATCGCCGGCGCGGCGAACCCCCCCAGCCAAAGCCATGCCCACCTGTCCTCCTAACCAGCCAGCACCGCCCCTGAGGGGCACGGCGCGACACTTGAAACGCAGCAGTGTGCACCCTGGTGGGCATCTGGACAGCATTGCCTTGCGTTGCCTTGCCTGGGTCGGCAAAGCGCGAGGGAGGGCGACAGGCAGTCCCCCCCTCCCCAGGCGCTCGCTTTCGAAGCCCGGCGGACTGCCGCGCCAAACGCGTTGTAGCTGGGCCCACAGCGCGTGGGTATCACGATGTGCTCGCAAACGCCGCCGATCACGGTCTCGAGCGCGTTTCATCGTTCACGCCGTCAATCAGCAGCTCACGAGCACCGCCCTGACCTAGGCATCCCTCTGCGCCCGCCCGGCCGCATGGGCGCACGGCCCGCCCTATGCCGCCCCTCCGCTCGCGGACACCCGCGGACGTCCCGGGTCGGGGCCAGGGTTTAGTGTCTTTCACCAGCGCAAGACACACGCATTTGAGTCCGTGTTACTGCAGGCGCCGTGGAACTGCGCGAGGCAAACCGGGCACAGATCCCCCTCCTTCCCTGCGCCTCTCCCGCCTCTCTCTGTGCCTTCCCCCCCCCTGCTCGCAGGCGGCCCTTCAAACGGCTTCCTCCACCAACCGGCCCCCATGCCGTCCGTCTGCGGCGCACCCCCGGGGGACAGTCCCCACAGGGTCGATGGCCAGATGCCCCAGCGAAGAAACCCTAGAGCGACATATGACGTTGCGTCCACCCTGCGCGCTGCCTCCCACGGAAATCGCCAAAGCTAGCTAGCAGTGCCCACTTTCCAACCTATGTACATTCGCGTCAAGGTGGTGGTGGTGGCTCCACCCACCCGTGTTCCGCTCCACCCACCGCCACCCATAGACTGCGTCCTTCGCCCTGTCCTCCTCCTGGTTCCTTCCACCACCACCCCTACCACCACCACCACCCCCCGCGCCAAACGCCTCTGCCCTGCAGGTCCTCGCCAGACCGACCGCGCGCCACTGCTGCTGCTGCTCTTGCTCCTCCTCCTGCCTCTCAGGCTGCCCACCCAACCTCACTTCGTAACTGCTCATCCTGACAGGAGGCAACACACCAGCAGGCAACACCTCCGATGGCAGGACAGACCGACCGACCGACCCGACAGATGTGGGCCCTGTACTCGGGCCGCACCCTGCGCGCGCGTCCGAACAAGGCCCAAGCAACAAAGACGACCGGACCAGACCGACCTGTGTGAGGCATGACGCACGAGGCACACGCGCACATGTGACACAGCCACACACACAGACGGTTGGGCGGGTTCTTCTTCTAAATGTACACAGACATGTACATGCAATCACACGGACAGGCGGGCATGTACAGAGCACGCATGCACTCCTGGGTCTGGCCCCGGGAGTCTTCTTTCCGAAACCATACATACGGACAATCAAGCGTCGATCGCCCCGCGCCACCCACGTGCTGACCACACCAAGGCACGTAGGCAGACGCGCACATGCATTAGTACACAGGGCGCACAGGGCACACCTCCTACGACGACGACCAGGGCCTCGCCCGGGCCCCTGTCACGCGCCGCGCTGAGGCCAGTGCCCCAGCTCCTGAAACAATGCGGGCCGTCGTGAAGCAGTGCGGCCCCATCAACGGCAGCGCCTATCCGTCCCTTCGCCACCCCTCGACCGCCATCCCTCGCTCCTTCCCTGACATGATCGGCGCAACGCCGGAACGGGCGGCGGCCGGCCCTGCCCACCGCTCCACACCCAAATGACCGCCATCGCACCGCGAATGCCATCCGCGGGTTGAGTCCTAGGGCAGAACTACCCTCCTCGACCAAGACTGACAAGCCCTTGAGAAATCCTGACCCTCGGGTTGGCGGGGTTGCGCTCAACGGCTGGAGGGTTTAGGGCACTTGAGCCCGGGCTGCCGCGTTCGCGACTGCGAGCCGCCGGACCGCCCGCCAGCCCTTCAGCCCCTGCCGGCAATCACTCCCCCGCCGACACCCGCAACACATACTCGTCCTCCTGCCGCGTTGCCCGCCGGCCGCGCCCTCACCAGCCCGGTGCTTGGACCGTTCCGGAGGGCCGCTGGAACGAGCACCAGCGGCCACAGACCCTCGACCCCGACAAGGAGCGGAATCCCCCACTCGGACGCGGTGTGCCGAGTGCCGCTGTGGGGCTCAGACATCGTATCTGATCGGTACCTCCCTCAGTGCTGTGCCCGAGTGCACCCCCTCCCCATCTGCTGGGGCCGAGCGCCCCACTGCGCGCGTTCGGGAGGGACACGGGTGGTTGGCCCTCTCCCTCTCTGCTGAGGGGACCAGGGCTTGGTCCGAGGGCGGGGGGTTGGAATGCCGCTCGCGGGGGACGGGTCACGATGGCGCCTCGTGCCCCCTCCCGTGCTTCCTCCCCCTAGCTGGGTGGCTGGACTGGACTGGAACCCAATGGGTGCGTTTGAGTGTGTACGAACGCTATGTACGACAACCTTGTCATCACCACCACCACCATCGCCACCACCGCTCCCATCAACTCTATCAACACCACCACCACCACCACCATCACATCCGCTAGGATGCCCTTTTCGAGGGCACCCGCCGATAACCTATGAAATTAGGAAGCACGCATTCCAACTGGGTGTTATCCTGTCGCCAACGCCAACCCACAAGGCCATACGGGTCCAGGGGCTGCGGCGGGTCCGGGGTCGTGTCAGTCCGGTCGGTCGGTCGGGGACCGCCGTCTCGAAGACAACCCCTCCTCCTCCCCCTCCGGGCACTTCCCCGGGACAACTTCAGCTCGTGTCAGCGCCGAGGCGCCCCACCGCTGCGGAGACGTTTCGAACAAAGCTGGTGGGCCACCCCTCCAACCCTCCACGAGGGGTGCCCTCCGTCCATTCAGCAACGTCTCCTCCCCCTCATCCTTCCCACCACCTACTGCCACCACCACCACCACCACCACCACCACGACCTACCACCACCTCCACCATCACATACGACATTCCGGCAGGGGAGGACATCCCCGCCGCCCGGTCATTCCGCGGCGACCATCTGCTGTGGGGGCATCGACGGCGGCAGCGCCGCCGCCCCCGGCGGGTTCCCGGGCACATGTCGTCGGAAGCTGTGCGAGCCCGACAGCCGACTCGTGCCCACAGTGCCCTGCACGGTGTGACGGCGGCTGCCCCCGCCGACACCGGCCCCCGCCTGCGGGCTCCCAGACACCGGCGGCGACGGCGCGAGGCCCGGCGACACCACTACGGGCCCGATCAGCAGCCCGCTGCCGGGGGAGCTCTGCCGCACACCAGCGCCCGCGCCGACACCGCCCGAGGCCGACGGGCCTGGGCTCAAGTAACCTGGCCCCGTGGACCGCCCGCCTCCGCCCGAGGCGGGTGAGATCAGCACGCTGCCCGGACTGATGGGGACCCCGGGGCTGCGCGGCAGGGGGCTCGGCGGCCCGCCCGCGTAGCTGGGTCGGCCCGAGCTCAGCCCACTCAGGCGGTGAGCGAACGGCAGGACGGCATTGGCGCCGCCGCCGCCGCCGCCGCCAGCTTCGGCGCCGTACCCCTCCCCATCCCCGCCGCCGCTCACGCCGCTGCCGGTGCGCTGCAGCCCCGCGCCCGCTTGGACTGCCCCGCCGCGCAGCGCGGGCGGGGCGCCGCTGGGCCGGCTCCCCCGCCGGCCGCCCGACGCCGCCACCTCGGCCTCCAGCATGGCCTCCGCCACCGCGGTGGGGCTGTCCAGCACCGGCTGCGGCGGCATGTTCGCCATCCGGCCGCGCGTGAAGAGGTGCGCGTGCGGCCCCTCCACCTCCGTCAGCGACTCCCAGTCCACGCCCTCGAAGAAGCGGTGGGTGCGGATGCGGTCGGCCGTCCAGCGCTCCCGCGGATCCCGCACCAGCACGTGATCCAGCAGCAGCTGACGCAGCAGCGGGGGGAGGCCGCAGTCGGGCGGCAGGTCGGGCAGGTCGGGGCCGCGGGGGGCGCACACGCGGCGGATGACGCGCTGGGTGAGCTCCTGCGGGGCGCGGTGAAGAGGTGGGGTGCGGCGGGGCCGGGGGCGGGAGGAGCGGTGAGGGAGGGGTCCGCACGTGAGAGACGGATGAGACCAAAGGCCACTCCCTGACCTGCACTCCCCGCCTCCTCCTCATCCTCATGCGAATCATGCTCATGCGAACTCTGAAGCACAAGGGCAACTCCAGCCCCCCTCCCTCGCCGCCTCCCTCTCCCCCCATACACACACCCACACCTTGAGGCTCCAGCCGGTCGCCAGCTCCACCATCACCAGACCCCACGTCCACGAGTCCACGGTAATGGTGTACGGCTCCGCGGGCGAGCAGCCGCCGCCGCCGCCCGAGCCGCTGCTGCGTTTGCCGCCCTTGCCGCCCGCCTCCAGCCAAGGCAGCACCTCCGGGGCCAGGTAGGCGCGCGTGCCCGCGGCACCGCCGTACAACCCCGGCCGATCGGGCAGCGACGGCGTGGCGGCTCCGAAGTCGGTGAGCCGCACCCGGCCGCCGTCGCAGATAAGGATGTTGGAGAGCTTCAGGTCCCGGTACACGTACCCGGCCTCGTGGAGCGCCACCAGGGCCTGAGGGGGAAGACCGGGATGGGGCCGTTGGGGGGAAGGAGAGGGGAGGATGGAAGGACGAATGCGGATAGGGGGACATGTAGGGGTAGTCAGAACCTCTTGGGCCTGGCCTCCCTTCCACCCCACCCACCCACCCCACCCACCCACCACACCCACCCACCTGCAGCATGCATGCTCCATAGTACTTGAGCGCCCGGGTACTCATCAGGAAGCTGCCCAGGGCCGCGAACTGAGCCGAGCTGCCGCCGCCACCCGGGGCCGCCGCCGCCGTCGCCCCCGCCGGCGGCACCGTCAGCTCATCTGAGCCCAATGCGGAGGGTGGAGAGCAGCAACCACTGCCTCGAGCCGGGTCGATATCGCCGCCGCCCGACCCCATCTCCAGTGCGGCCCCGCCGCAGGAGCCAATGCCGCCGCCGGCTGGTGCCCGCGGCAGGGAGGGACGGTCGCCGGCGCCGGCCGCGGGGCTGTGCGGGGTGGTGCCGCCGCCGCCGAAGAAGCGCAGGCTGCCGCCGCTGCCGACGCCGCCCACGGGACCGTTGCTGACGCCGCCGGCGATCAGGGAGGGCGGCGCGGATGACTTGGCCTGCGCGAAGTTGAGCTTGGCGAAAGCGCGCTGCAGCAGCGCGGGGCGCTGTCGCTGCACGGGCTGCAGCTGACTGCGGCAGAGGGCCTGCGGTGGCAGGCGCAGGGGCAGCGAGATGGCAGTGATCATTACCATGCATGCTTTGCAAGGAGGACTCCCACATGACATGGGGAGGGTCCCCACCGCCGCGTCACCCCCGGCCCGCACCGCCACGCATGTGCACTCACCGCGTGCAGGTCCTCGAGGGTGCCGTACGGTGCGGCCTCCATCAGGATGAACCCCTGGCCCGCCTCGTGGTCGTACGCAGCGGCCTGCATCCGATCGTGATGGCCACACCATCCAGTGATATCTCCAAACACAAACAGATGCACAAGTCGTACGACATGGTGGAACAAGGCATTCGGCATGGCGCGCTGAGAGGATGTCGGTAAGGGACAGCAAAGCAAGCCTCCGCTCTCCGTACGCCCTGATGACCGGAGGAACCACCCGGTGGACGGGACAGCTCTGGAACCCCATCCCCATCCCATACCCCCGACGCGCCGGCGCTCCAATGACCCGAGGAGCAGGGGCGCCCCGGGGCGCGGGAGGGGGGGGGGCGGGTCACAAAGGCAATCAGGACTGGGTGCGGTGCACATGATCGCGCTCAGCTGAACGCTTGTGATAAGTTCAGAAGGCGGGAAGGGTACAGGGATGACATCCACAGGCACGGACTGAGACCTGGCGGGGGCCCGGGCGGTGACGGCCCATCCGGAGGGCAGCCATTGCCGCCGCCCCTCTAGTGCCCCGCCGGGTGGACGGACAGCAGGGGGTGATGGGGTGATGGGGACCCGGTCGGCGGGCACCGCACTGCACCTGGAAGCGGATGACGAAGCCGCTGTCCTTGACGGCCTTCATCGCCTTCACCTCCCGGTCGAAGAACTCGAAAGGGAACCTGTGGAGGAGGTGGCAGAGGTGGACGTGGATGCGGCGTGCGTGTTGGGGCATGCAGGAATTCGCACATGGGGGAGAGCGGGGGGGCGTTGGCGACAGCCTCGCATCGGCGCCGTCATGAGCCAGACGCCCCCAGAGAGAGGCAAACCCAAAACAAACCGCGCGACACCTACACAACCCAGTACTTGTCGCCGGGCTGGGTGTGTCTGGGCTGTTGTTCTTTTCAACCCCAGTCGGGCCTCCCAGACTGCCTGAGCAACGCGCCTGTCCAAAGCCCCACCTGTAGCTGACGTTCTGCGCGCGCACGCCCAGGACCGCCGCCGCCGCCGCCGCGGGCCCCGTCCCCGCCGTCGACAGCGCAAACGCCGGCAGGCACGTCCGCGTCGCCTTGCGGGCCAGGTGCAGCGTCCGCGTGGGCAGGTCCAGCCGCACCAGGTCCACCAGCCCCTCGCCGCCCTCACCCAGCGCCATCACCGGCGCCAGGCCACTGATGCCGCCGGGCTGGCCGAACAGCCACTCCTTCTCCTCCTGGCTCAGCTCCACGCGCCCGCCCGCCGCCGACCAGACGGGCGACGGCGGGTTGCCCGGTCCATGCGGCTTGCCGCCCCGGTACATGTCGTCGTCGTCGACGCCGGCGCACGGCACCACGGCGCTGCGCGGCGTGTCGCCGTTGATGCCCGCCGCCGCAGCGCGTGCACGCGCCCGCACAAAGACGCCCTCCGGCAGCGGCCCGCCCATCACGCCGCCAAAGTCCGACCCGCGCATCCGCACCGGCAGGTCGTTCCCATCGCCCACGTCCACGCTCAGCGCGCCAGCGGGCGCGCAGTCGTCATCGCCGCCGCCTGGGGCACCGGCGGGAGAGCCCCCGTCGCCTCCGTCCCACCCCCAGGCGGCGCGACCCTTCATCGCCGCACGCACGCCCAGCCCCGGGGCCGACATGCGGTACCCCGTGCCCCGGATGTCCAGGGGGTCCTCCGCCGCCTCCTCTTGCAGACAGAGCCGCTCATCGACCTCTACCGCCGTCTCCACGGGTATGGCGCCTGCAGCAGGTCCGCCTCCACCCTCCGCCGGAGACATCACCACAGGGGAGCTGACGGCGCTGTAGTAGTCGGTGTTGGAACTGCCGCGCGCCGAGTTGGGGGACATGATCACGAGGCCCGCGCCCGGAGCGACCCCGACGAAGCCGTTCGGTTGCAGCAGCTGCTGCTGCCGCGGCGACGACATCTGCTGCGCTGTGGGCGGTGATGGGCACCCGGCGTCGGCGGCGCCGCTGCCGCTGAGCGAGCCGGGCGAACCACCGCCGCTGGGGCTGCCACCGCCGGGGCTGCTGCCCGTGGCGGAGGTACGGCCCGACGACGACGCGCCGCCGTTGCCACCCTCCGGCAGCACCCCGCGTCGCTCCAGCAGCCGAAGGGCCACTCGGTGCTGCAAGTGCTGGCGGTTCCGGGGCGCAGCCTGGGACTGCACCAGGGGCGACTCGGCGACGGGGAGGCTCTCGTTGTCACTGTTGTACATGTCGGCGGCGGCGCCGTCCTCGGCAGCATCGGTTGCCGGGTGTGTCATCTGCGGCCCCCATGTGTTGAGGGCCTCAGACGTGCACGGACCCACATCGGGATCGGCCGTGGGGCTGGCCCCCTGGGGCGTCCCGCCGCTTGAGGGGCTCAGACAGGCCCCTGCGGAGACGGGCGGCGCAGCGAGTACTGAGGCCACGGGTATCTGGGGACTGCTGAGCGCGTTGACCGTTGACGAGATTCGGGCGGGGGAGTGGGGCCGGGAGTCGGTGTCCAGGGTCAGCTGCTCGGCTTCGCCAAGAGGTAGCCCCTGGCGAGGGGCGAGGTAGTGCGGACTGCGTTTGCCGTCAGGGGCCTTGGGGCCGCGACCTGGGATGGCGGCGTCGACAGAGGCTGCAGAGCCCTGCCGGGAGCCGACCGGGTCCAGGTCGAAGGCCGGACAGTCCTCCCAGCCGCCCGCAACTCGCGGCTTGGAGCCCCTGGCGCGCGGACACACAATGACCGGATACGGCGAGTACAAACGGGTACGAGGAATACACAGATAAAACGTTTGATGTATAAGCGTGCGAATGATTGGGGACAGTTGTGCGCGAGGCGTGCACACAAGGAAAACTGGGGGCCGCTGGCACAACGTATGTGGGAAGCGATGGGGGGAGAGAAGTGTGCAAACGTCATACATCGTAGATTCCCGTGGCTCTTGTTGGCAAACACGCCGGTTCAGAGAGACAAATGCTAGCATGGACAGCACAAAGGCAAGCGAAGATGACAAAATACAACGGAACAGGCATCAGTCCTCACAAGCCAGCGATGCCGTTCAAACCTGCAAACTTACATGGGGCTTTTTGTAGATGCCGTTGGTACCCCTAGACAACAAGTCCCAAAAAGTCGTGCTGTAATGCCCACGTTTGCACGAAGAGCCGTTGCCGGCTCCTGCGTCAGGCACAAGGATGCGAGGAGCTCAGTCCAAACCCGACCCAGGCTATGGAGCCAGGTTAAGAATACATGTTGTTTACAGCTGATGAAAATCATACAGGCTTGCAAGCGGGTAAGCCAAGAAAGCAGTTCCGCACCTCCGCGAACAGGTGGTTGTCGAACATTGTCTTCCGACCAGGCATTTCTGCTAAACTTTCTAATGATTACGTGCCAAGACGGCTGTCTAAGCTGAATCCTCGGTTGACGAGGGTATTGTGTCATTATGGAACGTCATGAGCAACAGCATTTACTTCAACGAGCATCTGTTTATAAGTCACAGGCCTTACTGTGTCTGCCACGAGCGTTTGTTGACAACTGTGCAACCTCCCCCCGTCAACCAGTCATCTCAACAGGTCCGGCGGGTACGACCCGCCGGGAAACCCCAAACACGCTGTACGTTTCCGATTCCCACATACAAACTCTTCAAACATGCTGCACGACTTACAAATTATGATGGCGAACCGCTTACATTCTCATACTCAAAACCGGACTTTCGGCGTGCTTCGTATGTGATCACGTTCGAGGCCTGTTACCGAAGTGTTCCATGCGAAACATTTTCCACAAGATGACCTGATGGAATCTGCAGGCCACCGAGAAACGGCGTCCGAAATTCTCGTATGGTTACGAACCGGACTTTGCGTGACGCTGGCACAAACTGCCGGGCGGCGCATCCATAGCTTATAACATACGTTAGGCTGGTGAGCACAGGCATGACGCCGCCATGTGACCTTCGCCTGAAGTCGGCACCAAGCACGGACGCATGGGTGAGGGAGCTGACGGCTCAAACTATGAGGCAGCTGCAGGCATTCCGCAGCTTAGTCCGGCAACCTTTTGGTACATTGCTGAATGATTTTATCGACAGCGTCTTGAGTGCCGTTAAAGGCGTCACACGTTTGGTACTAACATGCCAAGCCTTGGTGCACAAAATGCTGCGGGACGCATACCGCACTGCAAATTTGTGCCTTAATTTTTGTCGGACGCTTTGGCGGCCTTTCGGTCATATCTCCGCCTCTCCTGCCTCCACCCCGTTTCCATAGCTCTAGGTTATCACTTGGTTATACATAATCACAATCGGTTGTACTATGAACTGAGATGGAATATTTTATCTGTATATTTGCCTAGAATAACCGACAACCTTGCGAGCTTAGGGATGCGTGTGCGGGTGCAACCCGA